>CM040238.1:176965117-177509780 GCA_022545495.1 Chrysanthemum lavandulifolium
ATATTATATTATTTTAACTTTCTTCCCGTTTTAAGCAAAAGTAAGTGAGGAAATTCAATCGGGTATGGTTTGATCATCTACTAAATATACATATGCCTAACTACATGCAAACTATCAAATCAATTTATAACCAAATTATACAATGAAATCGGGTGCACCTTATAATCATGGTTGGGTCTTACGGTTTGCTCAATAAGTCATCCACAAGCTAATCTTGAATCTGCAAACACTCAACAAATATATGTAGAAGAAACTTCCACATCAATTAGCACAAAAATCAAATATTGTGATTCTTTTTTTTTTTTTTTTTTTTTTTTTTTCAAAATCACATTTTGACCCATTTTTTTACCACAATTTCACACAAAAACATGTAACACATGTGACACCCCCCCCATCAACTTAAAGCATTGCATTTTCCCTAATGCAAAAACTTTAAGTTGAAATTTTGGTTAAAAATCACTTTGACAAACTCACACACAAAAACCTAACTCACTTTCAAAGGAATCACAGTTGCATTTAGCGCATGCAACAAGCCTTTTAAACCACCGGTAGCCCGAGTGGACGAGTTTAGTCTCGTGAGGGTTTGTAGTTAACACACCCACAAAGTTTTTAACACACATACTACAACCCACGGGTTGCCTCCCATGGCGCTAAGTTTAACGTCGTCGACCGACATAACTCATTGGAGCTATTGAGGCGGTTGGAGTGGTTCCAAGTAAACCACATCAACCGTTTCCATATGATCACTCTCCAACACAACATCTGACTTCAAGCGGTGTCCATTGACTTTAAGCGGCTCTCCACCTACCATATTTTTATTTCAATGGCTCCATGTGAGAGACTTGAGTCACAACGTATGGACCCGTCCATTTACTTCTTAATTTTCCGGAAAGAGCTTAAGTCTAGCATTGAATAACCAAACTTTTGACCCAGAGAAAGATTTCTTGGTGATGTGTCGGTCATGAAAAGCCTTAGTTTTCTCCTTATAAATCCGGGCACTCTCATAAGCATCGCGTCTAATCTCATCTAATTCGGATAATTGAAGTTTCCTAGAATTACCGCATTATCTAAGTCCATATTAACACCTTAATTGCCCACTCGACCCTATGCTCAATCTCAACCGGTAAATGACACGCCTTGCCATATACCAACCTATACGGTGACATTCAATAGGGGTCTTAAAAGCCGTCCTATATGCCCACAAGGCATCATCTAACCTCGGGGACCAATCCTTCCTATCACTACGAGCGGTCTTTTCTAATATTCGCTTAATCTCCTATTAGATACTTCTACACATCCACTAGTGCATGGGTGATAAGGAGTAGCTATTCTATGATTAACCCATAGTGTTTCAATAACTTTCCAAATTTGAAGTTCTTAAAGTGGGAACCCCATCACTAATGATGGCCTTGGGATTCCATGCCTAGCAAATATATTTTCTTAACAAACTTAAGAACTACACTATGGTCATTTGTTCTTGTAGCCTCGACTTCTACCCACTTAGAGACATAGTCATTGCCACCAAAATATACATATTACCATGGGAGGTAGGGAATGGTCCCATAAAATCAATACCCCACACGTCAAAGATCTCAACAACAAGTATTGGATTCATAGGCATCTGATCACGCCTTGAAATCCCACCAACTTGTTGGCAACGAGTACATGCTTTCACAAAAGACTGTGCATCCTTGAATATAGTCGGCCAAAAGAAGCCGCTCTGCAGGACTTTGTGCCCAGTTTTCGTCGCACCAAAGTGTCCCCCACACGCATAAGAATGGCAATGAGCCAATATGTCCATATGCTCGTCATCGGGAATACACCTCCTAACAACTTGGTCAGCACACACTTTATAAAGATCCGGATCCTCCCAAAAATAATGCTTCAATTGAGAAAAGAAGTATTGTCTTTGTTGTTTGGACCGATGTCCGGAAGCTTTTAACTACAAGGTAGTTAACAATGTTTGCATACCAAGGGATCTTAGAAACTTGGAATAAGCTTTCATCGAAAGCTTTCTTTAATCACGTCGGATGGATTGAGCGGAGGAGGATAATCACGGACAAATGGTCGGCCACCACATTTTCCGACCCCTTTTATCCGGTTTCAGTTAAATTCTTGTGTAATGAGAATCCACCTAAGCAACCTCGGTTTTGTCTCTTTCTTGGTTAATAAATGTTTCAAGGCACTATGATGCGAAAATACTATCACCTTAGAATGCCCCCAAATATATGAGCGGAACTTATCGAGAGCAAAAACCACGGCTAGCAATTCCTTTTCGATAGTGGTGTAATTCATTTGAGCTTACGAAAAGTCTTACTAGCATAAAAGATCACAACGGGTTTCTTATCAACCCGTTGTCCCAGGCTTCCCCAATGACATAATCGCTCGCGTCACATGATCTCGAAGGCTTGACCAATCGGGTGACTGCAGAATTGGGGCTTCTACAAGCTTTTGCTTAAGCATATTGAATGCTTTAAGACATGATTCATTAAAGTCAAATCGTGCCTCTTTTGAGAGTAAATTACAAAGAGGCTTTGATATAGCACTGAAATCTTTAATAAATCGCCTGTAGAACCCTGCATGACCAAGAAAAGATCGCACAGCTTTAATGTTAGTGGGAGGAGGAAGGGTTGAAATTATTTGCACCTTGGCACGGTCAACCTCAAATCCTTTTTCAGAAACAACGTGTCCTAATACAATTCCTCTCGAACCATGAAATGGCTCTTCTCCCAACTAAGCACTAGATTAGTTTCGGTGCATCTTTTTAACACACTTTCAAGCTGACCCAAACAGCTTTCGAATGATTGACCAAAGATGGAGAAATCATCCATGAATATCTCTACAGATTCTCCAACCATGTCCGAAAAGATGCTCATCATGCACCGTTGAAAGGTAGCGGGTGCATTACACAGACCAAACGGCATTCGACGGAATGCAAATGTCCCATAAGGACATGTAAAAGTGGTTTTGGCCTGGTCATCGGGATGGATGGGTATTTGATTATATCCGGAGTACCCATCCAAGAAGCAATAGAACTTCGACGGAAAGCTTCTCAACTATTTGATCAATGAAAGGTAGTGGAAATGATCTTTAGATGTGGCATCATTCAACTACGGTAATCTATGCACACTCTCGACCCGATCATTTGGTCGGTGGTGAGTTTTCCCGCTCTCGGTTTCCTAGCGGTGATACCGGCCTTTTTAGGCACCGTTTGCGTGGGACTTACCCATTTACTATCCGAGATGGGATAGATGATACCGACATCTAGCCATTTGAGAACTTCCTTCTTCACTACCTCCTTCATATTAGGATTCAAGCGCCTGCGCATCTCTTGATGGTTTAACATGCGGGTCCGTAACAATTCGGTGCATACATAATGAAGGGCTAATTCCTTTCAAGTGCGCAATTGTCCATCCCTTCTTTGCTTTATACTTGGAAAGCACTTTCAAAGTGCTTCCTCTTGTGATCGAGAAGATCGAAGCAACAATAACGGGTAAAGTATTGTTGGGACCTAGAAAAGCATATTTGAGATTGGATGGCAAGGTTTCACTCAAGAGTTGGAGGCACCTCTAGTGACGGCTTTGTGGCCGTGTCAAAAGTAGCGAGCAAGGGCTCCACTTTATAAGACCAAGGTGGTTTTGATGGTCTAAAAAGCGACCAAACACTCTTGAATCTCTTGAACTTGACAAAATCAAGAATCTCCTCATTCTCACCGATTAAATATAAGTTTAAAGGATCAACCTTAAGCATCTGGGGTGCATGCTTTTGGACTTCCTCATCAATTACATCCACTTGGTAGCATTCATTCATAGTAGGAGAATTCACGGAACTAAACACATTCAATCTTAGCTTCTTATTGCGAGCGCAATATCCATGGCTCAGTTCGACAATTAATCCTAGCGTCTATCGTGGCTAGGAATGGTGCCCAAGGATAATGGTTGGTTGAACATCCTTGTATGGTGTCTCGGTGTCCATAACAAAGAAGTCAACTGGGTAATAGAAGTCATCAACTTTCACAATAACATCCTCTAAGATACCTCTAGGAATTTTGGTAGATCGATCGGCTAAGGAAATTATAGTGTCGGTCTTACGAAGGGTTCCTAAGTCATACTTATCGACCAAACTAGCGGGAAGGATGTTGATACTAGCACCGAGATCAAGGCGCCTTCTTAATGGCAATATTTCCCACCACAACTGAAATCGGTGGTGCTCGGGATCTTTGAATTTGGGAGGAAGAGAGTTAGATAAGATTGCACTAACATGCTCGATTAGGTCAACCTTTTAGAGTCTGATTGCCTTGACTTCCTCTTTTGAGTACACAAGTCCTTTAAAAACTTGGCATATCGAGAATTTGCTTGATAGCATCAATAAGGGAGATTGATCTTTACTTGCTTGAAAGTCTCCCATATCCTCGAATGAGGACCCTTTTAGCCAATCTAGCGGATCTTGATTTTTCCAAAGCTGCGGGGTAAGGAGTGGTTGTGCTTGACACACCGCCTCCCAACTTTGGGTGATTCGAGTAGCTTTAGGATTACGAGTTGGTGGTTTTGGAAAATCATTTGACAAATCATTTACTAACTTTCGAATCGAACTTTTATTTTCGACTTTTTACCTTTAACAACAATTTCGTCATCGATGCGAAATCCTCGACATCATCGAAAAATCATGAACACTTGGAATTTTGATGTCATTGTTGTAGGTTTTACCATTTCGAAGAGATGTCACCATATTCACATGCTCGGGACCATCGGCTTATGCTTTGGATTAAGAGTGGGATAGCTTGGAAGCTTACCGCTTCTCGTTTGTGCACTTCTTGACCAATTGCCCGATTGTCTTTCAAGATTTACTGATTTGGAAAGGGACTCAAACTTTAGGTTTGCACCTTGATTAGACTTGGTGACTCGCTTAGGATCAAGTCAAACTTTTAGTCAACATTGGATTGTTGGCCATTGTTTGAACCTTGACCTTGACTTTGGTATTGTTGTGGCCTTTGTTGGTAATTGTTAGAGGCATTGTCGTCATCCTTCCAACGGAAGTTGGGGTGATCGCCATCCTGGATTGTAACTATTGGAGAATGGGTCGTTTCGTGGATGGTTTCCATATACTCCATTTACCTCCGCATTCGGTGGTGCCCCCCAACTTTGATAATTATTGATTGAATGACTCGGATCACCACACATTGAGCAAGCGTCATGCGACACATGCGACACATTTGAAGCACCTTTTCCTAGATTTCTCAACAAAAGATCAACTTTCTTACTTAACTCACTAATTTCAGAATTTGTGCCATGTTGGTTAGACACAGAATTGGCGGAAGATTTGTTGTTTCGATCCAATGAAGCTTGGGTCTTGGAACCCTTGCTCAGCTTTTCAAAGAACTCCCATTCTTCCTCCATGGGCCGTGAGAAAAACGTTCCCCCACTAGTTGCCATTACAAATTGTTGGTTATGATAATCCAACCCATCATAAAAGACTTTGACAAGCTCCCATTTTGGAACATCGTGGTGTGGGCAAGTTCTTAGCAACTCTTTGAGTCTACTAAAAGCTTTGTGAAACTGCTCGGCTGGGATTTGATGAAAGGATTTAATCTTATTTCTAATGGCAACAGTTTTGCTTATAGAATAGAATTCATCAAGAAAGGCGGATTGCATTTCAGATCATGAGTTAATACTACCTGGTTCGAGAGATGTGAACCAGGCCTTAGCATGATCTTTAAGAGAAAAAGGAAAAAGCGAAGTCTTACCCCATCCTTAGTGGTGTTATTAACTTTGATATGTATCGCAATGGAAAAACTTCGCGAGATGTGCGTCGGCTCCTCATGACCTCTAAACACGGGTAAGATCGCTATGAGGTTAATTTGGATCTTGAAGTTGCTCACGGCCCCATTAGCGGTAGTCGGATAGACAATCGGGAGGATCATCGAAGTTCCCGGTCTATAATAGGAATCCACACCCGTGGTGGGATTACTGCCGGCGACATCGTCGTCACTGGCATTTCCGTGAAAAGCTCTTCTAAACACCGCAAAATCAAGGTTAGTAGAAAGCGTCTAGTTGCTTTCCTCCTCGACCTTGCGCTTCTCTCTACCTCGGGATCGTAAGCTAACGGTGATGTCGTCCCGATCTAAGCGTCGCATACACTAACTTGCACACTCACAATCAACAAAACAAACAAACAAACAAAACAAAAGAAAATAAAATCTTTTGTATTTTTTATTTTTAATTTAAAACTATTAACAAAACTTAAACCAAAAGCGCACTCACTCCGTGGCGCCAAAATTTAATGAGCTCGTTGTACCAATCAAAAATAAACCTAATTACCTTATACTAGATAGGGCAGCGGGTATCGTATCCACGAGGAGTATGTGGTTCTAATTTAAGTTTTGAGGTGATCACGATCAATAAAAGTTTTGGTTTTGAAATCTTAATAACTAAATTACTAATTAAACTAAATTCTATGAAATAACTAACTAGTTTAACACTTAATACTAAAACTACTAATTAACTAAAAAGCAAAAAACAAATAAAAACAAATAAGCAAATAAAAGCGAAGTTGTGAACAATTGGTGAAAAGTAATCCCTCGGCTCCGGATATATTGATATGACTAAGTTACGGATTATTACTAATGCTTGCTTTGTATTAATTGAAAAGGATAATTTTGGGCGCAAGTTATGTTTACCACACGAATTGTCTTAATACCTAAACTAGTTGGACTCGGCACAATTCGTTGACTAGCAATAACATGTCTTCTAATAATCCTATCAATTAATTTTATAATTATTTAAATGAACAATTATGGGCACAAATTATGTTTAACATACGACCGTCTTAACCCTTATACTACTTAGGCTTGGCACAATCGTTGACTCGCAATAAAATGTCTCACAATAATTCAATAAAATAATTATACTAAAACATTAAATTCAAACAAATGATATGCAATAAAATCATATGAATTAATGTTTGACAAATAAATTATAATCCGTAAACATGATCAAACCAAATATATCTTTTACCGGGAGAGATTACAAAAGGCTTAGCCGCGCATCACGTTGATGGATCTCATGTCTTTACGAGTTGCATGCTACCACCAATTATCAAAGGCCAATGATATATGTTTTTTCTTTCCCAACTACAGTAACAATTGCTATTCAATTCAAAACAAATGAATTAAGAAAAGACTAGAGTTGGGTCCTTTGAACACTGTTTTGTGCTTCTCTTTTTCTCAATTACCACACGAATGAATTGTCTCTCCTTTTGAGATGGGCGTAATGTATATAAAATGTTGCGGCTGTCTGACCAATGAGATCTCTTCTCTCTTATATAATGCGATCAAGAATGGTTTGTAGGGCTTTTTCTTGTCATCCACTCTACCGATCCATAATAGCCTTTGGGCTTTTTATTTTCTTTTCTTTTTACTCTTCTATTGCACATTCAAATTAGAGCCCAAAATATAAAAATACTTTTCTTGATGACGTCTCTATTGTCACGAGGCGCGGCAACATTCAAAACTTGCATGTCTTCATTTTAAGCTTATAATGTCACAACTTTAGCTCATTTTTGCGCATAGCCTACATAATCACAAAACACCCTCAAAGTACATGTATAACGATGAATAGTAATGCAATAATGCGTAATTAACATGCAATGAGAGGTATGTAAAATACACCGATCACTCTATCCAAGATTACAGCGTAACCATATTAGGTCAAATGAGGTTCCGCGCCGCTACTAATTACGCCGTAATTCATGCTATAACAACGGCGTAACCAAGATTTATTGAAGATACGGCGTAACTCCTTCCAGAGGTTACGCCGTAACCAGCATTTTAATGCAAAATACGAAGAATTGGTTGTTACGGCGTAACTCTTTAATTAGTTACGCCGTAACCGGATCTGGCCTATAAATACCCCACGATTTCCTGCATTTCAAATCATCCCATTTCACACACAACAATCAAGAACGTGAGAAGAAGTCGAAGGCAAATCTAGAGGAGCATACGAAGCTATCTCCAAGGGAGAAATCACTCCCCTACGATAAGCATTAGCTTTTTATCTTTTCTTTACTTTCAATTCATGTATTTCATAATGTTTAACATTGAATTGATTGTTATAGTTAATATGAGCGGCTAAGCACCTCTTGGTGCTGGCCTAGTTATTATTCCTTAATTGTTTTGTTTTCGTTTACATTGCTTCCGTATAATTATTTCTAAGTGTATGCATGCATAGTTTGTTGGTAGCTACCCTTGTTTGGTAGTTTTGAATGGCGGTAGAGGCTAGTTGCTTAGGAGATATGACCAAGTCGACCCTAAGTGAGTAGGCGAGGCGGGAAGGGTAAGATATGACCAATGACGACCCTTTCTACTTGTGCGATTTGACCAACTGATCACCTACCGTTTGGATGAACTTAAGAAGTAAGGGATGAGTGTTTAATTTGCTAGCGTCCGGGCACTCACTATTATGAATCTAGTATGTAGTGGTACTTAATGACTTGGCTTAGGGGACCAGGAACAACTGGACTTATGAGGGGACACCTAACTTCTCCAGTGGGACCCTTTACTGATAGGTTAGGACGAACTGACCAAATGTTGTCCTAGCGACTTTGACACCCCAACTGAAGTAATTGGAAGTAATTAGACGTAAACAATACTAATTAGGATGAGTTTCAAGGTTAGCACCCCTCTCCTCTATTGATCACATCTTTCGCCTTTATTTTCTTTAGTAGTTTATTATATCAAAATCATATTAAAATCTGTGACACCTAGACTTAGTATAAATCCGCACACATAGCTTTTGGGACGACCTCGGTTTTACCGAAATACTACACTACACACGACCGGGTACACTGCCCGTTAGTGCATTAGGGTAGACCATAGGTATAACGAATAATTATAAATATTAAAACCTGGTCAGTAAAACCTGCATCACCAAACTTTAACACTAAATAAGATCAAAAGAGTGAAAAAGTCTCTAAACTCATTCAAACCAAAACTTATGAATAACCAATCACGAATCCAAGAACACACAAAGTAAATGATCAAACCATGGCTCTTGATACCAATTGTAACATATTGGTTATCATAAACACACAAACACAACTACAAGAATTCGGCCTAAATGAGTTTTAGAGAGAGAAAGTAGATAGAATGGGAACTTCTAGTGAGAGAAAGTAATGTGTTATTATGAGAAGCTCCACTTTCTACCTTGGGAGGTAGAAGGCTTATATAGTTTTACAAAATACGCCACCTACGGGCTGTGGATCAGGTATACGGTGGGTAAAGACCCGTCTGTCCTCCACGGTGTTACTTAACTAACTACTTAACAAAAATAAATGACTAAGACTACGAGCTTTCTAATTCTTACATATACTTGAAGTGACCAAATCGTTAACTTACGGATTTACTAAATCCTAACAAAACCACATTTACCATAAATTTTAAATCATAAGTCTTAAGCAAAGAACGAATCCAGTTACACCAAGCATCGCCAAACCCCGTTTTGTTGGGTATAGCTGATGCAGGTTTACTGACCAGGTTTTAATATTTATAAGTGTCTCATTTACCTATGGTCTACCTTATGCACTAACGAGCGGTATATCCGATCGTGTGTGTATGTAATGTCGGTAAAACTTAGGTCGTCCCAATAGCTAGGTGAGCGGATTCTAATTAAGTCGAATATCACCGATTTTAATGGTTTTAGAATTGCAGTCAAGCTAAATCACTCAAGCACGCCACTTGTGAATGGCGGACCGTGTCGACTTAAAGCGCTCAAGCACGAATGCAATGAAGATCGAGGAGTATAGTGTTTCCCGGTCGTTATGTCCCGGTGAGCTATGCAATGGATTATCAAGCGAATAGTGATCGAGAAATTTGAGGAAAAGGGATTGTGAATTGATTATAACTACGGAAAAGCCAACAAATTACAACGGCTTAAATGCAAATTAAAGGAAATTAAAAGATAAAATCTATTAAATAAACGCTATCACTATAATTAAAATGATGTTTTGTTTTATGTTTTTATAAAGCGAAATTAAAAACTACGTGGCGTACAAAATAAAAAGTGAAACTTACACAATATTAACCCTAAAAATATGAAAATGATATTTTACAAACCTAATGATAAAAGAAAATTTTTAGAAAAAGAAAATTATTTTTATAACTAATTATCTAATTATTAAAAAAACTATTTTAACTATTAAATAATAACCTAAAATACAAGAAAATAGGAAATAAAGCTAGAAAAATAAAATTTTGACTTAGAAAAATCTAAAATATCAAAATAGAATTTTCAAAACTATTTTTGTATTTTTCGATTATTTTCTATTTTTATGAATTTAAAACTATTAAAACTAATTAAATTACTAAAATTACAAAATAAACTATGAAAAATCTGGAAAATTACTTTTTTACTTTTTATATTTATCTAAACCTAAGAAAAATGAAAAATTATTTTTTGAACCTTTTCTTAATTTTTGTATTAAAAGCTAATTAAAATGCTTAAAACTAATTTAAATTAAGAAAAATAGCAAATCAACTTAGAAAAATCTGAAAATTTCAGGAAAACTCTAAAATAATATTAGGAAGCTAGGAAAAATAGAAAAACAAGTGCTTGTGTGGAAGATTATGAAAGCGCTGCACAAAGTGCTTATGAAATAAGCACTTGAATAAGCCAAATGAACACAAACAAGCTACCAATGTGACCAAATGAAGTTATGAATATGCTAAAAGAACCAAAATGCAACAAAATCAACAAGCTATAGCCTCTGAATCACAAACTACAAAGATTTGATGATTTGAGCTAATAAGCTAAAAGCAGTTTATAGGTGCCTACTTTGGACTTAAGCACAAGCTTTAAAATAAGCTCAAAATGAAAAACTACAAATTGGAACTTAAACTAGACCTGGTTGAGACCTTATAAACCAAAATCAGACCATGACAAGCTCTTATGAGCTCTGTGCACCTTGCAAATCGCGAGAAAACTCGACTTATCTTTGAGTTTTGTGCGAGGCAACGACACCCTAAAGACAAGCTTGTTTGGAGCTTTTAGAAAATTTGCAAAATTATACAAAAATGCTAATAAGAAAAAGACCAGTTGAAGTTTTAAAACAACAAATTTCACTAAATTTGGCTTAAAAATGAAGCCAAGAAAATTCCTTCCATTTGGCTCAAATGGTTTTGCAACTTTTGACTTTTGAAGCAAATATGAAAGTTTGACTTTTATGAGTTTTGAACTCAAATTTGAGGGTGATATTGGTGTATTTATGATGAAATGAAGTTAATGCAAGCTTGGTCTATGAATTTTGAACACAAAACAAGTGATTTGATTTTCAAAAGTCTCAACAGTGAAACTTAAGGCAGATAGATGGATTTTGACTTTTGATGTATGCGAGCACAAACTAAGACAGATATGAGTCTATTAGAACTAAACAAACACAAACAACAAGTTTATCCTTGAATAAACCTTTAACACATTTATATCGACAATTCCAAACACACCTTATATTCATTTGTTTTGCAAATAAAATGAGACTAAATCTTGAAGCAAACTATATTAATGATCAAACTACATCTTTATAACCTAAATACAACTTTTTAAGCAAATTTAAACTAGTTTTAACTACAAATGAAGATTATGCAAAGAAACTTTAAAATCACTTACAAAATGTCCTTAGCCACTATGGCTTGAATCAATGAACCAAAGAACCACTAACCTATTTATAAACCTACCCTAGCTCAATATCAACCCAATTCCATATCTGCATCACCCATTGACCAAATTCCATGCCATATTTGCCCTGTTTGACTTTTGTTGACCAAGTACCACTTTTGCTTAAAACTTGAAATGTAAGCTTATAGAAAGCTATTAGAAGCTTGTATAAGCTTATTAAGCGATAAATGAAAGCTGTTTGAAGCTTGTATACAAGATTTGGACTTTGAAATTTGAAACGATGGACATAAAGCGAAATTGTAACAATAAACTTGAAATTGATGCTTGAAATGAGTCTTAATACACTTAAACACTTTAAATTGATACAAATTAACAAAAGATTACAAGTTTTATACTAAACTAAAGCTTTAAGATAAAAAGCGACATTAAAGATAAATTAAAACTAGTAGACTACTTTTCTTGCTTCCTCTTGCTTCTTTTATATCCCAATCTCTTTTCTCTCTCTTACGAATGTTTCCCATCAATCCTCGACCATTGGATGGCTTAAAATAATCTAGCCGTTTGAATGGATTTTGGCGCCAAATCTTTTTTTAACAGTTGAGAGTTGAGTGAAATGGGGAGAGGCATTTATTGCATTTGGAGTTTGGTGGAGGTGGGGAACAAGGTGAGGTGAGAAGTGGTGAGTTGGTGGTTGTGTTGGTGGGATGGGATGGTGGGCGACAAGGGGAGGAAAGGGGAAAGGGATGGCGGGGTGTGTTTGTTTGTTGGTTTGACCACGGGGTTTTAATATTGGGGTCAAATAATCATATTGAGGGGGTCAAAATGGGGTTGGCGGGGTCGATGGCAAAATTAATGATAGGGTCCAAAATGGGGTTTAAAGGGTTTAATAACACAAGGACCCATGTTGTAAATTTACGAAAATCAAGGGACCTATACGCCAATTCATCAAAGTTGTTTCCAAGGGTTAAAAGTGACAAGCTCAAAAGTACAAGGACCAAACTTGCCATTTCCAATTTCGGGGCCATTTTGCCAAATTTCAAACTTGAAGGACTAATTTTGTAATTTTCTCAAACTTTTATATTTTTCACCAAAGGACTAAATTTGACAACTTATGATTTTAAAAGGACCTTTGGTGATTTATCTTTGAAATTATGTGCTCGGGGACTATTTTTGACAACTTTTGAAACTTGGGGGTGAAGCGCCAATTATGCAAACTTTGCTCATTTTCATCGATTTTGAACATTTTGCATCGAAACATATAAAATGCAATTTTGGAATATTTTCGATATTTTGATGCATTTGTGAGCATTTTAAGCGTTTTGCGATTCGGTTGACTAAAAATGATGAGTATTTACACACTCATCAATCCCCACACTAAACTATTGCTAGTCCTAGCAATCTTTTGAGAAAAACTTAATGGATTTGAAACTCTTTACCAAAAGCCATTACTTACGGAGTAGCCAAATGTTTTAGTTCAAGTAAGAACCATGGTACACCGATAACCATGTGATTTTGAGCAAACCACCGACTTTCAACGGTTTGATTTGTCTTTACGAAGCCGTTTGCTCGGACTAGCCAACTCTTAGATAAATTATCAATATTATCTTTGGTGAGTGATTACCAATTATGGTTTTTCCTTGCCTTTACCACAAGCCATAATCTTGCGGGCTGTGCCAACTCTTCACTTTTTAGGATATGGTGAGTTGAATACCATACAATTTTGGGCAAATTGCAAGCCGTCAGCGGTTTGAGATATCTTTACCAAGAGCCGTTTGCTCTGGATTAGCCAATCCTTTTGTTTATTAGACAAGGCGGATGATAACCAATTGAGTAAGTGTAGAACACTTACTCCAAAAAAAAAATTTTGGCCAAAAGGGAATTAGGCGGTATAATTACATGATAAAATTAGTGAGAATCCCCCACACTAGAAATGAATATTGCCCTCAATATTCAAAGTACCGCGGTTATGCGAAACAAAAACGTAAAGGAAATACTACGGCCATTATTTAGAAAGATTTTTTTTTTTTTTTTTTTTTTTTTTTTGGAAGAAGACTTATATACAAAACATGTGGGCAACCCCCACACTAGGGTGGTAGAAAGTAGAAAGAAGAAGCTAAGCATCAAGTTTTGTCACACAAGCTAGCCACTTGTGAATGGCTAACCGTAACAAACTTAAGGCATTTCGAAATATGGGTGACAACCCATATGGCATCTCTTGTTTTTGATTCCGAGTCGCTAGCTTGACTCGATCCCGCATTCATTGGTTCATGGGGAAAGTTTGTAAGTCCGGGACAACCATGGATGGAATGTCCTCTCCAAAGTAATGCTTCACTCGATGACCATTCACTTTAAAATTAGGACCATCGGGTTGAGATAACTCAATGGTACCATAAGGATAAACCTTAGCGATAGTAAATGGACCGGACCAGCGGGACTTGAGCTTTCAGAAAATCTTCAATCTTGAATTGAAAAGAAGGACTCGATCACCAACGTTGAAAAGCGGTTCTTGATTTTGAGTCATGAATCTTCTTTGTCTTTTGTTTGTAGATCAAAGAGTTCTCGTAAGCTTGATCACGGAGTTCATTTAATTCATTCATTTGAACTTTCCGATGATCACCGGTGTCTGAATATCAAAGTTAGCATGCTTCAAGGCCCGGTATGCCTTGTGCTCGAGCTCAACCGGTAGATGACATGCCTTCCGTATACAAGCTTGTATGGAGTGCACCGATGGGTGTTTTGTAAAGTGTCACGGAAGGCCCAGTCGTCATCTAGCTTATCCGACCAAGAGCACGGTTTTCACCAACCGTCCTCTCAAGAATTCTTTATCCCCGGTTAGAAACTTCCACTTGCCCACTTGTTTGTGGGTGGTGCAGCGATAGATGAGCGGTGAGTTACACCATACTTTTGCATGACTCTTTCAAATTGGTCATTGCAAAATCGTACCACGATCACGATTATGGCTCGTGGGTTCCAAACCTAGCAAATAGAGATTTCAAGAATTTCACAACAACTCGGGCATCGTTGGTGGGTAAAGCCTTAGCTTCAACCCATTTTGACAAGTAGTCAACGGCCACGAGTATGTATTTGTTACCACGGGAAGAAGGAAATGGCCCGTAAAGTCAATGCCCCGGATGTCAAAATCTCACACACTTGAATGGCGTTTTGCGGCATTTCATTTCTTTGTGAGATATTCCGTGGCGTTGACAAGCGTCACGGTTTTGACAAATTCATGGGCATCCTTGTAGATCGTGGGCCAATAGAATCGGAATCAAACACCTTCTTGGCGGTGTAGTTGGGGCTATGATGTCCCCAGTAGGTCGAATGGCAAGCCTTGAGAATGTCAATAGCTTCGACCATATACACATCGCGGATGACTTGATCCGCACAAATTTTAAACAAGTAGGGTCGTCCCGAAATAATGTTTCACATCTTTAAAGAATTTATTTTTACGTTGGGACGACATCCCTTTCACCACAAAGTTACCCGCATGGTAATTTGCAAAGTCGACAAACCATGGGGTAGAAGAGTCTCCACGAAAAGAAACCACATTGAGTGTTTCGAGAGGAAATGTTTCATTTATTTCCTTTTCTCGAACACATTTTGGTGAGGTTCTCTAATCGGGACGAGATGATCGTGACGGGTTCTCGGCTCCTTTTTATCACGAATAATGATATCAAATTCTTGTAGGAGGAGAACCCAGCGGAGCAATCTCGGCTTTGCATCTTGTTTTGCAAAGAGATATTTGAGGGCGAGTGATCCGTATACACCACGCATTTGGTCAAGATAAGGTATGGCGAAACTTCTCAACGCATACACCACGACTAATAATTCTTTTACGTAGTGGTGTAATGGGTGCGAGCTTGATCATAGTTTTGCTTGCGTAGTGGATCGGTGAAAATGCTTGGTTTTGCGTTGCCCCAAGGCGCACCGATAGCAAAATCACTTGCATCGCACATGAGCTCAAAGGGTAAATCGATCGGGGCAACTAGAATGGGTGCTTCCGTAGCTTTTTCTTAAGTGTTTCAAAAGCTTGATGCACTCGGGAGAAAAGATAAAAGGAGCATCTTTTCGAGAAGATGGGTCATAGGCGGCGATTTTAGAAATCTTGAATGAATCTACGATAAAACCGGCATGACCTAGAAAACTCCTAATACCTTTGGCGGTAGTAGGATGAGGTAGTTTAGCAATAACATCAACTTTTGCTCTATCTACCTCAATCCCATTCTTGGAAATCTTATGGCCAAGGACTATGCCTTCTTTGACCATAAAGTGGCTCTTCTCCCGGTTTAGACATAGATTGGTGTCTTCACACCTTTTTAGCATTTTGTCTAAGTGGAGAGACATGTCTGAAATGAGTCCCCAATGACCGAGAAGTCATCCATAAACACCTCCATAGTTTCCCGATCATGTCGTGGAAAATTGCCATCATACATCGTTGGAGCGTGCGGGAGCATTACATAAGCCAAAAGGCATCGTCTATAGGCAAGCGTCCCGTATGGGCGGTGAATGTGGTTTTCTTGATCCGGCGGATCAATGGGGATCTGAAAGTAACGAGAAACCATCAAGGAAACAATAGTACTCGTTCCTGCTAATCTCTCAAGCATCGGTCCATGAAGGGTGAGGAAAATGGTCTTTCTGGTGGCTTCGTTTAACTTGCGATAGTCAATACACACACGCCATCCGTAACCAATCGAGTTGGAATTAACTCGTTTTCTTCATTCGTGACAACGATAATGCCACCCTTTTTGGAGCGCAATGAATTGGGCTAACCCAAGGACTATCGAGATCGGGTAAATCAAACCGGCATCAAGAAGTTTGAGAACCTCTTGTTTGATAACCTCATGAATCTTAGGATTCACCCTTCTACGATGTTGAATTCTTTGGTTTGAAGTCATCCTCCATTAAGATTTTGTGAGTACAAAACTCGGGGTTGATACCTTAATATCGGAGAGTTTCAAGCAATTGCTTGCTTGTGTGACTTCAAGACCTTTATGAGGCGGTTTTCTCCTCCTCGGTCAAGTCTTTAGCAATTATGACGGGTAATTTATCATCACCCTCCAAGAATGCATACTCGAGATGAGGAGGTAGGTCCTTAAGTTCAACCTCGGAAATTCATCGATAGATGTTTGTCTTGATTTGATTTCCTCAATCGTGATTTCTTTCGGAGGAGTGAAGGTAATGGATCTTCATTAAGCAATTGCTCAAGATAAAGAATATCCCCTCCGAATCATAAACACCATCAATTCGGTGGAATTGATTCATCGATAACAAGAAATTCATCGATCTCTTCCGGAAGGAAGTCACCTCCCTCAAGCGGGTGAGAGAGGGGAAGAGTCGGCAATGATAGGTTGAGAAGATGTGGTGGAATCCCCACTCACGAATTATGAAGATAACCAAGAAACTCTTGAGAGTACTCCTCGAAGCAATATCAATTAAATCGACTCGATTAAGCGATTCGATATCATAATTTGAGGAGTACCTCGAAGTTTGATCGAGGTTAAAAGTATGACTTCATTACCCACACGTAAAGTGATTTCTTGCTCAAATACATCAATAAGAGCACGGCCCGTTCTCGGGAATCCTCGACCAACAATAAGAGGAACCCGATGATCGGCATCGAAATCAACAACCACAAAATCGGTGGAAAATGGAACTTTCCTACTTTCACAAATACATCCTCGGCGATGCCAAGAGGCCGCGAGATAGAACGATCGCAAGCTCAAGAGTCATGCGGTAGGAATAAGTTCGGAAGAAAGTTTCTTCCACCTTGAATATGGCATCAGTTGATGCTTGCACCAAGATCGGCAAGGGCAAAGCATTCAATCATCCGGGAAAAACACAAGGAAGAAGAAATTTTCCGGGATCTCCTAGCTTCTCGGGAAGCTTCTTTAACAAGGCTGGTGAGCAATTCTCGTTCAAAGGAGTCTTAGCCATTTCAAACGACTTTTCCTTGTTGCTCAACATGTGTTTGAGTAGATGCAAACTTGGGCATCAACATGATGGCATCCATGAAGCTTATGTCAAAATGAAGTTCTTGGAAAATTTGAAAGAATTTTTCCATTTGATGACTAGCTTTCTCGCGGAGCTTTGCTCATGTAAGCGTGAGGGTAAGGAATAGAAGATTTGGATTCGATTCTCAGCAGGGAGCTACGGAGGTTCAAAACAACTCCTTGATTTGACTTGGGTTTCGGACAACTTGAGGTTGGACTACGAAGGTGGGACGTGTCTTGATACTCCGTGGGTTTGAATAATGCACCTTGTCCGTTGTTTCCTTGGTAACTTGACTTATTGCCACGGTGGAGGAGGCATTGGAGTCATAGGTCCATTGTGTGTCGGAGGTTCACTTTCCACTACCTTTGGGGAGAAGAAGAAGAAGAGGTAGTAGGAATAGCGGGTCCGACATATGAAGCACCACTTACGGTTGTGATCGCCTTTGCATCGCCCCTCGGATTAGCGATCGTGTTGCTAGGTAGAGTACACGAGCAGGGTCGATCATTTAAAGACTTCTTGATGTCGAAATCGGGTGACCAACAACCGATTCATTTCCTCTTGGGATTTCATGAATTGTTTCAACAAATCATCGGATGATGGTCCAGTTGGAACAATGGCTTGAGTTTACGGAAAATTCGGCCTCTATTGTTAGGATTAGGGCCTTGATTACGAAAATTTCCTTGATTATTACCATGAAAATACCACAGGTTGAAATTTCCACGACACAGGTTTCTATTGAAATTTCCTTGATGTTGGAAATTTTGATTACGATTTTGAAAACCGTTGTTTTGATTGAAATGACCTTGGTTTTGAAAACCTTGGTTTGGTCTGATTACGATTACGATTTTGGTTTTGATTGAAACCGGAGGTCGAGTAGTGGTTAGGGCGGTGGTTGGTCTCTGAGAGCACGATATTGATTGCCTCCTTGATTAGACATCCGCCCCTGCATTGGCTTCAAAGGGTTACCATCGGTGGCCATCGATTATAATAAGCATGGGGCCACCACGGTAACTGAGACTTCCACTTTCTTAACCGGCGGGAGGTGAAGTTTGTGGAAAAAGACTTTCTTTTGGTTGGAAGAACCAAAGCTTGGATAGCTTCCGTGAGTTTATCAATCTTAGCATCGGTGCTAGATTGACTCACGGGCGATGAAGAAGAAGGTCCAACAACGACTTGGGAAACAACCGGCTTGCCGTGCGGTGCGGACTTTAGACTTGTTTTCAATTATCGCTAAAGCTTCTTTGACAGTTTTGCTTAGGAAATTTCCTCCAGCGGAGGAATTGAGAGAATCTTGATCAGATTGACTCACTCCATTGTAGAAAGTATCGAGTTGCATCAACTCGGAGAAACCGTGGTGAGGACATTTGCGAAGCAATTCCTTGAAAGCGATCCACGATTCTTTGAAGGGTTCATCAAACTTACGAGTGAACTTGATGATTTCATTTTTAGACTCGTGGTTTTGGAAGGTGGATAGAATTCATTCACAAATTTCTTCACGGATCTTCCCATGTCTCAATAGGCGGGGGTTGTTTTCAAGCCAAATCCGGGCTTGCCCCTCGAGAAAATGGGAGCAGAAGAAGCTTACTTGACATCGGTAGGGACATTCTTATACTTGATGGTAGATGCAATCTTGTTAAACCATCGAATATGAGCATGAGGATCATCCGCTCAAAACCGTAGAATTGATTTGAGGTTACAAGATTGATAACCGGTTTTGAGTTCAAAATTTTCGACCACGATGGGTGGTACAACGATAACATCTCCATACCCGTCGATGGGTGCTGGAGAAGCTCACACATAGGCGTTCTTCCGCCATGATAGCGGAAGTAGTGTGGCGATCCGGATCTCGGATCCGGTGAAGGAAGCGAAAGTCTGCGGACACGCCTTCTTGGAATCTTGACAAGCTCACGAAATGGGCTCACGGATCTAGAAGGCGAGTGCGCATACACTAGAGTTAACTCTAAGGAATCTCGAGTTAAGGAGAGAAATGGGAATTATGAAAATCTTTCGGATGAGAATGAGAATTATGAAGGCGTTTTATAAAAATGGGGTGAGAAGAATCTTTATGGGTTTTACGGTTACGAAGCGTAGATATCACAACAAAATCAATTAACACAAAATCGAGGCAAAACAACGATGAACTTAACCAATAATCACAATATGAATGGCTTCTTTGAAAAAGGTACACCAATCACAAGGACACAAAGGCAAGTTTTAAATCTTTAGTTCGGGAACTTATTATGGTCGCACCCCAGTTAGGTAGTGCTTTGCCTTGGTTTCGGTGGTAATCTTTTAAGTTGTTATTATTAAAGAAAGCAGCGAATCTTTTGTATTTTTATTTTTGATACATATATAGAAACAAAAGGAAAATATTTTTGTGTTTTATCGTTTTGGATGTTTTGGGTTTTGGATTTTTATAAGAAAATATGGATATATATATAGATAGATATGGATGATATAAACAAATGAGTGAGTATTCAAACAACTAATCGCTAAGCGGAAGATAGATCGACCTGACTCCCCGTGGCGCCAAAAATTTGATGCGTGCCAAGCAGTCAAGCTAAATCACTCAAGCACGCCACTTGTGAATGGCGGACCGTAATCGACTTAAAGCGCTCAAGCACGAATGCAATGAAGATCGAGGAGTATAGTGTTTCCCGGTCGTTATGTCCCGGTGAGCTATGCAATGGATTATCAAGCGAATAGTGATCGAGAAATTTGAGCGAAAAAGGATTGTGAATATGATTATAACTACGAAAAAAGCCAACAAATTACAACGGCTTAAATGCAAATTAAAGGAAATTAAAAGATAAAATCTATTAAATAAACGCTATCACTATAATTAAAATGATGTTTTGTTTTATGTTTTTATAAAGCGAAATTAAAAACTACGTAGCGTACAAAATAAAAAAGTGAAACTTACACAATATTAACCCTAAAAATATGAAAATGATATTTTACAAACCTAATGATAAAAGAAAATTTTTAGAAAAAGAAAATTATTTTTATAACTAATTAATTAATTATTATTAAAAAACTATTTTTAACTATTAAATAATAACCTAAAATACAAGAAAATAGGAAATAAAGCTAGAAAAATAAAATTTTGACTTAGAAAAATCTAAAATATCAAAATAGAATTTTCAAAACTATTTTTGTAATTTTCGATTATTTTCTATTTTTATGAATTAAAACTATTAAAAACTAATTAAATTACTAAAAATTACAAAATAAACTATGAAAAATCTGGAAAATTACTTTTTTACTTTTTATATTTATCTAAACCTAAGAAAAATGAAAAATTATTTTTTGAACCTTTTCTTAATTTTTGTATTAAAAGCTAATTAAAAATGCTTAAAACTAATTTAAATTAAGAAAAATAGCAAATCAACTTAGAAAAATCTGAAAATTTCAGGAAAACTCTAAAATAATATTAGGAAGCTAGGAAAAATAGAAAAACAAGTGCTTGTGTGGAAGAATATGAAAGCGCTATGTCAAGTGCTTATGAAATAAGCACTTGAATAAGCTAAATGAACACAAATAAGCTACCAAATGATTAACGAAGTTATAAAATGCTAAAATAAACCAAAATGCAACTTAAATCAACAAGATTATAACCACTGAATCACAAACTAGCACAGATTTGATGATTTGAGCTAATAAGCTAAAAGTTTTTTGGGTGCCTACTTTGAGCTTAACACAAGCTTTAAAATAAGCTAAAATGAAAACTACAAATTGGAACTTAAACTAGACCTGGGTGAGACCTTATAAACCAAAATTCGAGACCATGACAAGCTCTTATGAGCTCTGTGCAACCTTGCAAATGCGAGAAAACTCGGTTTATCTTGAACTTGGTGAATAGGGCAACTAAGACCTTAAAGACAAGCTTGTTTGGAGCTTTATAAAAATTTGCAAAATTATACAAAAATGCTGATAAGAAAAAAGACCAGTTGAAGTTTTTAAAACAACAAATTTCACTAAATTTGGCTTAAAAATGAAGCCATGAAAATTCCTTCCATTTTGGCTCAAAGCAGTTTTGCAACTTTTGACTTTTGAAGCAAATATGAAACTTTGACTTTTATGAGTTTTGAATCAAATTTAGGGTGATATTGGTGTATATATGATGAAATGAAGTTAATGCAAGCTTGGTCTATGGATTTTGAACACAAAACAAGTGATTTGCTTTTCAAAAGTCTCAACGATGAAACTGTTAAGACAGATAGATATGGATTTTTGACTTTTGAGAGAGTGCGAGGCACAAACTATGACAGATATGAGTCTATTAGAACTAAACAAACACAACCAACAAAAGTCTATCCTTGAATAAGCCTTTAACACATTTATATCTACAAATCCAAACACACCTTTATCTTCTTGTTTTGCAAATAAATTGAGACTAAACACGAGCAAACTTGAATTAATGATCAAACTACATCTATATATCCTAAATACAACTTTTTAAACAAATTAGAAACTAGTTTTAACTACAAATGAAGATAATGCAAAGAAACTTTAAAATAACTTACAAAGGGTCCTTTAGCCACTATGGCTTGAATCAATGAACCAAAGGACCACTAACCTATTTAAACCCAACCCCTAGCTCAATATCAACCCACATTCCATGGTCGCATCACCCATTGACCATTTCCATTGCCATATTTGCCCCTGTTTGACTTTTGTTGACCAAGTACCACTTTTGCTTAAAACGAAATGTAAGCTTATAGAAAGCTATAAGAAGCTTGTATAAGCTTATTGAAGCGAGAAATAAAGCTGTTTGAAGCTTGTATACAAGATTTGGACTGGAAAATTTGAAGCGATGGACATAAAGCGAGAATTGTAACAATAAACTGAAATTGATGCTTGAAATGAGTCTTAATACACTTAAACACTTTAAATTGATACAAATTAACAAAAGATTACAAGTTTTATACTAAACTAAAGCTTTAAGATTAAAAAGCGACATTAAAGATAAATTAAAACTAGTAGACTACTTTTCTTGCTTCCTTCTTGCTTCTTTTATATCCCAATCTCTTTTCTCTCTCTACGAATGTTTCCCATCAATCCTCGACCATTGGATGGCTTAAAATAATCTAGCCGTTTAAATGGATTTTGGCGCCAAATCTTGTTTTAACAGTTGGAGAGTTGAGTGAAATGGGGAGAGGCATTTATTGCATTTGGAGTTTGGTGGAGGTGGGGAACAAGGTGAGGTGATAAGGTGGTTGGTGGTTGTGTTGGTGGTGGGATGGTGGGCGAGACAAGGGAGGAAATGAGGGAAAGGATGGGGGTTGTGTTTGTTTGTTGGTTTGACCAGGTTGGTTAATATTGAAGGGGTCAAATTGCATTTTGGGGGGTCAAAATTCATTTGGCGGGGTCCAAAGGGTTTATGATAGGGTCCAAAAAATAGGTTTAAAGGTTTAATACACAAGGACCCATGTTGTAATTTACGAAAATCAGGGGACCTTTACGCCAATTCATCAAAGTTGTTCCAAGGGTTAAAAGTGACAAGCTCAAAAAGTACAAGGACCAAACTTGCCAATTTCAAATTTCAGGGGCCATTTTGCCAAATTTCAAACTTGAAGGACCAATTTTGTAATTTTCTCAAACTTTTATATTTTTCACCAAAGGACTAAATTTGACAACTTATGATTTTAAAAGGACCTTTGGTGATTTTATCTTTTGAAATTATGTGCTCGGGGACTATTTTGACAACTTTTGAAACTTGGGGGTGAAGCGCCAATTATGCAAACTTTGCTCATTTTCATCGATTTTGAACATTTTGCATCGAAACATATAAAATGCAATTTTGGAATATTTTCGGTATTTTGATGCATTGTGAGCATTTTAAGCGTTTTGCGATTCGGATTGACTAAAAATGATGAGTATTTACACACTCATGACACTTAATATTCAGGTCTATTTGATGTTATCAAATATCCCTCACTGAACTCTACTTGCCTCAGTAGACCTTATTAGATAAATTTATAAAAGATATCTCCCATTACCTAGAAAATATAAGTTTAAAATCCCTTATGCTAGAATAAAAAAGCCGAACACCTCATGAAATAGGAACAAAACACTCAAATCTCTCAACTATTCTAAGTTTCAATTTTAGGGTGATCACTCAATGCACATCATAGCATGTATTCTATCATAAGCTTGGCGGTTACAAATCTCCACCACTAGAGTTAAGGACTAAACAATTCTTGAAGGCAATATGGGTAGACACGACAAAGGTTAAAGGTGAGTCGTCATTACTAACATGTCACGGTGAAGTGGATAAAATCAATGATACATGACCAAATCCATGGCCAAGACACCAAAGATTGCTCGCTTCATCACCTAGACCTGTTGCATGACTAAAGGGTAGGATAAGACTTGGGATATAATTGGTGTAAAGAAAAATAACAAGCAAATAGTCTAAATCTATAACCAAGTCATCACCGCTTACCGTTCATCCAAAGTTCAAGTTTCAAAGCTAAGAAAACGGATCATGATATATCAAGTACATTTGCCATTTGAGGGCGTCATGATGGGCACATTACCTTTTCTTCAATTTGTTGGCGCAAGATTGCCAACTTCATTCTTCAAATGTGACCGAGGTGGCCTCCTCGATAATAAATCTATGATGAGCTCTTTAAACATAGTGCTTATTGATAAGGATTTAAAAGGTACCTTTTGAGGGTCATTTAAGCCCTTAAGCGATCACTTTTATATCCGTTACTACTTAATTTCGTTCCTTTCACTTTTAGGTCTCTTGAAGCCAAATTCTTTGGAATGACACTTATTCGGACGAAAAGCGCGAATATCTGAAGAAAATGGCCAAAGTCAAGAATCGAGACACTCAAGCTCTTTGAATTGAAAGGGATGGCGTCGGGTTCTATTTGTGACGCTGTCGGAACAAGTTTTGTGACGACTCAAGTAGCCAAAGTGCTTATTTACAAGTGGACGGCATCGGGTTTTAAAGAGTAGGCGTCATGACTCGACGGCCTAGATTTGATCTAGACGACGTCGAGATGAAGGAGGCGGCGTCACGGGCATAAGGTGATGCCGTCACAATGATAACGTGGCCAAGACAAAACCTAATGACGGCGACCAGCAGCGTCCACAATTAAAGAGTGCCGTCATAGATTTGTAACATTATATATAGAATCCAAATTTTTCGGTTTTAGAGAGGTAGTTTTGTGGAGTAAAACCTAAATCTAACCAAGGTTGTCTTGTACAGTATTTTAGGGTTCCATACCCTATCTTACATCAAGATAAGTGTTTTAATTCATTAATTCAATTATGTCTTCAATTGATTGTGTGTATGCTTGCATGTTCTACATGTCCCGCTAATTTACTTGTGTGTTTGCTTAGGTAATATGAAACCTAGTTATTGAATATTGAATGGTTGTCTCTTATCTTAATTGTGATTGACCTAGTATTGCGATAGGTCATTCGTTGTGCTATAAATGCTTGATTAATCTTTGTTGAACCTTAGCATATAGTTACTAGTGGAATTGTAGGCTAAACATCCAAAGAATACCTTAGTGTTAAGTTTATGAATCCTAGAGATTTCGTAGTCATTAACCTTTGGTATCTTCAAGAGTTAGGGATAACGCATACCTACGACCTTAGAAACACAACGCGTTAAGAATAAGGACGTGACAATTCAACCATCAATAGGAGATAACTAGGAGTAATAAAACCTAAGTAAACACATTTTTAATCATCATACGAGCACACAACAATAGACATAGACTACCCTAGCTTAGTTAATTAGATAATTAGATAAGTAGAGTAATTGGTAGAAATACCAACCCCAAATCAAACCCGAGATTCGTACCTTTCCATCTCCTTAAAAATAAAAATAAAAGTTAAAAATAATCTTCCTCAACCCCAACCTTAGCGTAGTAACTTCTTACTAGCATTCCTATTCCCCAGAGAGCGATATCAATACCGTGGCTTACCTAATACTACACCACAATGAGTAGGTTCATCGCCTGGGGTGTTGAAAAACTTGCTCGATGAAAGGAAGTTCCTTTGATTGAGCGAGCCGTAAGCGTATCAAGTTTTTGGCGCTGCTGGGAATAGAATAGCTAGTTAGGAGTCCACCTCGTTTAGGTTTCCTTGCTTGATTCCTATCAATTAAGATTTTTTCCCATTTTAGCTCCTCGTAGTCTATCCCCTTCTTCGTGACCTTTGTTAGTAATCCCATCACTTTTCATCATGGAAGGTGATAACCAACCAACACTCATCAACCCACCACCAAATGACCCACCAAGAGGCCGTACTCTTGGTGAATACTCAAGACCAAGCCACCTATGCTATAGGAACACCATTGAGCTTCCGACCAAGCCCAAACTATGGCCCTACGATCGACACCATCCGGTTGGTGCAAACGGATGTGCATTCCATGGACTTCGTTCGAAGATCCTAATTAGCACCTAAGGACTTCCTTAAAATTGTCGATTCCATCGACCTCGATGCTACTACTCGGGAGACCACGCGTCTGCGTCTCTTCCAATTCTCTCACGGGACCAAGCTAGTAATTGGCTTGGCGACTTCCCACGGCTCCATCTCAAGTTGGGATGATCTCACATCTCATTTCCTTGCTCAATTGTTCCTACCGGGGAGAACTACTAAGCTTTGGAATGAAATCTTGATGTTCCAACAACATCAAGGTGAATCTCTCTACGAAGCATGGACTCGATTCAAGGATTTACTCCATAGAGTCCTTCATCACGGCTTTGATCTTTGCTTCAAGTACAAATCTTCTATGATCACATCAGTCCCTCCCTACGACGAACCATTGATTACGCCGCCGGTGGAAGGCTAAGTAACCTCAATGCTGACGCATGTTGGGGAGTCATTGATGACCTAGCTCAATATGAAGTGGAAGGATGGGAAATTCCAGTAATCCAGGAAAACGGGTTAAATTCCCAAGCATAAATATTCATGAGCATGGAGGCACAACTGAACAAGTTAATGGAAGTGACCACCCATGCTTATAAGCATGTGAACGCGGTCAAGGAATTTTTTCTCCCAAGAAAATCCCGGCAAGATGAATTCGAGGACATAATGTTGACATTTGTCCTCAAGCAAGAAAAGGAAATAAAATGCCTCGAAGCTCAAATGCGAAAAACTCACGACACTTTCTTGGGACTAGCTAACAACTTCATGCTGAAAATCCGTGAAGAAATTGCAAAGAACAATATACCTAAAAAGATAGAAAAGGTATATGCGATATCGGAACATGTTGGGATGACTCCCAAACCCTCTCCAATTCCATTAAGGGGGCAAACCCCTCAAGGAATCACATCCTTGTTTTAATTCTTGCCTCAACACTCCCGTTTGTTCTCTAGGAACATATTTATTGGAAAGGTGCGTGTCACTTCCCGACTTTCCAAATGTTAGGAAAAGTTCTTTCGGTTTTAAACCGGGATCAAAGAATCCTCATCCCCAATACTTGATATTTCTAGAATCACAATTGAAAGACAATTTGACATATCGTTGCTTACCTTCGTGGAGATTGTGGGTGGATTGACAAAATAAATCTTAAATTAAAACCAAAATCTTTGTCAAAAATAGTAATCGATTTTTGATCCGGCGGATTAACAAAACCATTTTCTTTTGCAAAAATTTGGCGTGGCGTCACACATAAAGTGCCGCCGTTACTAAGCCGGATCAGACAGATTAAAACACCAACCATCCCTTTCATTCTTTACCCTACACATTCTATCCGCCCCACACCACACCACTACGTTTTCTCCACATCAACTTCATTATTTTGCCGCGTCAATCTCCACAAGGTAAGTAGTATACATTGATCTTTGTCTAGTCAATTGCTCGATTTCATGCTCAATTTTGATTTTCCCCTTTCAATCCAAAAACCCCCAATTGGTTTGATTTATGCTAAATGTCGCCCATGAATCTTCTTAGGCTTAAGATTAGGCGAATGGTAGTGTTGTTATATAGGGTTAACTTTGCGAGAAGCCTTGACGGCTTAGGAACTAAAAACACCTAGCCAATATACCATTGTTGCTGCAACAAGGGTGTTTGGGTCAAGGGTTATGGTTAAAAACCTGGATTTTTCCCTCGCAAATGTCGGATTCAAAATTTTGTCGGGGTGACGACGTCAGGTTTATGTTGCGACGCCGTCAGAACCTTCTGATATTTTCCTTAGCATCACGAATGTTACTCATTTGTTCCCCATCTATTTGATTTCCTGTTTCAGATGAACAGAAGAACGAAGAGAACTAGGGGACAGTCTTCTAGTACCCAGGAAAACATAGCTGACACGATTGCTGGGTGGGGAGTATTTGTTGAGGAAGGGTGCTAAACCCGTTATAATGATTTTCTTCATCAATCTATTGACTCAGGGGCTGTTGTGGACTGGGGATTTCTTAAGGAGCATGATCTGGCTAGAGAGTTCTCGAACAGTTTTAGGAGGGACAAGTTCATCGACCCCATTGGGAAATTTGTTTAGGATCGTGAGCCGTGTATGGTGAGTTGGTGCGTGAATTTCATGCATCTTATCTGATGGATATTAATTCATGTCGAGATAACATTGAGTTTCAGGGGGTCCGATTTAGGTTAGGTGGAGAATGAAGGGCTATGTCGGTACTTGAGTTTGGATGGAGATTGGGATTGTATGCTGTTAGGGATACTGAGAGCGATGTTTTTAGGGCTGATTGGAAGCCGGGATTACCCATAGGGATGACATGTTGGGTATTCAGTTTTGGAACACAATAGCTAACGGGGAGTACGTTACTGGGAGTACCCTCGCCTCTGAGATCCGGGATCCACGAATTAGGCTCGTGCACCGTTGCCTCACTTTCTCTATCACAGGACGCCAGAGCACGAGTCATCGTGTCACTTTACCATATCTATTCTATCTCTACTGCATGTTGGCCGAGGGTGTGCATTGTAACATCCCATTCTGGTTGGCCGATTACTTAAGGACCGCTAGTGGGATGAGGTTTGAGGATAGGGTGTATGGAGGCATGTTTGTCACCCGGTTGGCCCAGTCCTTTGGCATATTGGCAGGGGAGGCACCCGCATACCTTAATGTGGTGGCAGCACCAAGGGTCGTCAGAGCTAAGTCCCTAAAAGCTATGGATGTCATCATGGATTATGGTAGGGGCTACGCGTGGTTCCATGTTCAGCCCAACATTCAGGTTGGTGATGATGACGATGATGACGAGCCGTTGATTCCTGCACACCAGCAAGGGGATGGAGTAGGAGGCTCCGCTGACGCCTACCGACACATGTCCAGTGGAGATTGGCAGGCCTACCGAGGGGCGTGGATGGACCGTATGGACATGTGGATGGCGCGGCGAGGACGAGCTAGCTGGACATATGATCATCTGATCGAGACGGATCGACATCGTCCATGCGTGATCGGCTCGACCCACACTGCAGATCAATCCATTTCCAGGCGGGATGAGGATTACCCACTTATGGATACAGGTCACCTCCCTCCTGGTTATGACTACCGTTATGGACTCCCTCCCCAGTGACTCATGTATTTGTTTATGGATATTTTATGGTTAGAAATGGTTGGTTGTTGGAATAATTTTATTTGGGCATGTAATAATCTACGTTATCTTAACTTTGTGGTGAACGTTGAACAATTTGATGTGTATGTATATTTGCATGTGGTTTTTCTATGACTTGTGCGGATGGATTGTCTATGTTTGTGTCGTGTATCTTTTATTAATTGTTTATTCTCATGTTTAAATTTGTAAAAATGCTTTATTTTGTCTTTAACCTCGTCTTAATTACATATAAAGGTATTTTACATAAGGGATAAGTGTAGGGAGGATTACACACGTTTTCAAAAGAAACGTGAACATGAGAATTTCAGTTAATTAAAAGATATACATGTGTGTTTGTTCGAGTCAAATGCTTGTATCGAGTCATAATGGATGTTTTCGACAAATTTTTCCAGATTTTAAAGATAAAAATGTTCGAATTTTTCCATAAAATCGTGAGACCGATTCTGTCGGGATAACCTTACGGCATCGGGAGGAGCGAAACGACTTATTACTTTTTCTCGTTTTCGAGCTACTTATAAATTTTTGGAATTTTCCGTGTCTTAATTTTCGGAAAATCAGTAAACATCCATACCACAAGCATTATATCCTAGTTTAGTAGAGTCATATATATATTGTTACCGCTGATTTTACGCGAAGGTTTCGTTTGTTTTCTTCAAGTGTGCAGGTTTAATTTATCAAGAAGAAGATACATAAAATGAGAAGGAGCTTTTCACGCAAACATTCTTCTTGAAGAAAGATGTAACCACCACTTCACACAGATCCTACCGAGCTAATCAGGGGAGTACTAGTTTCTTTCGTTTTTAATTACCTTCCATTATCATTACTTTGATACTTCGGGAACATTGGGGACAATGTTCGGTTTAAAATGTAGGGAGGAAAATAAAGCAGGAACTTTGAAACTATGCTTATCCTTGAATATTTTCTTTGTCCAATTGCATTTGTGTAATAAACCATGAGAAATAACGGTTAGGGTAATTTTGGCACCAAATTTAAAAATTTTCATGACATATAGGAGTGGGCCATTAGTCTTAATAAAGCGTCTCATGGATAGGAAATTATATGACTAGCACAAAAACCCTTTACCACTTAAATTCCACCCAAAATGTGAGGATCACCCTTAGATTTTTAGGAATTAAAGCATTCATCTTTAATGCTTAGAGTGTGAACCGGTAGTACAATAGATTCTAGAACTTATTTTGTGATGCATTCCGAGATCGCTAGTAAGACTACACTTGTGTAGTTAGGAATAACTAAATGATAAGAGGCATTAGGATAACCCTTGTTTGATACCCGTAATATAATTACTTCTTCCACATCGGTTGAGTAATTCCCCCACACCCTTGCGTTGCACTCATCTTTAGTACATGATACCCCTAGTTAACCCCTCTGAGCCTATCCTTTTCGCAGTTCTCGTGATGTCTCAGTTTTCCGGAATGTCAATGAAGAGCATTGTTTACAATCCACCCCCAAATGTACACCCAAATCGCCTTAGCCTACCCTGTATGCACTCACTTTTAGTGCATTATTGTTATCACACCAAACCCTTAGTTCAATTATCTAGTTGCTTTCATAAGTTGCTAAGTCGAGTCATATCCTTTGTACAGTTTTGGGACGATTAGGACTCATGGGAAAAGTTAAATTTTATGAAATGACGGGAAGGGAGCGTTAAATTCAAATTCCCTTTATTTGCATAATAATGTACTCCAAGTGTTTTGATCTTTCAATTGGGTCAAATTAGTGTTAGAGTAATAAAAACTCAAGTGTAGGGATGTGCCTATAAATCCCTATCATTTTGATGTATCGTGAGAGGATGGTAGAGTAAAGTGTAAAAAAAAAAAAAAAAAAAAAAAAAAAAAAAAACCCGCTACCATCCTACATCTATCTTTAAAATTTATGTTTGTTTATTTCGGTTATCTAGAGTTTAGAGTGTCTAGTCTTGGCTTAGCAACGTCATTCTTCGCATGCTTGTAACATATAGATTTTTGACTTGCCACCACTAAATCGCCTATCCCACCAAACCCTTTGTTTCCCTACCGTAAGCCTAACATTACAACCCTTTAAAAGACCTCTTGGGTAGTCTTTCTTAGGTGCTTACGCCAAAGCGATGGAGGTTTGATCTAGTCTCAAGCCTATGGTAATCTATGTACTAGGACCAGTTAATGAGTGTTTATCTTCTATTTCCAACTTGTTATATTTCATATACACCCGAGAGATGTGAGTATCCAAACACCCCATGTGAGGTGCTAGTATGTAATTTCCGTGCTTGTTATGAATTTTGCGGGGTTTATATGTGTTGTGGATCATTCTAAACTAATGCTTCATGACCTCTAATTTATAAATCAATTGGCTAAAAGCACATTTGCTTGAGGACAAGCAAATACCAAGTGTAGGGATATTTGATAAGGATTTAAAAGGTACCTTTTGAGGGTCATTTAAGCCTTAAGCGATCACTTTTGTATCCGTTACTACTTAATTTCGTTCCTTTTCACTTTTTAGGTCTCTTGAAGGCAAATTGCTAGAATGACACTTATTCGGACGAAAAGCGCGAATATCTGAAGAAAATAGCCAAAGTAAAGTATCGAGACACTCAAGTACTTTGAATTGAAAGGGGACGGCGTCATGTTCTATTTGTGGCCCGTCGAACAAGTTTTGAGACGACTCGGTAGCCAAATTGCTTATTTACAAGTGGCGGCATCGGTTTTAAAAGAGTAGGTCGTCGCATGACTCGACGGCCTAGATTTGATCCAGACGATGTCGAGATGAAGGAGGCGGCGTCACGGGCATAAGGTGTCACACCCCAATTACACTTTTTGCGGTGGAATGGAATTCACAGGGATTGGTGTCATAGCATCACAATCACAGTTATATTGAGCGACCTAAAGTGTCGTTTGAAAAGAACATCGCTTGATATATTAAAAACATTCGAGTTACAAAGATAGGTCCCAAATGAAAGTTACTATGCGGAAAATAAGTTTGTTATAAGTCAAACGATGTTTTTAAAGTTCATAAAACCCAGTGAGGCGCGTCGTCACAGCGACTCTATGATATGTCACATGCATGCCATGCGTGAATGCCTTAGATACGAGATAAAACATGCTAAAAGTGTCAACACAAAGGTTGAGTGAGTTCATAGAGTTTGAGTTGAAATGTAAAGTCCTTCAAAATCGTTTATGCAGCAAAGGCATTGTAAATCCACTCGGTTCAAGTTCGCCCATACAAAACTTGCAACTTTGTGTGTTCACAATCCATTGCCAAAATATGTATAGTTTATGTTCAAATGCATGATGTCAAATGAATTCACAATAGTACCTAACTCGACGTAGAACAAGAACACATAATCAATAGCACATGACTTAATATATCAGTAGTCAACTGATTTAGAACATTATACGACGTAGAACTATAGCACATAATCAATAGCACCTAACTCAATGTATCAGTAGTCAACTGACATAGTACTTTATACGACGTAGAACTATACCAAACAAACAAGAACAATTAATATAGTACAAGATTCAGTTTTGAAACAATGGTGATCATGATAGAAATTATCTTTAAAATCTAAAGTACTTGTAAAAAAAATGTTAAGCATGTATCTCCCCCAAAATAGTCCAAAACAATTGAAAATGGGGCTATGAAAACTCACTTGGACAAAGATGCGATGGCAAAAGTGAGTACACCGAAATGTAGCGTGAATCACTAAACTTGACCTATTATGAATGATATGATACACAATAAGTTATGATGTAATGTTATGCATGCAATTCGGATGATATTTATACCACTTATGTATTTTTGAAAACAATACTTCTCGTCGAAAATATAATCTTTTAACGTCTTGACCATTTTTAAATTACTTCACATGTATTTACGTTGAAATGATATCCGAAGATAATCATTTGGTGATTTATTAAGAGAATATAACTTTTCGTCGTAAAATAATGTCGTTGAAATTTCCATGAGAGTGACTAAAACGGCCTCTAAAAGCTAGTCGTAAAATGGTGCACGTCGAGCGCTAGGAAACAAACTCAACGGTTTTGGGAAGCTCGTATGATAATCTCAAAGTTTTAGTACATGAATTTTCATCCTAGAGGTCTCGAACATAAAGATAATAGAGGTTAAATATGGTACTTTTAGTCCGAAATATAGTTTAAGGATGGTTTTTCGGCAAAGTTTGAGCGACCGTAATTAATTTATTACAACTCCGCTAATCAAACAATTGGACATTTTGGAAAGTATACTTGGCGATTTCACTTTTACTACAAGACTTTACTTCATAAAAAGCTCTAATTCAATGTTAAAAACAACCTTTTACTTGGGACTAGTTTTTGCCGCAAAACTTGTTTATTAGAAATCAAGTTATAGTTTTTCTTATATGATAATAGTTACGGCAACTTTTGTAAACATGTGTAATTTTCGTTACAAATCCGTTTTCTACGTTTTAAAGATCCTTAACTTCGTATCGAAGTATACTAACATATTTTTAACAATTCGACATAATTTTTCAACGTCCAAGCTTCATTTTTTTTGACTCGTACAAAACAAATATTGTTTGCTGAAATTTTCAGGATTTATATTTTTCGTCGCCAAATTGAAAAATTCATAACTTCTTCGTTATAGCTCCGTTTTAATCCGTTCAAGCGGCCACGGTTTCGTTTTAAAGTATATTTTCTAAATATCTAGGCCAAATATTTTTGTTCACCTGTCGGATTTTCCGAATTAAATTTTAAGGACAGACCCTTTTCAAAGCGTGTCGAAATGAGTTTTCTCGCGCCAAACCTATTCTAACTCATTCAAAACAACTCCGAAGCTATTCTAATCCTACCATACACCTTCTTAGGGTGTCACGGGTTCCTAGACATCACCAAAACTAATATATAACAAGGAGTAATTATAGGATGGATTATATATATTTAGCACATAAAAACCTTAAAAACCTTAAAAATGGTATAAATATCATGAGACTTGCATGTTTCTCAAATAAAATGATATGACCATAAAAATGAATATGAAATAAAAATATGATTATGAATGCTTACTAGTGATATGATGAGGTTTATGGACAAAATGGTTTTTCCTAATCACTTGAGGTTTGTATTACAAAACCTTGCAACAAATGATACTAGTGTGTAATTAAACTTGACTTGGAAACTTGGAATGATCCTTTCTCTTTTTCTTGGTCCCTTGGCTGCCGTATATTGTAGAGAGAAAGAGAATGGTTTTTGGTTTACAATGAAGTGAAATGATAAAATGAGATATGAATGTGTATAATACAATATTGTTATAAGATATTATGTAGATTTTAAGAGTGAGTCATCAAGATGTAAATGACCATATTACTTGTTGTGTTTATGTTCTCTCTTTTTTTTTTTTTTTTTTTTTTTTAAAATGAGTAAGTATAATGTAGATATAATTTAATTAAGATAGTTAGTAACTTGTAAGCATATTTAAGCATTTAGGGTAGCGTTAGCAAATAATAAATTTTAACGGGTATAAAATATATTGAGGTCATAAAAATTATAAATATACATTTCTTGCAAAGTTTGAGTGAAATAATAATAATCGTGTAATATTTAAGAAAAACCGTCATAATTATATAAATATAACAATTTATATACCAAATAACTTTAAAACACTGGGTAAACTCATAATATTATTTTTATAACTTAATATGAGTATAAAAATATATCGGGATAATTTTGAAAGTAACGGATCAATTGCTCAAAATAATTAATTCAGCGATAACGTTTTTATTTAATAAAAGTTATCGTTTAATGTAAAAATGCAAAACCATGCATGAGCTAATATGATGACAATGATGTTAATGAAATGTAGACTAAACTTAGTCTATATGAAATGTCTCGATGATATGATCATGAATTCACGCTAAACCATTATGGTTACGTGAATTTGATACTCGTAAACCTAGTTACGATAAATGATGAAATAGTGAAACTTGAGAAATGACCTAAAATTGCGAGTTGTCACATTCGCCCAACCAAAAGGAATTCGGTCCACAATTGGGTTCGTGATAGTCTATCAATTTTGAGTTTGTGATGAATAACGAGAGAGAAGACATGGAGAAGTGTCGTTCATTGTTATTGATGATTGAGAGTGTATAAAACATCATAGTAGAGAAAATATTGGATGAATCTCCATGAGTAACACTTTGACTTGGAATATGTGAAAATTTTGCTTGCACTAAGATTTATAAATAAGCGCTCCCAACATAACACGATCCTCGAATTAGACATAGTTAGCTAGGCTATGTATAATTAAGGAACGATAATGTGACGTTCGGTTTAGTTGTTATAACTCTCAATGTTTACATAGATTTAAACCATGTCGATAAACTGGTCGTTAAAGAAAAAGGAAGTAAAATTCTCGTAAGTTATAACAAATCGAAAAGAAAATAAAGTACGATAGATGAAAATATTTTACAACAAGAGGTTTATCAAAAAGTAAGACATCTTAAGTTATAAAGATTCGGATACGATGGAAGACATAAACTTAGTACGACATAGTACATAAGGAAAATGAGATTGTTAGTTTCTAAACTTCTTCAGTCTTCCGCGTTGTTGAAATCCTGACGAGCTTCACCTCCTTCTAACATGTATGCTTTCCCAAGAGCACCTTCACCTTGTTGACCTTGGTTTTGGGGACATTGGTTCCGATAGTGTCCTTGCTCTCCACATCCGAAGCATGTGACTATGGCCTTGCCCTTGCAGTCCTTAGCAAGGTGTCCCACTTTGTGACAGCTAAAGCATATACCACATGGACCATTATGATGTAGCGTGCATTGGTGGCATCGTGGTAAGTTTCCAGTATAAGCTCTTCCCTTTATTGGTGCGACAACATGACCCTTGCGACTTCTTGCCTTGATACATTGTTGATGATGGTTAGTGTTACGGTTTTGGTTGTTGTTATTATAACCTCCTTGGTCATTTCCCATTTCTTTTGTTATTGTTGATTTGGTTATCGTTGTTGTTGTTGTCGTCGTTTCGGTTATTGTTGTTACGGTTGATGCGGTAATGTTTCCTCTCTTTACTACTTGGGCCATGAGCTTTTGGGATACTCGAGCAGTTCTTCAATTGTTTGTGGATCAAAGCGAAATCACATCTCCTTGGATAATTTGGGAAGTCCCCGATGAAAGCCTCCAGTAGCTTCTCGTTATCAGGGAAACCATAGATGGGCATATGTTGCTAATTCTTGAAACCTTGAGCGTAAGCATCAATATCATACCCAATAGTCACCAACTCATAGAATTCGGTCTCCAACTTTTTCACCTCGATGCGTGGACAATACTTCCTTGTCAAGAAACTCTTGAATTGCACCCATGTGGTCTGTCGCATTCTCCATTCCATCGGTGAGCATCGAATTCCACCACGACATTGCTCAGTCCGTGGTGTACTTGTAAACTTAACCTTGCTATCCTCAGAGGCAATTACATAACAAAACACGGTTCCATTTTCTCAAACCATCTAACCATGGCGGTTGCCCGCCCGGTACCCTTGAACTTAGTGGGATCCCACTTTTGAAATCCTTATCATACAACTCTTAACTCCGACCCTCCTGCATTACTGCAGCGTGCAGAAGTCTAGCGGCCTCGGCGGTTCATGACCTCGGCCGGTTGCCACAAATGCTCTCTCGATCCTTAGTGCTTGACTATGCTATCATTCATATACGCATAGCGACTTGAGTCAACTTCGGTGTGGCTTTCTTGGCGCCATAACTTCTTCAAAATAAGAAGAAAGGTGAGGCGTAGCAAAGTCGATGTTAATAATAAAGCGCTCAAAGAGATATGATATGAGGTGATAAGTTTGAGGTTATTTTTCAAAATAATCGATGGTTTCTAAGAAATGGGTTATGAGATGTTGTAAGTGCTTCAAATGTATGATGGTTTAGTGACTTAATGTGAATAACGTGTAACTCGACATGTTAGTGGTGAAACAAAGGGTGAAAGTGACTTAGCCTACTTAAAGGTTTATCTCGGCATTCGACGGTATCGATGATGAATCAGCTGATATTAAAAATTACGATAGGGAATGACAAAGCATTCTCCACATTAGAGTATGAAGAAAGGATAATGGAATGGGTATTTGAAGGCATCCATGTGACAATCGTTTTGAAATGAAAGTAAACAACTCGAAAAATGTACGTATAAACCACATGTAAAGTGAACATGCACTTATGATGAAATGATGAGATGCTATGATGATGTAGTTATAGTCTAGGGTCAATGATGCAACCTAGTTCTCTATAATGAAGCTCGATGTAATCTGTCACACCCCAAATTACATTTTGCGCCGAATGGAATTCTCGGGATTGACCGTCATAGCATCACAATCACAATTATATTGAGCGACCTAAAGTGTCGTTTGAAAAGAACATCGTTTGATATATTAAAACATTGAGAGTTACAAAGATAGGTCCCAAATGAAAGTTACTATGTGCGGAAAATAAGTTTGTTATAAGTCAAACGATGTTTTTAAAGTTCATAAAACCCAGTGAGGAGCGTCGTCACCGCGACTCTATGATATGTCCCATGCATGCCATGCGGTTGAATGCCTTAGATACCGAGATAAAACATGCTAAAAGTGTCAACACAAAGGTTGAGTGAGTTCATAGAGTTTGAGTTGAAATGTAAAGTCCTTCAAAATCGTTTATGCGGCAAAGGCATTGTAAATCCACTCGGTTCAAGTTCGCCCATACAAAACTTGCAACTGTGTGTTCACAATCCATTGCCAAAATATGTATAGTTTATGTTCAAATGCATGATGTCAAATGAATTCACAATAGTACCTAACTCGACGAGAACAAGAACACATAATCAATAGCACATGACTTAATATATCGTAGTCAAGTCGATTTAGAACATTATCTGACGTAGAACTATAGCACATAATCAATAGCACCTAACTCAATGTATCGGTGAGTCAAGCGACATAGTACTTTATCTGACGAGAACTATACCAAACAAACAAGAACAATTAATATAGTACAAGATTCGGTTTTGAAACAATGGTGATCATGATAGAAATTATCTTTAAAATCTAAAGTACTTGTAAAAAAAATGTTAAGCATGTATCTCCCCCAAAATAGTCCAAAACAATTGAAAATGGGGCTATGAAAACTCACTTGGACAAAGATGCGATGGCAAAAGTGAGTACACCGAAATGTAGCGTGAATCACTAAACTTGACCTATTATGAATGATATGATACATATTAAGTTATGATGTAATGTTATGCATGCAATTGGATGATATTTATACCACTTATGTATTTTTGAAAGCGATACTTCTCGTCGAAAATATAATCTTTTAACGTCTTGACCATTTTAAATTACTTCACATGTATTTACGCTGAAATGATATCCGAAGATAATCATTTGGTGATTTATTAAGAGAATATAACTTTTTCGTAAGTAAAATAATGTCGTTGAAATTTCCATGAGAGTGACTAAACGGCCTCTAAAAGCTAGTCGAAATGGTGCACGTCGCGCTAGGAAACAAACTCAGCGGTTTTGGGAAGCTCGTATGATAATCTCAAAGTTTTAGTACATGAATTTTCATCCTAGAGGTCTCGAACATAAAGATAATAGAGGTTAAATATGGTACTTTTAGTCCTAAATATAGTTTAAGGATGGTTTTTCGGCAAAGTTTGAGCGACCGTAATTAATTCATTACAACTCCGCTTAATCAAACAATTGGACATTTTGGAAAGTATACTTGGCGATTTCACTTTACTACAAGACTTTACTTCATAAAAGCTCTAATTCAATGTTAAAAACAACCTTTACTTGGGACTAGTTTTGCCGCAAAACTTGTTTATTAGAAATCAAGTTATAGTTTTCTTATATGATAATAGTTACTGCAACTTTTGTAAACATGTGTAATTTTCGTTACAAATCCGCTTTTCTACGTTTTAAAGATCCTTAACTTCGTATCAAGTATACTAACATATTTTTAACAATTCGACATAATTTTCAACGTCCAAGCTTCATTTTTTTTGACTCGTATAAAACAAATATTGTTTCTTTGAAATTTTCGAGGATTTATATTTTTCGCCAAATTGAAAAATTTATAACTTCTTCGTTATAGCTCCGTTTTAATCCGCTCAAGCGCCACGGTTTCGTTTTAAAGTATATTTTCTAAATATCTAGGCCAAATATTTTTGTTCACCGTCGGATTTTCCAGAATTAAATTTTAAGGACAGACCCTTTTCAAAGCGTGTTTAAATGAGTTTTCTCGCCAAACCTATTCTAACCCATTCAAAACAACTCCGGTTATTCTAATCCTACCATACACCTTCTTAGGGTGTCATGGGTTCCTAGACATCACCAAACTAATATATAACAAGGAGTAATTATAGGATGAATTATATATATTTAGCACATAAAAACCTTAAAACCTTAAAATGGTATAAATATCATGAGACTTGCATGTTTCTCAAATAAAATGATATGACCATAAAATGAATATGAAATAAAAATATGATTATGAATGCTTACTAGTGATATGATGAGGTTTATGGACAAAATGGTTTTCCTAATCACTTGAGGTTTGTATTACAAAACCTTGCAACAAATGATACTAGTGTGTAATTAAACTTGACTTGAAACTTGGAATGATCCTTTTCTTTTCTTGGTCCCTTACTGCCGATATTGTAGAGAGAAAGAGAATGGTTTTGGTTTACAATGAAGTGAAATGATAAAATGAGATATGAATGTGTATAATACAATATTGTTATAAGATATTATGTAGATTTTAAGAGTGAGTCATCAAGATGTCGACAACCATATTACTTGTTGTGTTTATGTACTCTTTTTTTTTTTTTTTTTTTTTTTTTTTTTTTAAATGAGTAAGTATAGTGTAGATATAATTTAATTAAGATAGTTAGTAACTTGTAAGCATATTTAAGCATTTAGGGTAGCGTTAGCAAATAATAAATTTTAACGGTATAAAATATATTGAGGTCATAAAATTATAAATATACATTTCTTGCAAAGTTTGAGTGAAATAATAATAATCGTGTAATATTTAAGAAAACCGTCATAATTATATAAATATAACAATTTATATACCAAATAACTTTAAAACACTGGGTAAACTCATAATATTATTTTTATAACTTAATATGAGTATAAAAATATATCGGGATAATTTTTGAAAGTAACGGATCAATTGCTCAAAATAATTAATTACGCGATAACGTTTATTTAATAAAAGTTATACGTTTAATGTAAAAATGCAAAACCATGCATGAGCTAATATGATGACAATGATGTTAATGAAATGTAGACTAAACTTAGTCTATATGAAATGTCCTCGATGATATGATCATGAATTCACAGCTAAACCATTATGGTTACGTGAATTTGATACTCGTAAACCTAGTTTACGATAAATGATGAAATAGTGAAACTTGAGAAATGACCTAAAATTGCGAGTTGTCACATAAGGTGAAGCCGTCACAATGATAACGTGGCCAAGACGAAAACCTAATGATGGCGACCCGACGGCGTCACAATTAAAGAGTGGCGCCGTCGCAGTTTGTAACACTATATATGGAATCGAATTTTCGGTTTTAGAGAGGTAGTTTTGTGGAGTAAAACCTAAACCAATCCAAGGCATCTTGTACAGTATTTTAGGGTTCCATACCCTATCTTACATCAAGATAAGTGTTTTACTTCATTAATTCAATTATGTCTTCAATTGATTGTGTGTATGCTTGCATGTTCTTCATGTCCGGCTAATTTACTTGTGTGTTTGCTTAGGTAATATGAAACCTAGTTATTGAATATTGATTGGTTGTCTCTTATCTTAATTGTGATTGACCTAGTATTGCGATAGGTCATTCGTTGTGCTATTAATGCCTGATTAATCTTTGTTGAACCTTAGCATATAGTTACTAGTGGAATTGTAGGCTAAACATCCAAAGAATACCTTAGTGTTTAGTTTATGAATCCTAGAGATTTCGTAGTCATTAACCTTTGGTAGCTTCAAAGAGTTAGGGATAAACGCATACCCTACGACCTTAGAAACACAACGCGGTAAGAATAAGGACGTGACAATTCAACCATCAATAGGAGATAACTAGTGAGTAATAAAACCTAAGTAAACACATTTTTAATCATCATACGAGCACACAACAATAGACATAGACTACCCCTAGCTTAGTTAATTAGATAATTAGATAAGTGGAGTAATCGGTAGAAATACCAACCCCCAAATCCAAACCCCGAGATTCGTACCCTTCCATTTCTAAAAATAAAAAAGATAAAAATAATCTTCCTCACTAGCATTCCTATTCCCTAGAGAACGATATCAATACCCGTGGCTTACCCTAATACTACACTACAACGATTAGGTTCACGCCTGGGGTGTTGAAAACTTGCTCGACGAAAAGCAAGTTCCTTTGACCCCAACGCCTTTGTGTAAGCGTATCACTTATAACATCGCACTTTACAATCAACAACTAAAACTATAAATTTTTTTTCATAACAATTAAACATAGCATCCCCCCACTTGAGATGAACAATATGAGAATTTGGGGGGTCTTCAGTGATCTTCAAAAATATGCCTTTGACGAAAGCGTGATTCCCGAACCTTTCTACTTGAACCTTGAACTTAGGCAAACAATGACTTCTCGATCACAAATAAAGACTACACGGTAGGCTAAGGTGTATGGGTGTATCGAAGCATATATGTTGGGTGAACAAAATGAAAGTAACGGCTCATACGGGTGTATATAGGGGTATCTTGCACTAAAGGTGAGTGCAACAAAAGGGTTTAACATGGGGGTCGAGAAGTCGAGGTGACTAATCGATAGACACACAAGGATATGCTTTTTGGGTGATAACCCTATAATGTTGCCTTCTTAAACTGAATAATCCAAATATATTAAGCTAACTCAACATACCTCGTCTATGGTCTCAAAATGATGTAAAGGCCAAGTTCTAAAGTTTACAAGCTACCGGCACACTCATAATTTGGTGGATTTGGGGTAAATATTTGGAAACGAATAAGGCTAATCTCACCATATAATATCAAGGGTAATAATGTGCTCGGCTAAGGTCTAATCTAGTTAGGTTAAGAAAAACATGTCAAAATTTTAAAAATGGCATAATTTTTCAAAATAAACTAGAACAACGAGGGCAAAATAAAGTTCAAGAGATAATTCTACTCCCGTCCCCCCACTTGAAATGTACAAAGTCCCTTTTGTACTAAACGTTAAATAAATGTGAAGAGAAAGTAGAATTAGAGCGAGAACTTCCCTGGAATTCGCTCCAAAAAGAAACGAGGCCCACGAAAAGAATCGTGCCTTCGCTTAAGCATCCACGAGCAAACTTCATTCCTTGAAATCACACTACCAACAAGCATAATTCTAAAAAAAGGAAAACGAAAATGAAAATAAAAAGAAATCTAACTCACTTTCGTAGGAATCACAGTTGCATTTAGCATATGCAACAAGCCTTTTAAACCACTTGGTGTCCCAAGTGGACGAGTGTAGTCTCGAGGGGGGGGGGGCTTACAGGGAACATACCCACAAAGTTCATTTAAAAACTAATACAAGGTTATTGTGTTTAAAAAGAAAGAATTAATACAGAGGATAGTTACGTCGTAACTCCTAGAAGGAGTTACGCCGTAATTATGGCAAAACCTGGCAGACGCAACTAGAGTGTAGCTATGGCGTAACGATTACATGGGATTATGCCGTAATTGGTAATGCTCTGGGTAGAACTACTTGTAGAGATGTGTTACGGCGTAACCATTAGAATGAGTTATGCCGTAATTGTGGACAGATCAGGTCCCGTTCAGGCTGCTGTAGCAAACTTCTCCAATTTCTGCAAAAATAGTTAAAAACACAAAACCCAACAGAAATGGAAATAAAACACGTAAAAGGGATCATTCGGGTTGTCTCTCAAAAGAGCACTTTTCTTTATTAACGAGTCTTTAAGTTAGACTCAAAGCCAGTGGTCTTTATGGTGGCCTTCGAACTAGGCCAACTTCCTCCATATCCTTTATCAAATTATGTCTGACCCAAGCAACATTTTTAGAGGTGCGGAGATATCCCTTTGTCTCTATCTTCCGAATTTTACAAAACTTTTCGTCTGGCCCCAAGTTGTATCTTGTAAAATCATACTTTTCAGCTACAATTAGTGGCGACCTCTTATACGGAATGCCAAGAAGTTTGCACCTTATTTGCTCATATGCTTCATTGTCGGGGTCAGTGAACCCATCTTCACCTTGTAGTTCAAGGTAGTCCAATATCCCCTCAATATCATCATCATCATCGGACTCGGTACCCTTAAACAACTTATCATCTAATGAATCTTCCACAAGCACACGCTTGCATTCTTCCTTCTCATTACCCGTTGAATTTTTGATATCTTCATCCGTCACTTCACTTATGTCGTTTGGAATTTCTTCGCTCGGGTCTTCTTTACTCATACATCCTTTCCAAAGCTTTTCTTTAGTCAAAGCATCTACCTTTCCATATTTGATTTTGACCCAATCGTCAAATCCCAAATTGTCTTGCCACGGTAATTCCGTCCTCTCTGCATCATTGGTTGAGGTCCACAAGAACTCATCTTCCCCAACTCTCTCTATGCTACTTCCCCCGTTACATTCATCATCACATGGGTTACAAGATGCCCAAAAAATTGCGCCAAGCGTTTTTATCTTCTCACACCAATGACTCCTAGCTACTTTGCCATCGGTGTCGCTTGAAGGATCCTCCATGCAGTAGATATCATCTTTGATTGGTTCATCATTTATGGACTCTTTTTGGAGGCAATGCTCATTATAGTCGATTTTGAGCTTTTCTAGAAGATTAGGATTAATTATAGCATCCCCGAATCGTACCAAATACCAATCATCAAAGGATAAATTTCTGAACGTAACATCATATCTTTCGAGCTCATGAGGGCATGTCCATTCTCCTTCTTTCATGTCACCACCCCCGTTTCAATACTCACAGAAAGGATTGCATGTAGGCCATGCTCGTGTGGACTCGTCATCCGTGATTATTATGGGATTGCGGCAGTACATAATAGGTGGTTCCTACTCTTCTTCGATTGAGAGCTTTGCCAACCTTTCATCATCATTAAACGCATGCCACATGTATTTGTTATTCTTGACCCTCTCATTATCATCTCCTCCATCGCAAATTTCGTTACGAGGGTTGCGTGAGGCCCATAGATCGTACCACTCACCATTATCTACTCGTATTTTTTTGCACCGGTGATACTTCCTTTTGGATGGAGATTGAGGGCACAGGTTTGTATCACTGGACCACCCGTTAATAACATGCGTTCTTGATTCATCTAACTCGAGAAACTTGTCAGACCATGTATCCCAGTTACGCCGTAACTCTGAGGATGGGTTACGGCGTAACTGACTCCTGTCAGTATCATCAGCATCTTTTTCCTCTATCACGCTAGACCTAAGATCAGATATTGTCAAGAGATTACGATTCCTGACGAACTCGATTATGTCTCCTTCCTTGATCAGTAGCTTCTCAGTTTTTAAATTGTTTTTGTTTCCTGACCCTTCGTTACGCCATAACTCATTAGGAGGGTTACGGCGTAATTGCATACTGCCGCCGGTTCTTGTAGCAGCATCCGAATTACTTGTTGAAAAATGGAAATCATCAACTTTTAACTTTGCATCCTCCTAAGAAAAAATGGCCTTGCACACCACCATAGGTTTGATCCCCTCAGGTTTAGTGTTACTTTTCTTCACCTTTTCACTAAGTTTCTCCACCATGGCTTCTAGGTTTTTTAAAGTTGTGTCATGGTTGGAGAGACTTTTATTTGTACTTTCCTGGAAATCCTTGAGCCAATCATCTTGTTCTTTTTGTTTTTGGGCTGAGGCCTCCAGAAATTTGTTAATGGTCTCTTTAATGCTGGGCCTTCTTTCCCCGAAAGGCCCACGGTTGTAATTTCCTGGAGGTCCTCCACGATAGCCATTATTGTTTTGATAATCCCCTTAAAATGGTCGATTTTCTCCATATATAGCTTCTTCAACGTTGCTATCTTCGTCAATGAGAGGACAATTTTTGGTGAGATGTCCCCCTCTACAGCTTTCACAACCTATTTGAATAGCATGAACACATTCTCTGAGCTTGAGCATGTCGGGTAAAATTTAGAAAATCCAGTTGTTAAAGTGTCGGTCACCTCAAGTATATGTAATCGTTAGAAAGCTTGTAGTCGTAGTTATTTAATGATAGTTAGTATTTAGTTAAGTAACACCGTGGAGGACGGACGGGTCTTTACCCACTGTATACCTGATCCACAGCCCGTAGGAGGCATATTTTGTAAGATACTATAAATACCCTCTACCTCCCAAGGTAGAGGGTTGGAGCTCATAATAAGATTTTTCTTTCTCTCTCTAAGTTACCTAAACCTCTAAACTTTCTCTCTCTAAAACCCTTAAGTCATACGGCTACTTACACTATGGTTTGATGTGTTTATGAAATCCAATATGTTACAAATGGTATCAAGAGCCATGGTTTGATCATCTCTCTTACATGTTCTTGGATTTCTAGTGATTTTATATGGTTTTTGGGTTTGAAAAAGTTTAGTGGTATTTGCATCATTTGGACCATTTCTTTTGTTAAAGTTTCGATTTTGATTGCACTTTTGTGTTTAGAATCATTATATGTGCTTAGGTTTTGATTTGGAAGGCTTGAATCAGCGTGGTTGGGTTGTTTTTGGAATGAAAAGTGGTGTTTTTGAATATTTCATCCTAGCGATTTGTGTCTCGACTTGATTTCTTCGTAGCGATTTGTCTCTACGTTTAAGCGATTTGTCGATGATTACGTGAAGCGACTTGCGTACTAGCGATTTCTTCAGAAATGACTTGTCCCTATATTTAAGCGACTTGTGCATGTTTTATGAAGCGACTTGTACACTAAGCGATTTGTCTTTTGAGACAAAACGACAAAAAGGACAAAGTAGTGGACGTACTTTTTTGTCTAGCGATTTGTCACTAGCGACTTGTCCTTCTAGCGAGTTGTTACTCTAGCAACTTGTGTGTCTAGCGACTTGTCACTAGCGAGTTGTCTTCATAGCTATTTGTGTCACACAAGCGACTTATCCCTTTAGTAACTTGTATACCTAGCGACTTGGTGAAAAGCGATTTGTCTTCAAGGTTTGAAGCGACACGTGAATTATTGTTTACGGTCATTACGTTTACTGGTTTCTCTTGATTCGGTAAAATCCGTGAAAGAATCTATTTCCGGTTTAATCAAAGAGTTATAAAATCCGTAGAATCTATAATCATGTCTACCAACATGCCTACAATCATCTCTTACAGGTGAGGACGTTCAAGCAAAGCAGGATCGATACTTGTCCACCCATGTTAGATAGGAATGATTATGACTCATGGGCTCAACGAATCAGGTTGTCTTGCTTGGGTAAGGAAAATAGGGTTAACATTCTCAAATCAATTGATGAAGGACCATACCAAGTTGAGACTACTAGCGACATACTTGAAACTGTCACGATGGCTCGGTGACATTAGGATTGGATAGACCAAAGACATATGATGAACTTCTGCGATAAGGAGAAAAGAGATACGATGTTGATATTAGGGCCTCAAACATTGTACTTGAGGTCTACCAAAGGACATCTACAAGCTAGTCAATCACAACACTGAAGCCAAAGCGGTTTGGGACAATGTCAAGATGCTTCTCTCGGTTCGTAATTAACTAAAGAAGGCAGGGAGTCTCAATTGTATGATGATTTTGAGAACTTTAAGATGAACCCGGGGAAAATGTCATGAATACTATGTGAGGTTCCACAAGCTCGTGAATGACATGAGGAATATCAAAATGACAATGCCAAATATCCGGCTAAATTCAAAGTTTGTGAAAAACATGAATCCCGAATGGCACAAATTTGTCACTGCAGTAAAACGTAACAAAGGATTGAGGAACACCAATTATGAGCAATTGTATGCTTATTTACTACAAAATGAGAAACATGTTGTGTTTGAGCGAATGATCATGGAAAAGTTCAAGACCAATGCTGGAGATGCAAGCTCTTCAAATGACTCAACTCCATTCTGCACCAATGTAGGGATTACTACCAAAGCATCACAAATCATAACTCGGAAATGGTAACCACAAGCTCATTCTGATCTAGGGTATAAGCCTCGATGTCGGCGGTCATGGAACACTTTGTCAATCAAGCGGCTCTTATGGTCAAGCAAAACTTGAATCTCACCCCACACACCAACAATCGTCTCTTAAGCGCATCAAATATTCATAATCATGCTACTATTAAAGAAGGAAAGATAGTGGTACAAAATGTGCAAGGAAGACAAAATGCATACCTTCCACATAATGAGCATGGGAATGTTGGAGCTGGATATGGGAATGTAGGTCTTTGGATATGGAATCTTGGCGGTGGTGGTGGATATATGGGTATTCGAATCGTGGAAGGAACATGGCTCAAGGTCAAGTAAAGCCCATTAAATGTTACAAGCTGTGGTGGAGAAGGACACATCGCAAGGAATTTCACTCTTCCAAACGTCCACAAAATGAAGAGTACTTGAGGATAAGATGTCTTTGGTCCAAGCTCAAGACAATGGAGCAATCTTTGAATGAGGAAGAATTGATATTTCTTCAAGGAAATGCCAAAACTTATGATCTTTGATGTGGATGAGCGGCCGGTCAGGTGGTATGGGTCGAACAATCCCAATGAATATTTGATTCGGATGTTGATGATGAACCAACCGCGGACCATCTTCATGGCTAGTATCTCACCAATGGTAACTCCAAGGGCTTCTTCACCTAAACAGCCACTCCTTCCGAATCTATCATCTCGAGGTATTAAAACTATACGATGATGTTGATGTGCAAAGATGTACGACAAAGTACAATCAATCAAATTATTGAATCGAGATATTGAAAATATGGTTAATATCAATGTTGTCCTATATGAGCAATATGTGAAACAAAATGAAAGTGAAATTGTACCAAGTAATGCATCTTCTACGGTCAATGATGACTATATTTTGATGAATTCAACGCATGTGCCTCGATGATTCTATTATTTCGAACTAAACACCTATAAAGAACAAGTTGCTATATATGAACAACGTGCTAAGTTCGAATTGACCACCCGTGAGCGTGAGATGGATAACCAAATACGTACAGTTATTAGAAAAAGTAATTTTAGAGATGAAATGTTAAAACAAGAGTTAAACTCCTTACAAGAAAAGCTTACAAAAACTATTAAGCAAAAGCAAGAACTTCAAGAAAATGTTAAAGTGCTTAAACAAGAATTTAATGCTAAGGAATCAAAACTTTTGAATGACTTTTCCAATCTAAAAACATTGAAAAATAAACTTGAAAACAAAATGTAAGTACAAGGGGACACCATTCGATTTGCTCACATGATCACTAAGCACGAGTCTTAGCGATAAGCATAGTATTCCCTAGTAGAGAGCCAAATCACGGTATTTTAAAAGGCTAAAGCTTATCATACGATTGTATATGATGGTAATGAGATCCTCAAGCCTAGGCAAACACCATCATGTATTGGAAGCACGAAAAAGGATAGAAAATTAGAAGATGCCTCTAGAGAGAAAATGGATAAGAAGCTAAAAGATCCTCAGTGTAAAAAGAAAAACATAACGGTCAAACCCCATGATTACACTAAAGAAAATTGGATTTCCCTGAACATGTTTAAGCCTCAAACTCAATTTTTTATGAATTGGAAATTCTATTGTGAAGCATCGGTCACCCCAAGTATAATCTAGCTTAAGTTAGCTCGTAGACATATCGTTTATTATGTTATTTGTTAGCTAGTTATTAGCTTAGTTTAGTCTAGTGCAACACCGTGGAGGAAGGACGGTCTTTACCCATTATATGCACGATCCACATTTCGTAGGAGGCGTATTAGTTTGTATAAATAGCCCTCTCCCACAAGGAGAGGGTTGGATGTTCATTTAGAATCTAACCTTCCATGAGTTTCTCTTACTAGAATATCCCACTTTCTCTCTCTAAAACCATATGATTATACGCCCATATTTGTGATTGCTTGTGTGTTTGTGAAATCCAATATGTTACAAATGGTATCAAGAGCCATGATTTGATCATCTCTCTTACATATCTTTGGATTTCTAGTGGATTTAGATGGTTTTTGAGTTTGAGAAAGTTTAGTGGTTTTTGCATTATTTGGATCATTTCTTGTGATAGAGTTTGAATTTTGAGTGTACTTTTGTGTTTAGAATCATTGTAAGTGTTTGGGTTTTGATTTGGAAAGCTTGAATCACTGTGGTTGGGCTTGTTTTGGATTGAAAAGTGTGGTTTTGAAGTTTTTCATGGTAGCGACTTGAGTCTCGGAGTTAAATTTCTTCGTAGCGACTTGCTTTAGTAATGATTAGCGAGTTGCAGTGTTAGTCGTAGCGACTTGATCGTAGCGACTTGTCTATTGAGACAAGCCGATAAATAGTACAAGTTAGTGGATTCTCCACTACGGCTAGCGACTTGGAGGGGTAGCGACTTGCTTTCATTATTTCTAGCGACTTGTACTTATAGTTCTTAGCGATTTGGATACTTAGCGAGTTGTTCCTTAGCAACTTGACTGTTTAGCGATTTGGTACCATAGCAAGTTATGTTCAGCGACTTGGGTCTTAGCGACTTGGGCTTAGCGACTTGATTCACTGTAACTTGAGGTTTAGCGAGTTGCTACCTAGCGACTTGGGGATTAGCGACTTGGTTCTAAATTTTCTAGCGACTTGGTTTTATTGTTCTTGGCGAGTTGTTCTATTAGCGACTTGTCTTTATAGCAATTTGGTGAATTGATGCAAGTTACTCATATCTAATATCCATCAACACAATGTCTTACATCACTGACCCTTTAATCTCCAAAGTGCTTGAACTTTATGATACCTCACAGAACAATGAAACTGGTTGCTATTCAGAATGTTCTACCTTGATTGATTCAACAATTTATGATCAAAACACTTCACAATCTGAGCCAAATTTCACTGAATCACACTTATTAATGACACATGATGCAAGGCAAATGGAATGCAACATTGAGCCCTTTCAACTACTTCATCAGCACCTCACACAACTGTTATCCACAACTAGGCATCGAACATGCAGTGCTCTCTTCCGTCAGGACCTATCCACATTGACAAGAGCGTGTTCTTGAACTTAGAACAATGAAGCTTCAAATTACCAAAAGAAGGTATTAATGGATGACTCGAATGTTGCACTTCAAGTAATCTACAACCAATTTCACCATTTATCAATGGGGAATATTCGCAGACTTTGATCATCATGTGACTGAATTTCATTCAAGAAACATCCGAATGGAAATTCATGAGTACATCAACACATTTATTCAACTTATGGATAATGTGGAAATGTACATTAGGAAGTTGCTCAAGAGAATGTTCGATTGAATGTGTTGAATGGGTGTCGATAAAATCAAGTGAAAGTTGTGATAAATCGGGTAATGGATCAGTTGAAAGAACAGATGATGTTGAATGCTTTGTATCAGATACAACAAAGGATGATGAAACCGACTGTACTGAATACAAAGGCTCAAAGTCAGAAAAGCTTGAAACAGATTGCATTTCATTACCTCCTGTTATGCATGAGGAGAATATAGATGCCATCCCAGGAAATGAACCGGAGTTATGTGATGAGGTACCCGTAACTAATCAACATAATGCATCTACTAATGTACCTGATCAATTTTATCCTAATTCAAATCATGATATTGATAAATGTTTCTTGGTTAAGCCTGAATCTAAAATCTTTAAAACAAATGACATGGTTGAAAAAGGGGTTTATGATGAACTTTCAAACAAATACTCAATTCTTGAAAAACATTGCATTTCCTTGGAAATTGCAATACAACAAAGAGAAGAAAGTTTTCTTACTACAAACACATGCATAAATTCGGAATTCCCAGAATTTCGAGAATTTTTTAAAATTAACCACTTAAAAACCCAGATTCAGGACAAAGATTCAACCATATACAATCTGAAATTAGAACTCTCAAATCTGCATAAGAAAATTAATATATGGATGAACAATCCTAACCATGAGGTGAGTGATACACTTAAATCAAGGAATGATGAATTGGCTCTGTGTGTGTGTGTCCAACCTATTAAGGGAGAATGAGTCCTTAAGAAAGAACTTATTAGAGAACAATTCCAAGTTGATAGATCGAACTAATTCCTTCTTGGCTGACATTGATGCCCTCAAAGCCCAAATTCAGGATAAGAGCTTCACTATTGTTGCCTTAAAAAATGAGCTTAGGAAATCTATTGGAAATAGGATGAACACTAAGTTTGCAAAACCATCAACCTTGGGAAAGCCAATTGTTCAGAACAACTCAAAACATACTGTAGTTAGGCAGCCCAATGCTTTTAGAACTGAAAGATTTAAACCTTTGAAATCTAAGCTTGCCTCCCAAGTTGATGCGAATACTGTTTTGTCAAAACCAGTCACTTCACTATTTCATTCCGTATGATGAATAACAAACCCCAGTTTAATGTTCAAAATCCTAAGATCATGAATACTAGGAGTTCATCTATTTCTCATAAGAAGCATCAAATGGCTGATCAATCCCCTAAGAAACCAACTAATTACAAAAGGACCAATATTCAAAAGAGGGAAGTGCCTACATCCAAATCTACTAGCAGCTGTTTCAAATGGATTCCCACTGGCAGATTAGTTAAGTTTTCAGGATCCAAACGGACTTACATACCTAGATCTTGCCCTAAGTGGATGCCCACGGGAAAACTCTTCAAGAATATTGAACCTAAAGGGATTTCTATTAATGACACTCCTAGATCAAACTGTGCAACATCTAATTGTAAGGTCACTCAGGTTACTAACTCATCTATTTGCAATACTACATGTGCCTCTAGTGCAAAAGTGTTCTCAGTCTTTTTCAGGTACAATGCTCAATTCAATCATGAACAGCATGACTTGGTTCCCAACAGAAATGAAGATTGCACACTCAGGTATTGTAGCTTGTCAGAATTGATGTACCTCATACTTTGACTCCTATTCGACTTGAATTAGGACTCGTTCTCTTGAATGTGTGTACAAATTAGTTTTTTTTAAAAAAAAAAAAAAAAAAAAAAAAAAAAAAAAAAAACCTCATGTAAAATCTTTTTTTCTTAATTTAATTTTTTTCTTTACCCTTCATCTAATAAAAGGTGTATCTCTTGTAATCGATAACATCTACGGTTCTAGAAATGTCATTCAATAATGACATGGGTCCATAGATGAAGTTCGAACAAAAGATATTATCTGTTTTATAACGGGGTTAGAATTCAATCAATGTTCATTGGTGACATTGATTGAGGGGAGAATATTTCAAGTTATCTCGTTATCTCTGCTTTCTCTCGCACCATTGTTTGATATGTTTTGTGTCTTGATGCATGTTTAAGTCTTGCTTCGTTATGTCCTCTGCTAGATTGCTTATCTATGATATGTCACTTTGGGTACTTGTCATTTTATTCTACACGTTTTTAGAAACTGTATTTGCATACTATCTGATAAGTTCAAGGACTGAAAGTGTTAATAGTACAAAATTTAATAGATAGCGACTTGGCTTTTCTAAGTGGTAGCAACTTATCATTTATCTTCTCTAGCGAGTTGCCTATTTTGCATGTATAGGGACTGAAAGTGGTAACTTTGAAAAACTTGAAAAACCGTTCTATCCCCTAGCGACTTAACTCACGTTACACTTTTTTTCACAAACTCAAAAGATTTTTTCTTGTTTTCTCTCTCTCGTGACAACTTCTTGCTAGTGACTTATCTGTGGTAAGGCTTATGTCAATTATTTATGTTTCAAAACCTGTGAATTATATGCTTCCCCTAACTATGTTCCCTTAATAGATTCCATTGTGTTCTTGATCCTCGTCATTTGCTCTCCTCGCTTAGGTTTGTGAAATGGACTCATGTAATGAATCACTTGATATATATGATTGATGGATTAGGTGTTGTTTGGATAGATGTATTTGTGCATTTATAGGTTTAAATGGGTCTTTGAGCGAATCGTTGTATCACTTGTATGGGTTTCTCTTTGGGTTATGTCTCTGATTTCGTTTGTGTTTGTGGATTGATTGTACGCGTTCATTATAGTGGTTTGATTGTGTGTCTATATTGATTGGATTGTGGTAAAATGCGTATGATAAGCTCTGTTCTTGATAGTGTCTTACCAGTGTTCCTCATAGCGAGTTGGTTCATAGATTCAGTATAGCGTTCTTGCTAGCGACTTGTGATTTGATGTGTAGCGTCTTGGCCTTGTTTCTTTTGATGGCGACTTGTCTTTACAAGTTAGCGACTTACTTAAATGTTTTCATTAAGGCGACTTGCTTTGTATTTTTCTTATAGCGACTTGTTTTGACAAGTTAGCGACTTGCCATGGCGACTTGTTAATAATTTTCAGGTAGCAACTTGATTTTGTCAAAATGTGTAAAGCGACTTACTATAAGTATTTCATGCTAGCGACTTGGTTCAGGATTACTTGTAGCGATTTGTATTGACAAATTGCTCTTAGCGACTTACTATAACATTATTGTTTAAGCAATTTGTATCTTGTTTCTCTTGCAGCAACCTGAATTAACAACTAGTTTAAGAAATCTGTTATAACACTTCCGTAATAGCAACTTGTCTCATGAAATCCTGTTATAGCAACTTTGTTCTTCACATTTTTGACTCAGCAAGGCCCTTGGAATCACACCCTGTGACCCCACCATACGATCTGCCTCTCCACCTAGTGCGGAAGAGCTCATAGTCTTTCTGATTGGTTTGGGTTATCAAGTTGGCATATCAAGGGCTTCAGATATCATCATTGGACACATGTATCAACCCTGGAGAGCCATAACTACCATTCTCAACTTATGCTTATCTGGCAAAACCTCAGGGTTCGATAAAGTAAGGATACCTATTCTGCAAATCCTATGGGGTCTCGTCAATGGGGTGAACATTAATGTCTCGGAACATATTTGGGAAGAATTCTGGCTGTCAATGAACACATTTATCACCGATAGAACAAACGTTCATAATCAAGCTCAAGGAAGAAAGAAAGTTCACAAACTTGTGATTCCTAGCATTAGATTCTTGAAGCTTGTTATCCAGTACTTGCAACAAACTCATAACTTCAATCCTAGGAGTGAATCAATCCTCCATAATGCTAAGGATGAATTTGTTCTGGGTAATCTCAAATACATTGCCAGAGGTGTCAATAAGGAAATCTTTGGATTGCCCATTCCTGATATTCTTCTCACAGATGATATTAAGAAGACTGATCACTTCAAATTATACAAGAAAAGGGTATCCAGATCCAATGTTGATGTCTCTCCCATTCCATCACAACCCAAAGCTACAAAATCCACTTCTAGTACAAAGAACTCATATGCTGCCCTTCCCAAGAAGAGACATGACAGATCTCATCCTACTAACACTTCTTCAAAGAAGCAGAAAAAGAGAAAGAATGATGCAGAAAAGGAAATTATTTGGGGAACCGAGACACCAAAGGGTGACAGTCAATTGGTTGATGAAGACGATGCTAACTTGCAACAAGGAATTAAACAAAGCCTAGAAAGCCTGAACATGAGACCACCAGTTGGAGGTGTCGTGTTAAGAGAACCTGAGCCAGAGCCACGCCAAACAACTCCAATCACACTAAACAAAGGGAAAGGGATTGTTGGTGTAGATGCTGAACAAGCCGCTCACATGCTTCTAACATTCTCTTCTTCACCATCAAGAACTACCAACCAATTTGAGCTAAAGAAAAGAAGCATTGAATCATCTTCAGCTCAGGAACCTACTGGAACTGAAAAGGAGGTATCCGAATCACAGGAAGATACACATGTATCAAGTGATGCCTAATCTGATCAGAATGATGACAAAGAGTTGCAGAAAGACTCACAAGAGAACCTTGAGTCAAGATCTGATGAAACCAGGCATATGGAGGAACCGAACATGTCTACTGACTCTCTATCTTCATTGAAGAATCTAGATGTTGATCTCACATTTGGTGATCAGTTCCTAAATGACAAACCATTAGATAATGAGCCTTATAAACAAAATGATGAGAAAGAGGAAGCTGAGTCCATGTATACCATCGATATCCAGCAAGACACATCAACCATACCTCTGATGTCAGCACCTACGCAGAAAACTGTACTTCCACCACCCAAACCCGCTAATGATCCACTACAAGTTGTCACTATCAGTGACGTCGTCACTCCACCTGCCTTACCACCTCCTGCCTCACCTCTTCCTGTCAAAACAACTGAGCAATTGCTTGATGAAGCCATGTTACGTATTGCAACTATTGAGAAGCACTTTCCTATAGCTGTCAATAATCTTGATAGTCATGTCAAAAAGCTAGAGAATCTCAAACTCAATGAAGTTGTAACTAAGACAATTAAAGCAGATATTAAAGATGCGGTTGAATGGGCAATGAAAGCTCCATTACTTCAACGATTTAAAGACTTGCCGATCTTTGACATGAGAGCAGTTCTCTCAGAAAAAATATATGAGGCAGGAGAACACTTGCACAGTACTCATAAGAAATTATACGAGGCTCTCGATGAATCTATGAGGTTTGATGATCATCAGCAGTTTGTAGTGGATGTTCGTAAAAGAGAGGCTAAGAAGAAAAGAAGGACTGTTCCGATGGAATCAAAGGATATGTCTGGAGGTCCCAAGTCACCACCACCTCCTCCACCTCCTACTGGTGGAGCAGGCACTTCTGGTACGGGTGGATCTTCTGGAACGACCACTACACCTCCATCTCAACCACCATCATCACCACCAAAACCTTCAAATCAACCAGTTCATCCGGTGATCAAGGAACTCATAAGAAATCTGCTGCTTGGACCACCGTTGATTCAAGGTTCGCCCCCACATTCTCTGCCATTCCTGAAGATCAGGTGCTTCATGAAGAGTCGTATGTCATGGCTGAGTCAGAATCTGATGATGATGATGCATCCACAAAACATATCCCTTAGCCACCTGCGGAAGATGATTGGTTTGATGCATACGTCTCGGGTAAACGCGCTAAATCCACTAGAGCTGCACCTTCTAAAGACTTAACTCAAAGCTAGCTTGCCGAAGAGAGACCTCAATCTCCAGAACCTTCATGGTCCATCCCAGAGTCTGACACGATGATCCTTGACAACAACTGGGCTTCAAAAATTACTACCAACTATGAAACCCCAGCTGAAGACTCTCTTCTTCATTTCACTAGAGATATGGGGAGCTTTATTAAGTGGTTTTGTGAAAAGAAGGGGATCTCGGCCATCACTCCAAAGGATCTTGAAGGACCAGCATTTGAAATCGTAAAAGTCTTCCACTCAGATGTTAATCAGCTTTAATACCAGATGGAAGAATGTCATAAGATGCTGAATGATCAAATCAGTGAGCAGATCAGCCGCTTTAATGTGAACAAGCCTCTTCCTCTCGGTGGTGAACCAGGTTAAGTGACTATTCAATCGAGTTCTTCTTCAACCGTGACTGGACTATCTATGTGCTCGCACTACCGAAAGAAGACACCGCTTATCGATTTCAAAGATGAAACGGCTACCTACATCGATCGTGGTCTTGAATGATGGTTTTGGATCAATTCTTGGCGGACAAAGAACAACAAGATGACATTGTTGCCTCATATGGGATTTCTCCTTTGGTGGTTCAAGAAGAAGAAATTCTACATTGATAGACATAGTGCTAAAAGAGTCACTGAGTCGTTAGATCCAAGTGCGTATTCTTAGTGTTATCGATGTGAGATCTTCTCAATATATGGCTATGATTACTCAAGAAGATTGTTCTTCAAGAGCGGACTTGAAAGAGCATATTATAAAAGAAAACGACTTCAAAAATTTGTTGCCAAATGACTTTGAAGATCTCTATCTTCGAACCTCCAAGGACATCTTGACCATCTACACGCTCGTGAGAAGAAGGCTCTCTCATTCTTGTCAATCTCTGGATTAGAGGCTTGGTCATTCGACAAAGAGTTGGAGACTTTCAGCTAGGAATGGAAAGCTACCAGACCCGCGTCAACCTAACAAGACCACAATGGGAAGCCTCAGGACATGAATTTCATCACGAATATAAAGTGATTGACACCCCTAGAGCCATCATCTTTACCCACAGATATGGGTCACGTATGCTGATGAGACTGTGCGAGCTCTACAAGTACAACGATGGAACTCTCAAGATGGTCGAAGAAGAATTGAATTCGAGAGTGAAGCAAATCAAAGTTGATCTGAAGCCGTGGAACAAAACTAGATTCTGGTCATAACAGGACTTGAAGATGTGTGAAGATTTCATTGCCGCAATCGGACGAAGATTAAAGACTAGAATGATTTATCGCACCTTGAAAGCTTTGTGGGTGGTAGACTTCGTGATGGTCACTATAAGTCGCTTCAAAGAACCGAATGAAGACATCTTAGGAAGTAGTTTATGTTTGGTACTTTTGATGTGTAAAATGTGGTGTATGTACTATGAACAACTATAATGTATGTAATAGTGATAGGTTATGTATTGTGGTTTCCTTTTTATCTAAAAAGGGAATTGCGATGTTGTCCACTTCGGATCATATAAAACCGGACACATTTTTCTCCAACAAATGCTTTGTTTCATACATATTTAAATCACTTGAGATCCAAAATCTCAAAGGATTTGAAATTTTTATCGGGAGAAAATGTGATATAAATATGAAAGATGATAAAAGATGACCATTTTGTCTCAATGTGCATCTTGCTCTCTAATATGTGCTAAACTCTTTCTAATCTCGAAGCATATATTAAGGGGAGCATTTCAAAACAAATACAAACCTTCGAGGTACAAAGATTTCCATGTTTTATCATAAGGTACCTTGATTGTGTGTTAAATGGTTTCTAAATATTTGATAATCATGGTTGTATCTCAAAGATCTCTTTCCTCTATGTGATAAAATGATTTCAAGTATCCTATGCACATATTGAGGGGAGAATTTACCAAGAAAATCAAATGGCTTTTCTACCAAAATTGTGATCAAAGAAAATATTTCAAAGTCCTCTTGCCTCCATGTGCTAAACAATTTCTAAATCATATGCACATGTTGAGGGAGGTTTTCTAAATGATCAAAACTATTAAGGTACAAAATGCTTTGATCTCGTATCACAAGTACCTTGATTGTTTTTCCAAATGATTTTCAATTGGTTTCATGGAAGAATGAACTGTACCAAAAGACCGCCATTTTACTTTATGTATGGAGTTATAAGGATGGTGTGGTTAGGTATTCGTTCCCACGATCCCGCCAGATCCGGAGGGAACTACCGAGGATAATCCACTAGATAGTGTAGAGTCCGTAGGTATGATGAAAAAAAGGAGAAAAGTGAGATATGGGAAGAGTACGGATCGAGATAGAGCTAGAACCTGGAATAAACCCAACAAGGTTCTAGTAATGAAGTCTCGGTAAGCATGAAGGGTTGAAGAATGAAAAAGAATTGAATGAGAAAAGGGTGAAAACAAATAGCCCTCCATTAATTCAACCTTAGGGCGTAAACCGGGTTCAATTCATATGCTACTTGGTGGTTACCAAGGTTACATCGGTATTGAAGACAAGGCGTCATGGACCCGATGGACGCGACCGCACTAAACTTCCCAAGCTACTCAAGTTCCTCTTAAAAGGGCTTGTTTCATTCTCACGGGGAACCGACATTATCTATCGACTTTCTCTTAGAGATTGTTGATATTGAAGAAGGAGACCCTCTCCTAGTCTCGGCATAGGAACCAAATGTGCACAATTGATGTTTCACTCAATGTGGAAAGTAAGTATATATATCGAGAGTCCCACGCATTATCCTTGTGGTATTTCCGAACATCCGAGTGATATGCAAACATATTCACAATGAAGATGGAAAGCCTTCGGAGCCAACATCAAACAAGCTCTGGTGGGTGGCATGTGAGATCTATCAAATAGATTCAACCATGTGACAACCGAGCGAAATAATGGGGCGATTCAATCTTTTGAATCAATCTGGTTCGAGTTAAGGATTGTGGATACTTTTGAAAAACCGGTTGTTTTGATTAAAAATTCTTTTATTTAGCACATCGATCGTGTATTATTCTTTAAAACCTTCGTAGTATTTCAAAAACAATTTATTGAGCGAAGCTCGATTGTTTTCAAATCTCTTTTCATCAATCGGTGAATCTCAAATTATTTGGTTCACTCACTCCGTGTTGTCTTCTTTGAGACGTTCGGTTTGAGAACGACTAGAGCAACGCAAAACCACGTCAAGGAAATTCTTGAATTATACCGATCACGAGCGATACTTGTCTTGATCAACGAGGAACCGTGGTCGTGTACCTCAATTCAACAAAGTGATCAAAGACACTTTCGCGCTTTATTGCTAATGTTGTATGCGGTGCACCGACGTTCTGTTGATCGAATGGAGAGGTCAATCCATAGCCGCATGCTCACTCAACACATCCATTTCTAAAGAAATCATGATTAGTGCATCAATGACTCGATATTCTCACTCCATGCTTCGCTTCTGTCTGCTGCTAATATCATGAATCAACGAAGCTTCCGCTACTCGATAAAAGATATCATGATCCGAATGTGAGCATGTCGGTCCAGTGTCACAACATTATATGCGGGCAACACAACAATAGGAGATCTTTGAGATTAATCATGTCGATGATCTCTATTAAAGCTCAAAGGTCATCAATGTGGATCGACTTTATAACCTCCACGAAATATACATTGTAGTTGAACAATGATGAAATCACCACGGAAGCACCAAGCTTGAATATTTTGATGTCTACGAGCTCAAGATTAAAGATTAAATAGAATGCTAGGATTCACAATGTAAATCATGGGGTGACCTCCTTGGGGAGATTGTTAGGAATTGGAAATTCTATTGTGAAGCATCGGTCACCCCAAGTATAATCTAGCTTAAGTTAGCTAGTAGACATATCGTTTATTATGTTATTTGTTAGCCGTTATTAGCTTAGTTTAGTCTAGTGCAACACCGTGGAGGAAGGACGGTCTTTACCCATTGTATGCACGATCCACGGCCGGAGGGCGTATTAGTTTGTATAAATAGCCCTCTCCTACAAGGGAAAGGGTTGGATGTTCATTTAGAATCTAACCTTCCATGAGTTTCTCTTACTAGAATATCCCACTTTCTCTCTCTAAAATCATATGATTATATCGCCCATATTTGTGATTGCTTGTGTGTTTGTGAAATCCAATATGTTACACAATTAACCCGAACAAGTTTTTGGAAAAAGACATGGATAACCAAAAAGCAAATGTACTTGTTGAAACAAACACTCCCTTAGGAAAGTGCCTCCACATCGTGGTATCCTCCTGAATACACCAATGCATTTAGTTCCTAAATCTCTTCCCACTAAGAGCAAGACCTTAATCACCAGATGTTGTTTATCAACTATTCGTTGATTTTGAGAAGACATGTAAGAAGAGAATCACACCCACAGGATCAAGGGAAAGGGTTTTGAGCAAACTAAAGAATGCTATTTAAGCGAGGTTATGCCTTTCTTTAAACAATTAAAAATCAATTTGAGAGTCTTCAAAAGGGATAGACTTAGAGATTAAAGAAATGGAAAAGGAATTTGATGAAATGATAGTTGAGGTCAATAATTATGAACGTGAACTCAAATAAATGAAATTGAAAGGAAGAATCTGCATATCTTAAATGAGAACTTGATATCGATTTGTATGGCTCGGGATGTGTTTTATCTTGTTACTAACTATTCTATTATCGCTTCTCAATTTCGTGAATTATCCGTTGCTTTGAAACTTTCCCATGATCATGTCATTGAGCTTGAAAACAAAAACTTAAACCGAATGAGAAAATAGACCGGGATGATCACGATAACTTGGTAAAACACTTTTCTAAGTCGGAAGTTGAACATTTTGATTTGCAACTAAAGTATCAACATCTCAAAGAAAATGTTAAGACCTCAAACATCAAAATATCCTCGGATGTTCAAGAGTTTGATGCGCTTTTGAAATAAACAAACGGATTTAACATATTCGAGCTCACTATAACACGATCGAAAGTTGAAAACCCAAATTTCACAATTAAAGGGTGAAAAGAACAATGTGGTTGGCTCCCAAATGCCTCCTCCGTTAGATTCTCAATTTTCTCAAAACTTTCATCTTCAAACATCATTAACGTATTACAACAAGAAAATGAGAGTTTTCTAGAAGAAAATGAAAAGGTCAAATGACACTTCAAAGAGTTATACAATTTAATGAAAGTCACCGTGACAAGAACAATGAAAAAATAACTTCGTTACAAAAGGAAATTAAGAATCGAAGAGTCGTAAAACGGAAAATGCCACTTGTCTTCAATGAGAATATTGCATCAAAGGCATCTATAGATTCTAAGTATACCGTGATTGTTAAATACATTCCTCCTCATCTTAGAAATAACGAACTTGTGTTTCATGACTATTTGTCACCTTAAGGATAGTCTAGAATGTCTCCGTGAGATTGTACAAGAGGATCGCATAAATAAGCCACTTGATAGTGAAATTAGGTATGCATGCTTATATGCCAAACGATCTCGGGAGTCGTTAGAATGTTTAAGAGCAACATGTCCTAAATCCTTATGTGAGAAAGATAAAGTTGTGATGCCGTGTTCTATGCCTAGTGCTAAGCATGCAACCCATTCTATGCCTTATTCTATGCCAAAAGTCAAGCATGTGAGCTTTAATGTGTCTATAAGTACTTGATCCCAAGACTTCTAGATTAGGAATGCAAAAGTAGCAAAACCAACTAATGTTCCCATAATTCCCACTACACGAGTAATCGGTGGTACAAAAGCAAGTGGGTCAAAGCCTCCAGCAATACAAAGCAAGATAGGACCTCAAGCTAAGAGTGATCGATGGAGGAAAGTAGAAGACCACCCTAGGAACATTAAGTTTGATTTGAATAAAATGAATCGTGTTGATTCTAGTATTAGCTATAAAGCGTCAGTAATTAATTCGAATTATGCTACTATTTGCAAAACATGTAATGAATGTTTGATTTCGGTATTAATCATGAATGTATTGTGAATGAGATGAGTAATATCGCAAAATTTCTGTTAAAATGATTAACACCGGACAACAGGATAAAAGGTCAAGACCAAGGAGGAAGAGGGCTAGAAAACATTGGAAACCAACAGAAGGAAATTTAGTTATGTAGGTTACCAATGGATACCTCACCGCCGTAAATTCAATCTTAATGAGTTGTGCTCTAAATTATCTAGATCAATGCCCATTAGGAAATGGATGCTCTTGGTAGAACTATACCTTTTAGAAGTGAACATACTTTAAATAGGACTCGCCTCTACTAGCATTGTATCTACCTCTAATGATATCATTGCTCTGCTTTACGATGCGGGTGTTCCAATCACAATTACTAACCAAGTGGAACCCATTCTTGCATGGGGATCCCAATTATCTAGTTATCCATTCTTGTCGTGTTCAACTGCAGTCGCTCAAATCGCTCGTGGTACTTGGACTCAGTCGCTCCAAGCATATGTCCGAGACCGCCATGCTCATGAACTTCGTGAGTAAATTCATTGGGACCGTTAGATTCGGGAACGACCATTTTGGTGCAATTATGGGTTATGGATATTATGTTGTTGGTGATAGTGTAATCTCCGGGTATATTATGTTGAAGGTCTTGGTCATAATTTATTTTCGTCGGTCAATTATGTGATTACGATCTAGAAGTGGCCTTCGAAAACATACTTGTTTCGTTAGAGAACTTGATGGTGTGGAACTTTTAAGAGGAACACGCGGCACAAACTTATACACCATCTCTATCGAAGATATAATGAAGTCCTCTCTAATCGCTTGTTGTTAAAGGCTTGAAAACAAAATCATGGTTATGGCATCGTCGTCTCAATCACTTGAACTTGATACCATAAATGACCTCTCCGAAAGGATCTAGTAAGAGGCTTACCCAGTTAAAGTATGAAAATGATCATCTCTCATTCACATGCCAATTGGGAAAAAGCAAGAGATATGCCCACAAACCCAAACCCGCAAACTCATTATGGAAGTTCTTCATACCCTTCATATGGACTTGTGTGGACCCATGAGAGTGCAAAAATTAATGGAAAGAAGTATGTGTTAGTCGTTGTTGATGACTACCCTCGATTCACTTGGGTTAAGTTCTTGAGGACAAAGGATGAAACCCGGATGTCATCATTAAACTTATCAAACAATTGCAGGTTCAACTTAACAAGACCGTTAGAATCATCCGAACGGACAATGGAACCGAGTTTGTTAACAAAGAACTAAGTCAATTTTATGAAAGCATTGGAATAAGTCATCAATGAAGTGTTCCATGAACTTCTCAGCGAGCAGTGTAGTTGAAAGACTAAATCGAACTCTTGTGGAAGCCGCAAAACTATGCTAATTTACTCAAAGGTTACAATGTTTCTCGGGTGAAGCCATTGCCACCGCTGCTACACCCAAAATCGTTCTCTCATCCACACCACTCATGGAAAAACTCCATACGAACTTGTCCACAATAGAAAACTCGATCTCTTTCCTTCGTGTATTTGGTGCTTTGTGCTATCCAACGAATGATGGTCAAGATTTAGGTAAATTAAAAGCTAAAGCGGACATTGTAGTATTTGTAGGTTATGCACCAAACAGAAGGGTTACCGAATCTACAAAAAAGAACCCGATATATCATGGAAACTATTCACGTCACGTTTGATGAGTCGACGGCAAATGGCTCCGTGACAATCAAGTTTTGGACCCGCATCTCAACATTCATTAAGTAATCCCATTAGTTCTTCTCTTGTACCTAACCCTCACAAGCAATTCCATATGTACCCCTTCGGAAGATGATTTTAAGAAATTGTTTGATCCAATGTTTGATGAACACTATGAGCCTATTGCTAATGATCGGTCAAATCCATCAACGTAGGCTGCCCTAACCCGATCAACGTAGATAACCCTTCGTTTCTATGTCATTGAGTCAAGAAGCGCCTCTGCAGATCATTCATCCTCATCATCAAATCCTCAATCATCGAGTGTACATCATGGAAATGTTTCGCACCTATGATGGAGATAACCCTTGCTACTCCCGAAGATGCTTCATTTGAGAACATATTTGCTCTGAACCAACAGGACCATCTTCATCGAGATCTAAACTCTACTACTTTAGTTCCTCAACAACAAGCACACGAACACCTTAGAAACCGGACACATGACCATCCATTGGACAACATCATTGGAAACCCTTCTCGTCAAAGATCCACTTGTAAACAACTTGCAATTGATGCCTTGTGGTGCTTCTTCAACTCCGCACTATCTAAGGTCAAACCAAAAGACGTTAAACCGCCATGACTAAAGACAATTGGTTCAATGCCATGCAAGAAGAAATTCATGAGTTTGATCGACTAGATGTATGGAATTAGTACCGCTCGATCGTGCTATGATCATTTCTCTAAATTGGATCTTCAAAATAAAACTTGATGAGCATGGTGATGTGCTAAAGAACAAGGCTCGATTGGTTGCAAAAGGATACCGTCAAGAGGAGGGTATTGACTTTGAAGAATCATTTGCTCCAGTTGCACGTATCGAGGCAATCGTAATCTTCACGGCTAATGCTTCCAGAAGAACATGGTAGTCTATCGATGGATGTAAACGCTTTTCTTAACGGAGATCCGAAGAAGTAGTATACGTCACCAACTCGAAGGTTTTGTGAATCCGAGCATCCTACTTATGTCTATCGCTGAAAAAGGCCCTTTATGGCTGAAGCAAGCTCCAAGGGCATGGTACGACACGCTATCAAAGTTTCTTATATCTAATGGATTCAAAGAAAGGAGCGCTTGATCCGACATTGTTCACCGAAAGTCGAGCAAACACTTAATTCATGTTCAAATCTATGTTGATGATATTATTTTTGCCTCGATTGACCCCAATGAATGTGACCGCTTTTCTAAGGAGATGGGCTCCAAATTTCAAATGTCAATGATGGGACAAATGTCATTTTCTTGGGATTACAAATTTCACAAAATCCTGAGGCATTTTTATCAATCAATCTAAATATGCTAATGAAATCTTAAAGAAATTTGGATTTGATTCTTGTGACCTGATTGACACTCCCATGGTGGAGCGTACTAAAGCGGATGAGGACCACTCGGGGATCATGGTTGACCAAACTAAATATCATAGTATGATTGGGTCCTTGGTGTACCTTATCGCCGAAGAGACCGGATATTCATTTCTTTGTATGCATGTGTGCTAGATACCGTGCTAAGCCTACCAAAAGCACCTTGAAGCGGTTAAACGGGTCTTCGGTATCTCCAAGGAACCATCAACATGGGACTTTGGTACCGAAGGACACTGTATGTCACTAACGACCTATGCGAGATGTTGACCATGCGGTGTCAAGATACACGTCGAAGCACGTCGGGAGGTGCTCGATTTTGGGTGATAAGCTTGTGAGTAGATCTTCAAAGAAAAAATGAGTACCTCTATATCCTCTATAGAGGCAGAATACATAGCCATGTCATCTTGTTGTGCTCAAATCCTATGGATGAGATCCCAATTATCTCACTATGGCTTTGAATTTAACAAAATCCTCTGCAGTGATAACAAGAGTGCCATTGCTCTCTCATGCAACAATGTTCAACATTCAAGAGCAAATCATATCGACATTCGACATCATTTCATCGGGAACAAGTGGAGAACGGTGTGGTGGAACTATATTTTGTGAAGACTGAATATCGTTAGCGACATCTTCACCAAAGCTCTTCCTAGAGAACTGCTAGATCGATATACTCGACCAAACTAACTATGTAGCTTGTAAGGGCTTAGAAACCTCGGATAAATCCTAAGTTACTAACAATGAAACACCGATAATACTTTACTAAGTACGCGGAAACTACTTCAATAAAGCTAAGAAGAATAACTTTAACATTAACGATTATATTAAAACTATGAACCCGCTTGATACACGTATTCACTAACAATCCCTAATAACTCTAATATCGAGCTTGATAAACTCTAATATTCTTCTAAAATTGCACGTCGTATAATGCCAATCTAGGGGTCCTTTTATAGGCATAAGGATAACCCTAGTCGCTTTTACAATTCTAATCCTTGTACGACAAGTAATCTAAACTAAGAATATTCTAGAATACAAAGCTTTCCATAATCGATATAGCAGTTCTTTAAGCTTTGCAGACTTTGATGTTGAGCAAGACTTTGACTTTCTTCTTTAGCGATACTTTGACTTTCTTCAATGCTTTGTCTTTTATATCCCAACAATCCTCCCTAACTTGAATTCTACTTGCTTGATTTCAAGTTCCTTTATATCAGTATCATTAACATCTTTGTCTTCAAGGAAAGATTGTGTCTTTATCTTCAAATTTATTTTGTACTCTCGTACTCAGTATCATCATCATCAAAGTAGTCTTTATAAGCAATCCTTTTCAAGAACAATCGAAATCCTCATCCTTTCAAATTTACTCGACAACATATGGCAAATTGTACATCGATCATAAAGTTTGGTCTATTCTCATCACTTCCGGTGTGTAAACTCTGTGAGAGGTGAATCATTGAAAATTTAATGGATTTTGATGTCTCTTTACCAAAGCCATTAACTCGAGTAGCCAATGTTTAGGTGTGTAAAACCATGGTACATTGATAACCATATGATTTTTAGCAAATCATCGACTATCAACGGATTTGTTTTGTCTTTACCAAAAGCCGTACCCTTTTGTACTAGTTAGTTCTTGCAACCATGGTGAACTAATTACCATATAAATGGTTTTTCACGCCTTTACCACAAGCCATTTTTCTTGTGGGCTAGCCAACTCTTCACTATATCGATATGGTGAGTTGATTCCCATACAACTTATTGGTAAGTTGTCAACCATCAACGGATTTGAGATATCTTTACGAGCCGTTTGCTCATGGATTAGCCATCCTTTTGTTAGACATGGTGAAGCGATAACCTATTGTTAACCATCTCAAAACCATTGGTTGTCGTTAACTTTTGTTTCAAAATATTTTATACTTAACAAAAGTTTGCTTATACTTTATTAAAAATCGCTTTTCTTGGTTTTGTGTTTAAGCGATACTTTGGTTAAAGTCTTGTTTGTCCAACAAGATTTTGAATAAAGTACCTATATTTCAAAATTTTATATAATTAAGAACCATACCAGACTTATGCTTCATCATCACCATATCTATCCATTTGATGAATAGTTACATTAGAATTAGAAAATTCCATAGTAAAGAGTCACCACCCCAAATATTATCTAGCATAAGTTAGCTCGTAGACATATCGTTAGTTACGTTATTTCTTGTTTTATTAGTTAGTTATTAGTCTAGTTTAGCATAGTGCAACACCGTGGAGGAAGGACGGTGTTTACCCACCGTATGCCCGATCCACGGGCCGATAGGAGGTCGTGTATTGTGTAAGTATAAATACCCCTTCCATCCATGGAAGGGTGGTGCTCTCATTCAATCTAATATTTCATACTTTGTGTAAACCTCTAGCAAGAACACCTCTCTCTCTACTAACTCTCTAACTATGGCAAACATTTATTTTGATCATCCAAGACCACCGAATCATCAACACAATAAAATAACGATCCTACAGGTTGGTACGAGCCAAGGTTTTGTGTTTTGATGATTTGTTTGTGATTCGAATCTTGTCTAACTGTTTTCTATATACTTTTGTGGTGTCGGAAAAGTTTTTACGAAAATCGTGGTACAATTGTTTAACATAGTTTTGTGTCTTTTGTGTTCCAAACAGTTTATATCATCATTTTAGACATCTCTTTTTGTTACCAAAGTCGTGTATTATGGTGGTCATATATGTTTTGTCAACATGGGTCAAAAGGTCTTTCGCATATCACATCTTTACGGGTAAAGCAAGCGTGACATTTTACGTGGTCAAAGTCACATTTTATGGGTCAAAGCTGTTGTTTCGGGTAAGTATGAATATGGTCGGAATAAGGGTCGGAAAACTCATCGGAAAATGTCACATATCATGTTAGCGAGTTGTACACAAACCGTCCGATTCATTGTTTCTAAGTGGCGACTTGTCTTTACAAGTTGTCTATATTCATTGTATTTGTGCGTGAGTTGTGTTCAAAAATTTAGCGACTTGCCTAGCAACTTGATATTTATCATGTAGCGACTTGTTGACACACACTTAACCGTTATGCTAGCGATTTGGTTTGAATGCTAGCGACTTGTGGTTTAAAAGAAGGTAGCGAGTTGTTGACTCGGTCAAAAGCGAGTTAGAACTTAAGTCGTAGCGACTTATAACTCAAATGTGCTAGCGACTTTATATCTCTCACTAGCGACTTGTCTAAGCTATTTAGCGACTCGTTTTGAAATGGTGTAGCGACTTGACTCAAAAATTGGTAGCGAGTTAAGGTAGCGAGTTGACGTAAAGGTAGAAGAAGAATGACCATGACCAACAACATATACCAATTCCATCAACAAGACTCGACCTCAGGTTGTTAAACCATCCTTGGTTCATAGTTTTCAGAAGAAGATTGCTTATCAGATCCGAAAGAATTAAAACCCTACTCAACAATCAACATCAACAACTAATCTTACTCAAACATCATTCCAAATCTAAATAATCATATAGGATCTCAGAACCGTTTCATCTCGCTCGTGCTAATCAAAGACATATCAAGATTTATACAAATCTATTACCGAGAGAAACCTTCATCATCAACCCAAACTCAATATCACTTACTCGAACATAGTAATGACTAATTGATCTCAGTCTTTTTTCTTTTATGTAAGTTTATCTAAACACATAGATCTTTAAAATCTACACATAAAAGAATTTACATCATTGATCTTAAAGTCGTGATAATTTTGAAGAATAAAGGCATGATTTTAACTATTAAGTCAAAATCACTTCTTTGTTTCGTTCATTAATGACTTAATCTAATCAAATCTCGGACCATATTATTTTCGTATATATTCTTTGCACTTCAAGACTGGGTCCATTGAATGAAAATGAAAGATTAAGATCCTCATCGATTTTTAGGACACACTTGGATGGTGCGTTCTGAAACAAAAGACAAGATTGATATCATTAACCGTTATCATCTTGTCTTAACAACGTTCGATAAAACAAACACATAAAGACAATAAGTCATGAAGAAACCTACCTTGATTCATTCATTGAGTTTGAAATCGTAGCCATATCTCACCTCAAGCCATCCACATGGCGAGGTCATCTCGAAGAAATATGTGAATGTAATAGGGCGTGATTCTTAGAACACTTCTTGGATTTGTGTTTGGATTTGTTATGTCGAAGTGGTGATTTGAAGAGATGGGCGTATTGTTGGGAGTATTTTTAGGGTTTGGAGATGTTTTCTTGTGATTGCAGATATGTTAAGTGAGATTAGGGTAAAATATTGAGTAAGGTGTAAGTGTTAAATACTCGTGTAATTAGGGTATGAATTATTCGGTATGGGCTTATGTTTCGACTTTGATATGAGATTCATGGGTTTGAATGTTTGTTTGATAAAGTTGGGATTTCATTGGACACATAACTAAGCTTGAATGGGCCTCGTAATTGTAGAACTGGGTCTTGTGAGATCATTCGTGAATGTAGAACGTGTTATTGGATGCCTAAGACTTGGGCTAGAGCTTTGTTTTAACATATCATACCAACACAATTTAATCCGTCCCAAGTCTTGCTCCTATTGTATAATTTATGAATTTTTCTCGAGGCTCCTATATTCACAAATTTATAAGGGCAAGTCTTATTTGGCTTAACTTTGTTGGTATGTGACAAGAGTATGGAAATTTTGTTATTTGGGTAAGTGAAATTATTTTCGGACCGTGCTTGAAAATTTGGATTTTGGATACGGGCTTCTACATATAATTGCTTTAACGTTAATTGGTTCACTTGTTTTAATTGGATTGGACGTGGATGATTGTATTGATTTTCATGAACTAGGCTTGGTTATTACAAGTAACCATGTTTAGGCTTCACACATGATTGGGCGGATGAGCCTCTCAAGATTTTGCTTTGGTCTATATGTGATGGGTTAATGAGAGGTGATGAATTTTAATGATGAGACATGTTGTGATATGAGATTTGGTGTGATGATGAGATTCGAAGATATTATGTGGATTGATACTTTGGTGTATACACTATCACGGAAGATATATTGTCACGGTTTGAATTGTTATTGGAACCGAGTTGACTACGGGTTGTTTATGTTTGGTATCTCTTATTTGGGTATGAAGTGAAGTGTTCCGGCGCGTTTACTTATTTCGTCTTCTTTCTTTCTACCCTTTCGCGAAGATGACTTGTTTGGGCATTTATAGAGTGTGATAAAGACTTGGCTATTTAGGTGCGGTTGTGATTCGTTCTCGGTTAACCCACAACGTAACTTTCACTTGATGTCTCACACAATTGAGGATACGTCAAGAGGTTTTGTACATTGGGTACACGCTTTTTCTTCACAAGGTTTAGTACAAGGTTAAGTAACAAATGGGAAATTCTACTTCATGATCAAGTTTGGAATATCGGGTTTACTTCTCCATGTGGTCATTACAATAGCCATGATTGCGTGATTGATGTGTTTTCCAAAGTGTTGATTGGATGGTTGATGATGTTGATGATGTTGGATAATGGACCGTTGATGAACCACTGCATGTTCCCTAAAGAACCTATTTCTTGATGATGTTGATGATGTTCGGTGTCTCACACAATTGAGGATAAAGTCGTCGTAACATTCAGTGACATTGTTTACGGTTTTGTCTTGATTTTGTAAAATCCAGCGAAAGAACCTATTTCTCGGTTTAAATCATAGACTTGTAAAATCCCGTGACAATGGAAACATCCCGTATTAGTAAAGTGCATTTCGGATCTATCTTACGGTTTATTCTTGGTTTTGTAAAATCCCCGAAGATACTATTTCTCGGTTTAAACCATAGAGTTGTAAAATCCGTAATGATGGAACCATCTTGGGAAGAGAAAGTGTAATTTTGGATATTAATTGATCTTGATGCTACGTTTCGCTTCAAAGAAGGGATAAAGGGTGTACTTCATGAATTGGGTGTGTGTTTGGGTTTTCTTTATGGCAATTTGGTTATTACATGGTTTTACGGGTTATGTGTTTTTAACCATGGTGGGATGAAACCATTATCGAGTTCGTTTAAATGTCAAAGAAGGCTAGATTTGAGCGATTAACCGAGAGGATGTGACAACGGCATTAATTCAATATTATTTATTTTAGGTCAAGTGAATTATCACGGAGGAGTGTACTTAGTATCCGAAGGTATCGGGGATGGTTGGATGATGATTCTTCATGATCCTTGTTCGAGCTTACTATCATAAACGAAGACTTGGAAATCTAGTTATTGTTGGGTGTCTTTTACCTTTTCTTTTACCACTTGGGGAATTGGGCTCATACCACCACAATATAACTATCACTTTAAGGAGTTACGTTGTAGTGCTCAAGGTCACATTCAATTGTGGATTTTCAAGAGGTGATGTCGTCTATTACTTGATGGTTGGTTGGTTGAAGAGTATAGAGTACTTAGAGATTCAATGGAGCATGATTTCTCAAGACCGCTCTTTGTTACACATGTGCAAGTTTAAGTCACGAGTTGGGTTAGTTTACTTGAGGTCAAATTCATCATAATGGGTTATCTCCATCATTTGTCACGACAAAAGCCCTACCGAATGATAATGGTGATGATTACATGTTTTGCTAAGAGAATTGAAAAGAGAGAGATTATGACGTATGAACACAACAGTTCATGCCTCGTCCTCTAAAGAAAAGAAAAGTGTACGTTTCGAGGCGCTTTATCTTCCGAAGAAGAAATCTTCTTATGACGTTTGAATACTTGATTCGGGCCTCGTTCTTAAAGAAAAGAAAAGTGTACGTGTCGATCGCTTTATCTTACGAAGAAGAGAAATCTTCTCTATTATGACCATTCTCATCAACATGCTTCATACTTTTTCCATGCGCTTGATCATTAAGTGAACCAAGACTCTGGTGATTGTTTTTCGATTCCACTTTCTCGACTATAATGACGATGGTGACATCCTGTCTTTGATTTTGCGAGGAGAAGTGTGAATAGACTACATTTGGATAATGTTCACTTATTTAGTCAAGAATGGCATCTCCGTATGCAATTCTTGAGGGGAGAAGAAGTATGAATTTTTACATTGTTGATTGACATTTGAGAATATAAATGGTCATACGGCTCTACACTTATGTAAGAACCGAGCTTCTTCTTATCGGGTCATCTTCACATGGAGTTTTCTCTTCTAAGAGCCGTTGGTTGACATCTTCACTCGGATTGATGAGTTTATCGACAAAGTGCTTCCGGTTAATGCTTCACGATCTGACAACATGATGATTCCGAACAATCTATCTGTTCTTGTTTGATGTGATTGGTAGTTTGGTGTTACCATCTTGTGTGTTCGTTCTGGACTCGATTCTTGATTTCCTTGATGAACATCTTTACTTCTTGTTTGATTGGGAGGATTTTAGTTAAGGGATTTGCAAGATGTAAGTTAATTGGGATGCTTTTTGGTGGAATGCTTTTGGTGTGAGTTGAAGATAATAACTATCTATTCCCCAACCGCACAATCTTGAAGAAGGTCGAGTCTGATGCATTCTACATTTTTCGCTACATGTTAGAAGACTAAAGGCGAGTTGCATTTAACGATCTAAATACTCCTTCTTAATCCGGGCATTTATCAAGCAGTTGTCGGTTTAGGGGAGAGCACTAATTGGGGAGTTTGAAATGCCAAATTTAATCCTAATTAGACTTGCTCACGTTATTCTTGACAAGTTGACTCTCGAGATACATCTCGTGCTAATGATGTTCTTCTCAAAATATTTCTAGTATACGGACTTACAAAGAGTTGTTGATTACGAAGTGTCAAAACCGCCAAGGAGTAAGGAGATAAGCACCTAAGCGAGTAAACTTGATGAACTTAATACTTCTAAGTAATTGAAGATACCCGGAAGACAAATGTTATTACATGAGAGAATCTCAAGGTTTGACTCATGACGAGTAAACTTGATGAACTTAATTCTTCTAAGTGATTGAAGATATCCCGGAAAACAAATGTCATGACATGAGAGAAACTCAAGGTTTTACTCATCAAGGCGTTTAGTGTTAGTATTTCATCTACGTGGGGAAGTGATGTTAGAAAGTTTACGAAGATAAAAGAGGTACACTAGTGTGTGGTGATTTCGATGGTAGCATAATGATCGGGGAGAGATTGTGTACATTGGGGATGCTCAATTTGTTTCACTTGAGTGTAATCGATGATTCGTAGATATAATCACTTATTAGGAGTTGACATCCGCAGAGATTGTCATCCGCAGAGATAATCGATGACTTGGCGGCTTCTTCAATGTCTTCAATTATTCATTCCTTGTGTATTGGTATACTTGGATACTTGAGCTTCATACACAATCATCGGGGAAGAAAATGTGAACATGGGAAGGTGTTTTCATTCCCTCATGATGTGTATTCGGAGAGCTCTTGGATATTGGTGTACTTGGGTTCTTGAGCTTCATACACGATCATCGGGGAAGAAAAATGTGAACATGGGAGGTGTTTTCATTCCCTCATGATGTGTATTTGGGAGAGTTCTTGAGCATTATACAAAGAGGTGATCGCATCATTTCAACTACTTGGGGAATTGTTCTCTTGACACCTTTTGGAATGGATCGCTTGAATTGGTGAAAAAGAAATTTGGGAAGATTATTTATTCGTGAGATGATACGTTGTTGTTGTTCGTCTTGATGATATAACCCGAACGGAGGATGTCGATTATCGTTCTTAAAAGGAGCGGCAGGATTTATGATAATGGTGTGCTTCTCTGCACTGGCTAAAACAAGCTTGTAATAGAGCTTGAATCTGCTCATCACAAGGATTTTCGGTTTGGGGAAGTCGCAATGTCTCTCTTTCTCAAAGGCTCATGTTCTTTCTTCTATTCGGAGCCTCGAAGCTTTGGTGGTGAATGTTTAAGAGATGATGACTTCTATCTTCTACAACGGGTGCTTGATATCCTTATCTCGGTACTCGTATCATCTTTCTTCTTAAATATATCATCTATTCTATCTTTGTATAAATTTTTCGGAAAAGCAAAATACAAAAATATAAAACCAAAGAAACCAAATACAAAATAGAAAACCAACAAAAGAAAATAGAAAATATAATATCAACAAAAACACATAAAATCGAAAATTTCAAAATACCAAAATATGTCTTCTCATGACATGTCTTCAGTATCGATAACATCTACGGTCTTATAAATGTCATTCAATAATGGCACGGGACCATAGATGAAGTTCGAGCGAGAGGTGTAAATATTTTTCTAAACATGTCACAAACTATGGCTTACTGATTACGTGATTGTAACCCGTGTAAACAATGGTTTGCAATTATTTGAGATAGCAACCCCGATCTTCAAAAAGAAAGGAAAGTCTGCGCTAAACCAATTTTTCAAATATTTCGTGCACTTATCCTATAAACAAAACAAGGAAAGTATGTCGAAGGATCTTTGTTCCTACACAAATGTTTTCCGTCTATAATTCTTGAAAAATATTTGTTGTGTTCAAAATGGTGGTAAATGAGTTGCTTGAAAATCAATCGAATCGGAGTTTTCGTATTAATTTGCAAAAACTCGATCGATGACTTCAACACTTTTAAAACTTTTCAAGAAAAGAGTCATTGATTGAGGGAAGAATATTTTTGATTTACATCATCTAACGGACTTTCTTAATTATCCTCGTGTTTATCCGAAAAATATAATTGCCTATGTTGAAGGACTAGGTTTCTAGGATATGATTGTTAGGTTTAGATGATTAAAGTTTGATGAACACATAATTCCCATGCTTTATATGATCCGATTGACATGTTGAATTGACTTTTATTAGTCGATTCTTTGTTTGGGTGATGTCGACCACCATATATCTGTATGTGTGTTCACTAACGTATGCGGTATATTGGTATATAAGAATGTTCCCAATCCGGATCCCACAATTGAAGATGATTGGATGCCGCAAGGAAAGGGTAACTATATCTTGGGTTGACAAATGAAGAAGCGAGCTTAATTGGACTTCAATGGAGAGTTGGCATAAATGCAACGTAAGAGGTGTCATGCATCGTGACGGTTTTCTTCTAAATGATTGAAGAAGCGGAGCTTAATTTGACCTCGATTGGCATTAAAATGCAGCGTAAAGTCTCACTTGCATTTGCGACGGTTTTTCTTCCAAGCCCTACAAAGACAACATAAGCTTCTCAACCACTAACGTATCTTTATGCGGGACACCATTTTCTAAAATTTGATTAAATTGTTTTGAAAATGGTAAATATTGTTTTGAAAATTAATTGGACTAAATTTTGAAAATCACGGACTTCTTTTATCAAAACCTAAGTCACTCAATTATTGACTTCTATCATTGATTGAGGGGGAGAGTGATTTAAAATATAATATTTTCATACAATATTTCTTCATAAAAGTTCCGGTTTATGCGTTAAAATGTGGTGATCTAAAGATTTAATGTTATGTCATGGTATGATTTTCTTTAAAACTCAAAGATCATCAAAATGAAATTTTTTCTATTCTTGTTTGATTGTGAAATTGTTTTATTTTACTTAAATGTCTCTTAAAACAATCATACGACACTAACAATCTTTAATGTCTAAATATGGTCCTTATCATCATCTTTCAAAATTGAATCTTGCCACGTCTTTCCCAAAATTTTCTAAATTATTTAAATCGGTTGGGATCACAAATCTCAAATGGTTTGAAATTTCTAATTAGGGTAGAGATCGTGATTTAAATCTCAATCTGTTTTAATAGAATTGGTTTTAGTCCTTCAAAGGAACTCCCGCCTCCATGTGCCAAACGATTTCAATATACATAATGCACATGTTGGGGAGCATTTATCAAAAACTAGATGAGTTTTAAATCGTGCACATTTTCTCCCATGTTTTATAAACCTTATTAAATCACTTGGGATCCAAAATCTCAAAGAATTTGTGATTTAATAATGAAATTTGATAAAAGGTGATCGTGTTGATTTAATTGTGCATCTTGCTCTCTCATATGTGTTAAGCGCTTTGAATCTTGAAGCACATATTGAGGGCAACATAACTATCGAGGTAAAAAGTTTTAAAGAGATTTTAAAGTACCTTGATTGTGTTTTCAAGTGGTTTTATTAATGGATTTTGTGATCGTGGATGTGCTTCAAAGAACTCTTTCCTCTATGTGATAAAAATGTTTTCAAATATCCTATGCACATATTGAGGGGGAGAATTTACCAAAGAAAATCAAATGGCTTTTTCGTATGAAAATTATGATCAAAGAAAATATTTCAAAGTCCTCTTGCCTCCTTGTGCTAAACAATTTCTAAATCATACCCACATATTGAGGGGGAGGTTTTCTAAATGATCAAAACTATTAGGGTACAAAATGCTTTAATCTCGTATCACAAGTACCTTGATTGTTTTCCAAATGATTTTTCAATTGGTTACAAGGAAGAATGAATACCAAAAGACCGACCATTTACTTTATGCATGGTGTTATAAGGATGGTTAGGTGGGGTATTCGTTCACGATCCGCCAGAGCCGGAGGGATCTACCGAGGACAATCCACTTGATAGTGTAGAGTCTTTAGGTATATTGAAAAAGGAGAAAAATGAGAAATGGGAAGAGTGCGGACTGAGGAGAGCTAATCTTGGAATAAACCCAACCAGGTTCTAGTTATGAAGTCTCGGTAAGCCTTGAAGGGTTGAAGAATGAAAAAGAATTGAATGTAAAAGGGTGAAAAGAAATAGCCCTCCATCAATTCAACCTTAGGGCGAAACCGGGTTCAATACATATGCTCTTGGTGGTTACTAAGGTACGCGGTATTGAAGACAAGGCGTCATGGACCCGGTGACGACTTGCACCTAAACTTCCCAAGCTACTCAAGTTTCTCTTAAAGGGCTTGTTTCATTCTCACGGGAACCTACATAATCTATCGACTTTCTCTTAGAGATTGTTGATATTGAAGAAGGAGACCCTCTCCCTAGTCTCAAACCACAGGAACCAAATGTGCACTATTGAGTCTAGAGCCAAGAGATCATCCACAATATCTCATTAGGACACAAAATTAATGAAAACTTGTTGTTTCACACAATGTGGAAAGTAAGAATATATTGAAAGTCCTCGCATTATCCTTGTGGTTTTGCCGGAACATCCGAGTGGTATGTAAAAGTATTCACGATGAAGATGGAAATCCTTCTAGAGCCAACATCAAACAAGCTCTTGGTGGGTGACATGTGAGATCTTTTCAAAATATCAAACTTGTGACAAGCGGATAGAAGCGATGGGCGATTCACTCGTGAATCAACCTTGGTCCAGAAATGAATTGACAAATACTTTTGGAAAAACCATTCGATGTGCAAATCTTCTTTTCTCTAGCGCATCGAATGTGTATTCATATTCAAATTCAAAAGTATCTACGATTGAAAATACTTTTAGAAAAAGCTTCGATGTGCGAATCTCTTCTTTTCGCTAGCACGTCGAATGTGTACTCATTCTCTAATACAAAAGTATTTTGATTGAAAATTGATCTTTCTCATAAAACCTTCGTCGTATTGCAAAACTCTTTCTTCAAGCAATACACGATTGTTTTCAAATCATTTTCATCAATCGGTGAATCTCAATTCATTGGTTCACTCACTCCGTGTTGTCTTCTTTGAGACGTTCGGTTTGAGAACGGCTAAAACATTGCGAAACCACATCAAGGAGATTCTTGAATTATTCACGATCACGAGCGGTACTTGTATCGATCAGCGAGGCAAGTGGGCCGTGTACCTCAATTCAACGAAAGTGATCAAAGACACTTCGTGTGTTTTATTACTAGCTGTTGTTTGTAGGTACATTTGGGCGGTTGCGGTGATCGAATTGAGAGTCAATCCAAAGCCGCATGCTCGCGGCATCCACACTTAATTGAAGAAATCATGACTTATGCATATCTGAGAACTTGGCTCGGATATTTCTTATACTATGTTCCTCGCTACTGCTGCAAATATCTTGAACGATGAAAGCTTCCGCTACTCGATGAAAAGATGTCATGATCCGAAAGTGTGAGCATGTCGGTCCGAAAGTCACAACATCACATGATGGCAACACAATAAAGGGTGATCCAGAGATTTCTTGTGGTGATGATCTCAATGAAAGCTCAAAGATCATCAAAGATGTGGATCAAACCAAAGACCTCCACTAAAAGTACAAATCTATGCGGACTTTGAAGAATCGCTAAAGCACAAAGATTGCGGAGTGAAGAATTAAAGTCTCGAGCTCAAGGCCGAAGACAAGAATAGAATGCTAGGATTCAAAATGTAAATCATGGGGTGACCTCCTTAGGGAGATTGTTATGAATTAGAAAATTCCATAGTAAAGAGTCGATCACCCCAAATATTATCTAGCATAAGTTAGCTCGTAGACATATCGTTAGTTTCGTTATTCTTGTTTTATTAGTTAGTTATTAGTCTAGTTTAGCATAGTTCAACACCGTGGAGGAAGGACGGGTCTTTACCAGCTGTATGCACGATCCACAGGCCGATGGGAGGTCGTGTATTGTGTAGTATAAATACCCCTTCCATCCATGGAAGGGTGGTGCTCTCATTCAATCTAATATTCCATACTTTGTGTAAACCTCTAGCAAGAACACCCTCTCTCTCTACTAACTCTCTAACTATGGCAAACATGTATTTTGATCATCCAAGACCACCCGAATCATCAACACAATAAATATTACGATCCTTCAAGTTCAATGACCATCAGAGCTGTTTCATTCTCCTCTTCGACCTTCATACCATGATCTAGCATTCTTCTCATAAGATCTCTAGTCAGTGGATATCTCCTTTACGCTAACATATGGATCATGGTCCCATCTTCCGACTCTAAAACATGCACTCCAGTTCTTCAAAGAATCTCCGGTAGTAATCTCCCAAACTTCTTGGTTTTGCGAGTTCATCGGTGCTAGTCTCTTGTTTCCCGGATAGTTTTCGGATCTCCCAAGAAGACTAAGCCAACTCGATCGAAGGAATATGCTCAAAATACTCTTGCACTAGTTGATATAGATGACACGGATCCGCTCTATCTATTATATGCGGTATGTCCCATAGCAAATTAAATACTCTAAAGCTTTCATCTTCTCTTTGGAACATCGGATAGTCTTCATCCTTTGATTCTACAACTTCAAATGTAGTCATCTTAGACTTCTTTCTTTGCAACATCATTGGATTTAGGATGCTCAAAATCTACAACTCTAAAGTAGTTTCTCGACTCATCAACGATGTCATTCTCAACTTTATCTTCTTTGATATTGTTTATCTTGATTGTTCTCTTTCTCTTTAAGCTCCTTTTTCTAGCATCCTCATTCTTCTTTTCATCATCAAAAGAAATAATCCCGAGAACTTCCTTTCGATATGCTTCTCTATGAGATTATATAAATCTTTCATCTCTAAATACTTGAAACACGTAATCCAATTATATCCTTGACCTTTTAGATAAGCCATCATGGCATTTATTTCCTTAGCAATCTTGGGTGGTCTTTGTGATATAACGGTGGCTTTTCGGTATAGCAACTTGACATCAAATTTAGCTTGTAGCTCTAGCAGTTGCTTCATTCTTAGCCACTTCAATAGCTCTTAACTCTGCTAAAGTAAGCTTCTTCTTCTTCTTTGTTTCTACTAGTTTGACTTTGCCTTTGTCCTTTGGATCTAAAGCGGGTTGAGAAGCTTGAGGTTGTTCTTGACAACTCCGGAATACTAACACCTCTTGGTCTTGATAGATTTTGTAATATTTGAGCAAGTGTCTCATCATCACTGCGATGTGCTCTACATTGGGTGTATCGACTTCCTCTTATTGTAGGAATTGTTGAAGGACCAGCTTCTTCTTCAAAATTTAGAGTCCTTGGTGTAATTAGATCTTGTCTATATGTTCCTTGAAGAAGCGGTACCTTGATCACCGATACTTTCTACACGATTGCTTTGTGGCTCGGTACCTTGAGGCTCGGTTTGCTCAGTTTCTTTAGCTTCTTTATCAACAATTTCAACTTTTTCATAAGTTTGATCATCCGGTTCTTCATAATGTTCAACATCTTCATTAGGTTGAGCATCTTCATTCAAATTCTCTTGCTCCAATATCCTCCCAATTGGAATGAAGGCGCTTTTGAATTGTCGTGTGCCAAGCCTTCTTAAATTGCTTTCTTTTCTTCTTTTCACTTTGACCCATAATGTGATGTTGAACTAATGGCGGACAAACTTCTTTAATCTTCTAAATTTGGTCTTTAGCCTCAGCAGGTTGTGCGGCTTGAGCTTCATTATCCTTCTTCAAACGCAATAACTCCTTGTCAAAGCATAGTTGTCGAACTTGACCCTCGGTTGCCACATCTCTCTCATCTCCTCCGGATGTTTGAAGCCCATCCGTGAGCGTGTAATCATTGGGAGAGGATAGTGGGTTTACCTCTGGTTACGAATCACCATGAGCGAGTTCTTGTGGAGATGGTGAAAGCGAGTTGCGGTACCTTCTTGGGTAGCGATGCCTTGTGAAGCGGTACCTTGAGGTGATGCGGTGCTTTCTCGTTCTTCACTTGCAATGACCTCATCTCTAACCTCGCTTGCACAATCTCCATCATTGAAGTAGTCAAAAGTATTCCTTCGGAGAATTTATCACTCTTCCTAGCCATGAAGGTGAATATCTTTGGAGGTTGTACCACAACGGGTAGTAAGCTCGAAGGTTTTGGTACATCATGAAGTTGTTTGTTTAAGAAAACTTGAACAAATCTTGGATACATTAACCAGGATGAGCCATTGGAGATGTGAGATAGCATACCATCTAGGATTAATCTTGAAAAATTGAAGAGACGATTTGTAGCCAATCCCACTAAAGCGAGATCGATATTTGATCAAATTGCTCCCATGAAGTACTTTTGGGCGATGCAATGAAGTAGGACATGAACCGGTACTTCCGGTGTTAACTAAACAAGGGTTTCTTGAATGTTGTTTTAGTTAAAGACCCTTCATACCAAATATCTCGTAAAGTATCCCAAAGAACTTGTTTGTCAAAGCGTATAGCCCTTCTTCATCATCAAATAATAAATCTTCTCGAATGGAGGCTTCATGACTCTAATGATCTTTCCGGCAACCTTAGCTTGTATGTATGACTCATCATCTTCCATGTGAGTTCTAGCGATCCAAAGCTGTGAATCCATGGCTCAATAACATCGAGTTCAACCAAAAGTGCATAATTAGTTGATGATCCAATGAGGAAATCAATTATATCATGAAGCGTAACATTAGCTTCGGTCTTATCTAAGTTTGCCACCATGTTATGCTTGCTAGCGTGTCGATTCGCCATTGATCGTTGTTTACAAAAGAAAATGGTTCGATGAATAGTAATTGTGTAAGAGAGAAATAAGGAAAAGATTGATAAGTATAAAGATGAGAGGAAAATCGGAGGTAGTTATTTATAGGTAAGATTTGAAAATCACACTCATAATAACAAAGTTACCGTTATTTGAATTTTACCCCATCTTTTGACCGTTGGAACAGATCGTTGATAAGACAAGCGATGCTTTCCACGTGGCGATGCTTTCAAAGCGGTACTTTCACGGAAGATTTCGGATAAACAAAAGCGTACTTTTCCATACTCTTCTTTACAATGGCGAAAAGCGACAAAAGACATTGTTTATCCTCCCTTAAACAATGCATATCCTCTCCTTAATTGTAGCTTAATAGTTAATCATACCAATACTCACCACCAAGTGATTGAATCTTGAAACATCAAATCCCTTTGTGAGTAGATCACTACATTGTCATTTGTGTGGACCTTGACAACATTAATGAGCCTATGCTCATAACAATCTCGAATAAATTGATGCCTAATCTGAATGTGCTTTGTCTTGGAGTGATAAACTGGATTCTTTACAATGCAAATTGTACTCTCATTGTCAATGTTGATAGGAGTATTCTTAAAGTTAAATCCATAATCCAAGAGTTGATTACGCATCCACAATACTTGTCCAGCAGTTGTAGCGACAACATATTACCTTCGATGAATGATGTTGTTGCAATAGTTTGTTTCCTACATTGCCATGAAACTAATCTTCTTCCAAGATCTGGCATCCTCCGTGGTTGATCTTCTATCATAATTATCACTGCATAATCACTATCTTAGGTGAGACTTGATATCTTGCACATAAGCAGACAACAAGCGGGATATCGGTCTAGATGCGATTAAGTACATAAGATAAGTACATAAGACGACCAATCATTGATCCGTACAACTTGACTTCTACAAGTTGACCATCTTCATCCTTGCCCAATGAGTTGATAGATTTTATGGGTGTGGTGACCGCTTCATAGCATCAAAGTTAAAATTCTTAAGAATGTCGATTACATACTTGTCTTGAATAATGAAAATTCCGACACGATTGTTTAACTCAAGCTCCAAAAAAAGTTAATTCTCCCATGGAACTCATTTGAAACTCTTGTTGCATGAGCTTCTCAAATTCTTTCACCATAGACGTTTTGTAGCTCAAATATAATATATCTACATAAACTTGAACAAGCATGATATCCTTCTTGTCTCTCTTGATAAACAAAGTCTTGTCAATTGCTCCTCTCCTGTAACCATGTTGCAATAAGAAAGTGGAGAGTCGTTCATACCAAGCTCTAGGTGCTTGATGAAGACCATAAAGAGCCTTAACAACTTTGTAGACTTTGTTTGGATATGCGGGATCCTCAAAACCGGAGGTTGTTTGACATAGACCTCTCTCGTAATCTTGCCATAAAGAAAGGCACTTTTGACATCCATTTGATAAGCAGGAAAGCCCATATATGATGCAAAAGCAAGGAATATTCTAATGGCTTCAATCCTTGCTATAGGAGCAAATACTTCATCATAGTCCACTCCTTCTTCCTGCTCTATATCCTTGAGCAACTAATCTTGCTTTGTTCTTGATGACATTCCTCTTTCATCTCTCTTGACTCGAAAACCCATCTTGTACCAATGACTTTCTTTCCATACGGTAGATCACACGTACCCAAACTTCTTGAAGTTTGAATTGAAGAAGTTCTTCTTGCATAGCTTCAACCCAACTTTCTTTAGTTAATGCTTGAGCTACATTCTTGGGTTCTTCTTGAGAGATAAAACAAGTGAATAAACACGTTTGTTGATCCTTATGATTCGTCTGTTTTGTTTATACACAAAGCTAAGTAAAGCATTATGTGGCTTAGAAGCCTTTAGCCTTGGTTCTTGTGAGCACTCGATGTAGAAGGTCCAATGATTTGACCGATGGGATGATCTTTATGAATTCTTAATGTAGAGTCTCATGGAACTTCAAGATCATCATCCAAATTTGTGAAATTAGCTCCTTCATTGGAATTTGAGAAAATACCTTCATCATCTAACTCATCATCGGTGTCTTCTAACCCGGGCATGTTAGGATCATACAAATCATCGGAAATCGCCAATAGGTGCAAGAACTTTGATCCAATCTTGTGATCCAAAGTACTATGAGGGTATTACGTAGACTTACCCTTTTCTTTGTTTCTTCATAAGCTCTTCTTTGTTCATCCTCATAAGATTGTGCTATTGTTTCTTGAAAAAGCATCCTATTAAGTTCATCTTGAATAGCTTGATCTTGACAGAGACAAAGTGGATTTTGGTTCGTGATGCTTTTCTCCTTCTCAATAGTTATAGGTTCTTCATCAAGAACAACACAAGGTCTAATATTGACTCCATGAACAATGTACTATAAATCTTCTTCCTTGTGATCAACTTGATTTTCTTCTCTAATAGGAACATAATTCATAGAAGGAGTCAAAACATCAAGATCAAACATCCAATCGGGACCTTTATCCTTTTGATTTTCTTGATCTTCTAAAATTCAACATGAAGACAATCTTGAACCTTTTGGTGACCTGTTGTACACTCTAAATCCTTTGCTATTGGTACGGTATCCCAATAAGTATCCTTCATCGACTTGCCATCAAATTTTCCCAAAGCATCAGCGATATTGAGAATAGTCGAGGACATCCAAAAGGTTTCATAAAGCGTATGTTAGGTTTGTTTCCATAAGCAACTCATAAGGTGTCTTCATCGAGGTTTAGTAGTGATACTTTATTCAACACATAAGCGGTACTTACTTGACCCAAAATTGAATAGGTAATTGTGAATCGCAAGCATTGTTCGCTACTTCTATCAAAGTTACGTTCTTTCTCTGCAACACCATTACTCATTGTGGAGTTCTAGCAATACTAAACTCCTCTTGATTCCTTTCTTGGCACAAAATTCATCTATAAACTTATTCTTGAATTCATTTCCATTGTCACATCTAATACCTCTTACTTTGAGTCTCAATTGGTTTTCAAGGGCTATTATAAGATCATGAATAGCATCAAAGGTTTCATCTTTAAAGCCCAAGAAAAAGACCCAAGTGAATCGCAATCATCTGTTACAACCAGCAAGATACTTCTTCTTATTTAGACTTGCAACAGAGAGGTCCAAACAAATCCATGTGCGGCAACTCTAAAGGTTCTCTAATAATTCTTTCCTCAATCTTCTTGCATGAAGCTTTGTGTTGTTTACCCTTCTTGCACGCCAAACATGAGTTATCATTCTTGTATGTTTTGGAAGGTAAACCTCTAACTAAATTTCCTTTAACCAACTTGTTTATATTCTTGAAATTTACATGGCCTAATCTTCTATGCCATTGATGTGCTTCTTCAAGTGTTGCCTTTGCTACTAAACAAATTGCTCTTTCGGAAGAGTTAAGACTCTTCATATCCGATTGTACACATCATTGGTTCTTGGTACTCTCGATGATACCAACTTATCATCAACAAGCTTGAACTCGGGAAAGAATAAGACATTACGTAGCCGTTGAATAACACGGTGCTTCTTGTCACAGATCCGAGAGACCGACAAAAGGTTGAACTTGAGCTCCTTCACATAACGAACATTCTCAAAATCTATGCTTCCTGCCTTGATTGTTCCTTTACCGATAATTCTACCTCCACTAGGATCATTCCCAAAGCAACTCTTCCTCCTAAATAAGATCTAAAATCGATGAGAATCTCTTTGTCTCTGTCATGCTTCGAGCAACCACTATCAACAATTAAATGATCTTTAAGCTCCTCTTACAGGTTGCCTGCACAAAGATAAAGAGTTTGTTAATTTTAGAACCCAATCCATTCTTGACTTGTGTTCCTTTGTGGAGTTACATACTTAAATTCTTTAAGTATGTAATTTCCATATCTTTAAGCACATGATCAATTATCTTTGGTTGTTCCAAAACTTGTGTTGGTGATTCAACAAAATATCTTTTCATCAAAATTATCATTTTCTTTTCAATAAAATTCTCTGTTTCACCCACTTCTTTGAAAGTCTTGTTTGTTCCCCATCGCGATTTTCTTTCTTAACCCATCTGGTTTTAACTTTTGAGCAAAGTCCTTTGATCTAGATACTTTTATGAGGTGTAACGCCTTCTATATTGATACTAATTAGATCTCCTAGGGCTTTCATTTCAAAAGTGTTAGCGAGTACCTTGATTGGGTGAAAACCTAGCGATTACTTTGAGAAGGTACCTGCTTGTGAAATCTTGGTGATTTTGAAAAGGATCTTCTCGGTGAGGGTACCTATGGTCTTTTGAAAATTGATGTAGTTAACCCTATGTGAATGATTCCAAAGCTGGTTTATTCTCCCTTGCTTTTGGTTGGCGATCGGTCTTTGGGAATTTGCTTAAGTAATCGAGTGAAAGTCAGGTCCTTAATCAAATGATCGGGACTATAACAAACAAAACACAATTTTTGACCCATACTCCCAAAAATCTTCCTTTAGTTCTATGATTAAAACTATCCTGTCTTTTGGTGAAGAATGAAAATTGTTTTGACCAAAATTATCCCAAAAAGGTTTAGCGGTATTTTTAAAAGTGTTTCTTGAAGGTTCTTTGAGCGTCTAGTCGTATTTTGAGAAAAGGTACCGCTTGACTCTTAACATTATCATCCTTAGGTTTCTCAATTTGTTTCTTTTGGGGTGTCGAACTAGATGGACTCAAGTAGATTTACCGAGAAGCTTTTTCCTAAACTCTAGATTGTCTACTTCAAAACAAGACACATCTGTCTAAGTGGTTGAAAACTACGAGTGGGATGAGGGACGCATAATAACCCTTATCTTTCTTAAATTCGGGAGGTGTTAGGCGATTGATTCCTCATTACTAGATGTGTTCTCTCATAGTTAATGAGTTCATCATCACTAGTTGTTATATCCTCATAATCAAGTTGTTCCTTATCACTAGGTGGGTTCTCTTCTATGCTACTAAAATCCATACCAAAACCTAGGCCGGTTTTAATGTGTGCTCTTTTCTGTTTTTCAACAAAACTAACATGTGAAAGGCCGACTTCTCCCCAGCGACAAATTTTGCTAACAATTCATCCTTTCTTTACTCATCTTTTCTAGTGCGAGACCTTACATCCTAACTTCCATTCACTTAATTTTAATTGATAATCCTGTTGTTCATACTTTTACGCCCAAGCCATTTCATTATTTTCATGAGTTATTATTTTGGCCTCCATTGACTCTAAAGTAATTTGATAACCACTACCTCGGACCTAGCCCTTGACAATTATCTCTTTTAGTTACATAATCATAAGCACTTTTGATAAAAATCATGACACTTAGAGCATACCTCGAGATAGGGGTGAACTTGGTGAAGTAGCTACCATAGCAAGCAAAGCAGTTCTTCTTCACTTTCCATGCTCCAATCAAAGCTTCCAAGGCCATCTCTTGATCCCAAAGCAAGCAAATCCGGGTTCCTCATCAAAAGTTGTGCTCCAATCAAACTCTTCCATTGCAACCATAGAGTAGGTTCTTGGTTCATCATCAAATTCAAAGACTCAGGTCAACCTCGATAGGTTTTCTTGAGCAACCAAAGCTTTTGTTTTAGTAATAGGAATTTCCTTTAGTTCAAGCTTGGGTTTCTCAATCATTTTGTTTGCTCGATATTTAGCAAACTTGCATTCCCTTGCAAAGTGTCCAGGTTTTTACAATTAAAGCATTCAATCTTGGACTTGTCAAACGTTATACCTGTTTGGGTTTGAAGTCAATGCCTCTTCCTGTTTTCTTCATGAACTTCTTGATCCTAGCAGTGATCATAGCAACTTGCCACCTTATATCAATTTCTTCAAGAGCATCCTCTTCAATTTGTGACAAATCTTCTTCATAAGTAATGTAAAGTAGCTTTTGAGCGAAGAATGAGCATACAACTTCATCATAATGGATGGTGTTTGTTGGTGATGATGTAGGAGTAGGATAAGAAACAAGATTGAGCTTTGAACAAGATTGCTTTAAGTAGGTAAGCGGTACTTTTAGTGGAATCTTGCCTCTCTTTCGTAAGACACAAAAGCAATCTTGTGTGATTTAGAACTTGTTTTCCCATTCATCTCATGCTCATACACCTTTAAGTGGTTGTAAAGATCATCAAAGTCCATAGTGTCCAAACCATTGTAGCATCTTTGAGAATATTTTGGAATCTATCATAGGATGGCAAACTTCTTAAGAACTTTAGGTTTGCATCTTCAACAGATACCTCTGCTTTGTATAGCTCTAGCATCTTCGAGAAGATTTTGGAATCTATCATAGGCGAGATCAAGACTTTCTCTTTCACTGTGATGAATGTTTCAAATTGTTGCTTCAACAGATTTACATGCCTCTTCTTGGAAGTATCATTACCTCCAAATCTTGTCTTGAGAAGCACCCATAGTTGTTTTGCATCCTTAGCATCATGGAACTTGAGTAGGTGACCATCGGGAATAGCGAGACAATAGTATGTTGAGAGCCTTTTCTTGATTTCTTATTGTAGGCTGGCGGCAAGACAGCCTTAGGTGGTTTAGGTTGTCCGGGGAACTTCTACGGGATCTGCAACAACTTCATTACCATTGACAATAACATTCCATAATGCATGGTGCGTAATGGCAATGTCTTGCCTCATCATCATGCTCCATAGATCGTATTCTCCTTCTTGATTATAGGAATTACGGTGAGGTGATGGATGGGGTGGTGCGTCGTCATCGACATCTTTAGGGTTTGTTGTTAAATCGGTTTTAAGGGTTTCTTCTTAATCGAGTCTCCACACAAGCTCGATACCACTTGTTGGATCGATATACTGCGCCAAACTAACTATGTAGCTTGTAAGGGCTTAGCAACCTCGGATAAATCCTAAGTTACTAACAATGAAACACCGATAATACTTTACTAACTATCGGAAACTACTTCAATAAAGCTAAGAAGAATAACTTTAACTTTAAAGATTATATTAAAACTACGAACACCTTGATACACGATTCACTAACAATCCTAAATAACTCTAATATCGAGCTTGATAAACTCTAATATTCTTCTAAAATTGCACGTCGTATAATGCCAATCTAGGGTCCTTTTATAGGCATAAGGATAACCTAGTCGGTTTACAATTCTAATCCTTGTACGACAAGTAATCTAAACTAAGAATATTCTAGAATACAAAGCTTTCCATAATCGATATACGATTCTTTAAGCTTTGCGATACTTTGATGTTGAGCACTACTTTGACTTTGTTCTTTAAGATTACTTTGACTTTCTTGACACTTTGACTTGATTTTGTCTTTTATATCCCAACAAGAACGTTTGAGTTTATCCTTCCTCGACTTGGTCTAAAGAGTCTACAACAGAAACACTCAAACGTCTTCAAGAGGAAGACGAGAGTAAAAGTTTTTCTTCATCCATCTCTTGTAAATATTTATCCAAAAAAATACAAAATTACAAAACCCACAAAAGAAAATAGAAAAATATAAAATTTCAAAATCTATAAAAATCGAAAATCTTTGAAAAAGCTAAACAATATTTTTCCTATCTTTTTCTATTCTTCGATAACATCTACGGTCTTTGATTTGTCACTCTAAGAATGACACGGGTCTTTAGATGAAGTTCGAATGTATATAAGCTTTAAAAAATAAAAATAATAATAAAATAAAAAAAAACATTTTGAGAGAATGAAAAAAAAACAAAGGTTTATAGTCATTTCGCATTGTACCCGTTTTAAAAGAAAGAACGAGTCATGCTATATCTCACTTTTCAAATCTCATGCTCGATTCTAAAAACAAATGTTTTCACCAAAAGACAAATGTTTTGTTGGAATCGCTCTAGCTTGGAATGGAGCGACATTTACGGGTTACATTATCTTTCTTATTTAGCCATACACAAGGACTAGTTATGTCATAGTTTAATAGTTATGTATGTGTTGCTATATACCCTCCATACTTCCATGGAGGGTGAGATTCTTAGTGTAAGCTTCACCTTTCTTATTAATAAAACACATATTTCTCTCCTTCTCTCTCTCTAACATGATGAAGATGTTCTTCCATCTTCCCGACCTCCGATTCACCATATCAACCAAACATACGGTCCTAACATTGGTATCGAGCACAAGGTCGGTTTGTTATTATTGGTTGATTTTGGTGATTTTTCTTGTCAAAAACTCTTGTGAATCTGTTTTGTTACCATGTCTTAAACTTTTCATTAACTTTTGGGTTTCAAAATATTTTACATAGTTTGTATCAATAATGGTCAAAATAGTCATATTTTTTTGCTTGCACTTTCCATATTTCTATTTCATTCAAGACTCAATCTTTTGGGGTAACATTTTTGTGACTTATTTTTTGTCCATCTCGTGAAATGGTCGATTCATCAAAGTCTATAATAGTCAAAATGGGTCGAGTAACCTCCCTTATGCGGTTTCGGGTATTAAACCGGTGCGAATCTGGTCGGAAAAAGCACGCGGAAAAGTCAACAAAGGGTCAAACCCTATTTTTACGCATAAGACCCCATCTTGAGATCCATTTACGAGTAAGCGTGAAGTTACTCGTAAGAATGTATGTTTACGCATAAGACTACGCGAAGCTTTAAGCTTACGGTAAGCTTACCGTAAATAACCTCTTTACGCCTAAGATAACACTACGCATATGGCTTACGGCGTATGGGTTACGCATAAGGGTTGATATTACGCATAAACTTTTCATGTTTACGCATAATGACCCTTCAACTGTTTACGCTTAAGAACGAAATAAGATGAAGCGTTGATGACCATAACTAAAATACATAAGCGAAACCCTCGCAACCCATATCAACCAACACCATCACAATCACAATCTTTCCTCATCTCCTTAGTACAAACTTAAGATGAAAAAATGAAAATGAAAAGATCTCAAATTTGTGTTCATCCTATACACAAATCTTTATTAGATTTCTAAGATTGAACAACAAATTCATCATCGATCTAAGACTTTAATGAAATATCACAAAACATGTTGATCTCGATTATCTTTTGGTAATAAGTACTAGTTCAAAGTCACAAACCAAAAGATGATATCATCATAGATCTCTAAAAGGCTCAATCCCTTTAATTTTCGAAAGGTATCAAGATAACACAAATAACAAACCTGTTATCGTGTTTCTTTCTTTCGAATTAAACATAATACAAACCTACCGTGATCTCTTACGAGACCATAACGCCGTAAAATTCATCCATTCATTCAAAGGGTTCGTTTGTTTGTCGAATAATAAAAAGTTGTGGATCTTTTTTTTTTTTTTTTTTGCCGAGATTTGAAATTAGTAAAGATGAAGATGAGATGAGATTTGTTTGGCGGTGAGTGAGTTTCGAGATGGGCGCAAAGTATTTTGTTTGTGATTAGGGTTTGAAGGCTAGTGTAAAGCTAATGGATGTTAGTCTTTTATACCGTAAAGTTAGGGCTAGTAAATGGATTAGATCGGATATTACTCTTAATGGGTGGGTAAAGCTAATTGTTTTGGGCCGGATTGGTTTGTTTGGGCTACACACTAAGCGGGTTATAAGTTTATGTTAAATTGCTACAATGGGTTGGTGTTTACTTGTTATTAAATTCATGAGAGCCGACTATCTAAGCAAAAGGATAAACTTTGTTTAGTTAATTCTAAGATGAGGATGAGTTTTATATTTGGGTTCGTGATTGAAATGTTTTGACAAGATCGGAAAACCATTATCATAGTTTACCTTAACCAAGTAACGAAGGCTAGTTTGGGCATTTAACCGCAAGATGTGACTATGGCGTTAATTCTTTATTATTTATTTGAGGTTGAAGTGGGATATCACGGGTGTGTGTACATAGTATCCGAAGATATCGGGGTTGGTTGGATGCATGATTCTTGAGATCCTTGTTAGAGCTTTAACCGTTATGAATGACAAAGACTTAAGTTGTCTAGTTATACGATGTAAGGAGTTACGTTGTTGTGCTCACAAGTGTATAACTATCACTTTTAAGGAGTTACGTTGTTGTGCTCAAGTGTCACACTAAGGTGTGGATAATTTGAGAAACTTTAAGTTTACCTTTTTCCGATGGTGATAAGAAAAGGGTTCTTCGTCGACAATAGTGCAAGTTTAAGTCACAAGTTCGGGTTATTTTACTTGATCTCAAGTTCGTCTTATTGGGTTTTCCATCGTAGTCACTACAAAAAGCTGTCGAATGATAATGGGGTTCGGTAAAGAGTTAGCCGAGAAGAGTATACACGAGTAGAGAAGTTTTATCAAGAATCGATTCTCACAAGATATTTATGGTACTTCATAATTGTTTGATTAATTGGACATACATGGTTTCATTGTCTCCAATTCATCATCAACATACGTGGTGTATGATTTCGATTCATTGAAAACATCGGGAAGAGAGTATAGGTAGTGTTTGCTTCCTTTGATGTTTTTGGATTTTTTCAAAACCCTCTCCTTTCATGAATTTCTTCAATCGGGGAAGAAATGAGACGATCGATGGTTAAAATTTCTCAAGTTGGTGTTATCGTCTCACTTTCACGAGTTATCGTGTGTGAAGTTACCTAGATATGATGTTGTGATGCCTCACACACGGTCATTTTATCGAGTAATTGCGATTCACGGTAACTATTATTCGATGACCGCAATATCGTGGGGAAGTCGTTTTATTTCGTCTTTTCGTGGTTTGTTTGGTGTGAAGCATCTACATACATGAGAAGATCTTGTTGATTTCTTGCATGTTACCCCGACGGTTTTTCCGCAACAAGTCGATTTACCTTGTGTGGTTTCTCGCTCATCTACAAATTCATTGCGTCTTGAAAACTTCAAAAGTTAGAGGAAATGTTCATTACATCAAAGTTTGAATCTGCTAAAGGCGGTTGTCGGTTTGGGGAAGTCGATTTAGAAACTTCGCCAAAAGAAGAGTACGGAGAAGTTGCTAAAGACATGCGGCATGAATTGGGGAAGTTAATCCAATTTATGCTTATTACATCATTTTCCTACAAGTGAAGAAAACGGTTCTCAAGTCGAGGTACAAGAAGAAGACAAAGAGCATAAACTTTCATCATCCTCTGCATTTGAAGAGCTTATGAAGACATTTCTTTATTTGTTTTTATACTTGTAGGAAATTTTGTAAGTAATACCTTATGTCGTCCCATTGGGGAAGATTGTTGGAATCGCTCCTAGCTTCGAATGGAACGACATTTACGGGGTTACATTATCTTTCTTATTTAGCCAAACACAAGGACTAGTTATGTCATAGTTTATGATTATGTATGTGCTTGGTATATATACCCTCCATACTTCCATGGAGGGTGAGATTTCTTAGTGTAAGCTTCACCTTTCTTATTAATAAACACATAGTTCTCTCCTTTCTCTAGTCTCTCTCTAACATGATGAAGATGTTCTTCCATCTTCCCGACCTCCCGATTCACCATATCAACCAAACATACGGTCCTAACATGTTTCCTTCACAAATATTTTTCCTTCTATAAATTCTTCCGAAATATATTTGTTATCTAATGAAAACTAAATAGCTTTGAAAATAACTCGGACTCCATTTTTGAAAATCATCGGACTTGTCATTTTCAAAATCTCTATCTCTCAATCAACAACTTATGTCATTGATTGAGGGGAGAATGATTCAATTAAATTAAAAGGTTATTTGTCAAACAATTGCAATGTCTTATACAATTGGTTCGCACCTTGGCTAATGTTATGTTTTCATAAGATACTTAAGCATGCTTGAACATTGAGTTTAAAGTCTCAAAATTTGATCCTTATCGGTTAAAATGTTTTCAAAACCAAGTCACAATTCTCCTCCAAAGTTTTCAAAATTAATTTAAATCAATAGAGATCACAAATCTCAATGGAGTTGAAAATTGTGATCGGGGAGAATTTGTGTTTTAAATTGGATTTGAAGCGATAATTCGATAAATGGTTTTGTAATTGATTAGCAAGCTCTCCTCCCTACATGTGCCAAACGATTTCAAATTTTCCATGCACATATTAAGGGGAGCATCTATATCAAACCAAAAAGGATTAAAACGTGATTGATTTGTCTTTGATTTGTCTCTAAGTGCGTGTTCTCTCTAATATGTGCAAAACATTTTGAATCTCGATACACATATTGAGGGGAGCAACTTTTGAAAACCACATCCTTTCCCAAAATATCTTTAACTAAGTATTTAAAATACTAATTTTGATAAGGAAGGTGATGTTGATATTTTTAGAAAATGTTGATAAAAGAAGTGAATTCTTCATTCTCAAGATTTTCAAGTCATCTTGCCTCCATGTGCCAAAGCAATTTCAAACATACGATGCACATGTTGAAGGGAGCTTTTTCGAAATATCAAAAAAATTAGGTACAAAATTCTTTGATCATGTATCACAAGTACGGATTGATTTTCAAATGGTTTTCAATTGGTTCCAATGACGGAAGAACAATACCAAAAGACCGACCAAATTTACTTTATGTATGGAGATATAAGGATGGTTAGGTTAGGTATTCGTTCCCAAGATCCCGCCAGAGCCGGAGGGATCTACCGAGGACAATCCACTAAATAGTGTAGAAGTCCTTAGGTATGATGAAAAAGGAGATAAATGAGAAATGGGAAGAGTGCGGATGAGACAGGCTAGTCTTGGAATAAACCCAACAAGGTTCAAGTTATGAAGTCTCGGTAAGCTTGAAGGGGTTGAAGAATGAAAAAGAATTGAATGTGAAAAGGGTGAAAGAAATAGCCCTCCAATAATTCAACCTTAAGGCGTAAACCGGGTTCAATACATATGCTCTTGGTGGTTACTAAGGTAACACCGGTATTGAAGACAAGACGTCATGGACCCGAAGAACGCATCGCACTAAACTTCTCAAGCTACTCAAGTTCCACTTAAAAGGACTTGTTTCATTCTCACGGGAACCTACATTATCTATCGACTTTCTCTTAGAGATTGTTGATATTGAAGAAGGAGACCCTCTCCTAGTCTCCTGGATAGGAACCAAATGTGCACTATTGAGTCTAAAGCCACGAGATCATCAATAAATCTCTAGGACACAATCAATGAAGACTCACTTGTTTCACACAATGTGGAAAGTGAGATAATATCTTAAGAGTCCCACATTATCCTTGTGGTATTGCCGGAACATCCGAGTGATGTGTAAAATATTCACGATTAAGATGGAAATCCTTCTAGAGCCAACATCAAACAAGCTCTTGGTGGGTAACATGTGAGATCTATCCAATAGATCAAACTTGTGACAAGCGGATAGAAACGATAGGTAGATTCAATATTAAATCAACCTTGGTCCGGGAAATGGATTGAGCGGAAACCTTTGAAAACCGGTCGTTGTGCTTAAAACTCCTTTCTCTAGCACATCGATCGTGTATTAATATTTCAAAATAAAGGTGTTTATGATTGATAATTGATTTTCCTTGAAACCTTCGTTGTATTGCAAAAACACTTTATATTATGCAAGACACGATTGTTTTTCAAATCACTTTTCATCAATCATTGAATCTCAAATCATTTGGTTCACTCACTCCGTGTTGTCTTCTTTAAGATGTTCGATTTGAGAACGACTAGAGCGGTGTGAAACCCTGTCAAGGAGATTCTTATGAATTCTACCTAATCACGGTAGTACTTGTCCGATCAACGGGAATCGTGGGTCGTGTACCTCAATTCAACGAAAGTGATCAAAGACACTTTCGTGTACTTTATTGCTAAGCGTGATATGCGGGATACCCAACGCTTGCGGTGATCGAAATTGAGAAGTCAATCCATAGCCGCATGCTCACACAACACATTCATTTCTAAATAAATCATGATAAGTGATGTTATTTGTGACCTTTGAGGAGCCGTATGAGGTGAAAATCTCATGTACGGTTACGCAATAGGGGGGGAACGATGATGTTATCATCCACTATGATTATCTAACGATTCAAGTACCGTTGATATAGTGGAGCCTTGATCAAAATATGGTTTTGGGGATGGAATTTGTGGCGTCAACCTATAGGATTTCTAGTTTTCTAATTTCTTCCCTAGCGAGTGTGAGCGATTACCTTTTGATTTACGAGCGAAGAAGAATTAGTAGCGAGTTATCAAACCGAATATTCGGTATCAAATTTGGTTTATTTTACGTTGCTTCATATTTAAATCTACTAGTTTCTTCATTATTCGTATGAGTTCTTTACTTGGGGGTTGGAATCTTTCTATTCCATACATATTTGTTCCCGAGCTTTTGAAATTACTAAAGGGTAGAGTCTTTGGAACAATAATTGGTATCTTTATTACATTAGCTAAAACTTATTTTTCTTGTTCATTCCTATCGCAACAAGATGGACTTTACCGAGGTGAGAATGGACCAATTATTAAATCTTTGATGGAAATTTCTTTTACCTATTTCTCTAGGTAATCTATTATTAACAACTTCTTCCCAACTTCTTTCAATTGTAAAAATACTTCTATATTCATGACTTGTCTAACGTCATGAGAAACACCGTGAATATTGAAAAGGCTTGCGATGTACAAGACATTCTCAACGTGTTCATAAGCATCTTCGTCCTGTTTCACGAGAAAGGGTTAGCATGTAGCTCCCTCATAAACCGCTCTTTAATCTCGAAACGGACATTAGCTCCAATTGCGGGTCTTACGAGCCCGGCCCTTGTTCTTCTCTTGTCAACGCCAAATATTCCTCAAGAGTGAGGTCATCAATGTTAACAACTTCCATGGTACCGAAACTTGAAAAGAGATCGTGAGAAATTGAGAAAATTCAAAACAAAACGAAAATAAAAGACTTAACAAAAACCTAATATAACTCCCTAATAGTGGCGCTAAAAACTTGATGCGAGTTTTCTTGACCAAGTTTTAATATTTATAAGTGTCTCGTTTACCTATGGTCTACCTTATGCACTAACGAGCGGTGTACCCGATCAAGTGTAGTGTAGTAATCGGTAAAACCGAGGTCGTCCCAAGAGCTATGTGAGCGGATTCTAATTAAGTCTAATGTCACTGATTTTAATGGTTTTTAGAATTAAAATGATTAATTAACTAATAAGACAAGCAAATAAAGGCAAGGATGTGATCAAGAGAGGTAAAGTGTGCTAACCTAGTTACTTATCCTATCAAGTTATGTTCACGTCTAATTACTTCCAATTGCTTCAAGTGGGGGTTTAGGTCGCTAGGATAGCATTTGGTCAGTTCGTCCTAACCTATCAGCAAACGTTTCCACCGGAGATCAAGCTACTACCCTTGAAAGTCCATTTGTTTTTAGTCCCCTAATCCAAGTCATTAAGTTCCGCTACATGCAAGATTTATAACAATGAGTGCCCGGGCGCTAGCATCTTAGACACTCATCCCTAACTTCTTAAGTTCATCCAAACGGCAGGTGATCATTTGGCCAGTTCGCACAAGCGAAGAAGGGTCGTCAGTTGGTCAATTCTTACCCTTCCCATTCATTCTACCTACTTTGGGCCAATTGGTCAATTCTCCTAAGCAACTAGACACTACCGCCATTCAAAACTACCGAAACAAGGGTAGCTATCAACAAACTATGCATGCATACACTAGAAACAATTATATGGAAGCGATGTAAACATAAACATAACAATTAAGGAATCATAACTAGGCTAGCACCAGAGGTGCTTAGCCGATCATATTAACTGAAACAATCAATTCAACATTTGACATAATGAAATACATGAATTGAAAGTAAAAGAAATGATAAATCGCTAATGCTTATCTTTAGGGAGTGATTTTTCCCTTGGAGATGGCTCCGTATGCTCCTCAAGATCTGCCTTCAGTCCCCTACTCACGTTCTCTGCTTTATGTGTGGAGTGAATGATGTGAAATGAATAATTTAGGGTGGGTATTTATAGGCAGATCTAGTTACGGCGTAACTTAAGTTGAGAGTTACGCCGTAACCTATATAAATCCGTAATAATGCTCTAGATATAGCTGGTTACAGCGTAACACATGGAATGAGTTACGCCGTATCTTCAATATACGTTACAAAATCATGATTACGCCATAATCATTGGAAAGACTTATGGCGTAGCTTGCAGCGGCGTGGAACATCATTTGACCTAATTGGTTACGGCGTAATCCTAAGATGGAGTTACGCCGTAATCTGTTGTTGAGTTAGTCTTCTGAGTCACGCTCTTGTTACGGCGTAATGTGAGAGAGGAGTTACGCCGTAATTACTTCATAGTGGGCATACTATCATATATCTTCAATAAACTCTCCAAATCCGCGTCTCATTAGCTCCAATGCTCGTAATATACCTGAAAGTAAAATATAGAGGAAAACAAGCGTAAATCCATATAAATGATATAAAATACGAGCATTATCGGGGAAAATTGACACTTAATATTTAGGTTTATTTGATGTTATCAAGAGCCAACAAAAGTTCCACTTAACCCGATCAAATGCTTTGTTTAAGTCAAATTTGAGGGCCATAATGTTCAGTTCCCATTTTTCTTATTTGAATATAGTGAAAAGCTTAATTCACGACCATCATACAATCTTGAATATGACAACCTAGAATAAAAGCATATCGAGGAGATATAATTGGTCGAAAATGACTTGGAGATTCGGTGGGGACTTTTGGTATAAGCACAACTAAAGTTTATTAATTACGGAAGCATATGACCCGTCTCAAAGAAATATGTAATTGCGTTGCATACGTAATCACCAACTAAATGCCGGTAATAATGATAAAATCTACCGAAAAACCATCTTCACCGTGATCTTTGAGACCGCTGAGTTCTTTTGTGCTTTGATGAATTTCATCGGTTGTAACACGAGCTTGCAATTTAAGATTCATTTATTGTGAAACAATGGGGCTCAAATCACAAGGACCAGTTGATTCAAATAGAGCCCGAATTGTTCTTAGATAAGAAATTGTATGTCTTCCGGATTATACAACAAATCTCGTGCATTTTTAGGGATGATATCTTATTCTTTGGCCACAATGAATGGCGTAAAGGTGAAAGAACCTAGAGTTACGATCTCCGTAATTAATTCGGTTTACACGAGAACGCCGGTGCCAAAACATTTCTTCACGCATCCATGTAACTTCAAGATCTTGCAAAATCGACATTCATGAAGAATAGTTTCGGGATAACTCTTGGATCCTTGCAAGCTTACGTGTGAAACAATCAATCAACTTTCTATTATTAACTAAACTACATTTGCTCCATTGTGTTAGCTTCCTTGCACAAATAGATAAATTATGTTTGAGAGTAACTAGATTATTATCAACACAATGATTGAGCCATTCCTCATGAACTCTTGTTTCATAGTCCTCATGAGTTGTCCACATCGATTCAAAGCGAAACCGAGAGCATCTTTTGTTGGAAAATTGGTTTTGCAAAATTTGGACACTATTTAATATATGTTATATGTTATATATATTTATGTTTCTTAGTAGCTTTGCGTTCTCCTTGACGAGAGCTTAGAACGAGCTAAAGTATGTCCAAAATGGAGTTGAAATGAATGAGATATCGTGTCTCAAAGTGAGGCACTTGAAACATAAAAACTTGGAAAATAGGAGAATCCCATCACCCAAAACAAGAAGTGGATGCTTTTATAAGGAAATCATAGTATTGGCTATCAAATTCCTTTAGGTTGGTTATGCTCCCACTCCTACGTGCGCGGCGTGCGGGGGTGCGAAAATGGGATTTCGGGTCAAAATGAGTTCAAGCTTACGAACTCATGCGATCCTGCGACCTGCGAACACGAATGCAACTCACGAAGCCTCGGATACGTGCGTATATTTTTGCTGCATTTGAGTTTCCTTTTCCGAATTTTCAGTAAATCTATTTTAGGAATAGATTTAAACTTATCAAGTAAGTTCTGTAATCGGTTTATGTTTTAAAAGATTTTAATTTTTTGATATATGATTTTCGTGTATATGGTGGAATATTTTCTTGGAGGACAAGTTGAGTCTTCAATATAAATAAGGAAAATGATAAATTTAGGCATTAAACTTGCCACGTTTTCCTTTTACGGGCATCGAACTTTTTTTCCCTATTGTAGCACCGAACTTGCATAAATTTCCTTTTGTGACACCGAGTCACACTAAACCCATAATTAACCTCCTTAATCAAAATAAACGCTTTTAACCTCAATTTATGTCTTTTGCGTGTTTTGAACAAAGGTGTATCCTTAGGGTGTGTTCTAAACTAATTTACAAACCTTAATAACATCCCCCAACCAAACCCGTTTTCCTCATAACCCGTTAACATTAGAAGCCCTAATTTCACACACACACAAAATTGTTCATTGTGCATTGCCATAATTGATGCTTGTTTTGTTGTTTGAGGTAAACAATTGTATGATTTCTTTGATTTGTATCTGTTTGAGGTAAACAATTGTATGATTTGTTTGAGGTGAAAACCCTAATTTTTTTTTTCTCAATTATGTGCTAGAATGATACCAGGTACAAATTTGCACCAATTTGATGTACACAATGACGGATATTTTAGGCATTTACCCCTACACTACGCGGATGGGGTGATTCTTAACATGTGTGCTCCAAGGATGCCCTATCTTAGATTTGTTGAATTCTTGGAAGAAAAGGTTGGTAATTACTTTCAAGGTTTGTATTATAAGGTGCCTCATAATGAGTTAGACAAAGGATTAGTTAGAGTAACTAATGATAAGAAATAGAACACATGTTTGATGTTGCTCAATTGTTTGGTAGGGTTGAACCGTATCTTGATCACAATGATATGAATCTGCCGTAGTATTTAGGCCAAGCGATACCACTTTTATGGATGAGTCATTGCTAAAGCAAAAGGGTCTCCTAAAAAGACGTATTGCAATGAATTCTCAGTTGATGAGATGGTTAATTGGGCTGAGATGGAGGTAGATCAAACTAGGAAGGTTAATGAATCAGAGGGTGATAACTCTAGGACTAGTGTAAATGGTCAGAATACTAGGACTAGTGTAGATGGTGAGGATTTGCAGACTAGTCTAGATGGTAATGATATTAGGTCTAGATCAGGTGTGGATAAGGGCAAAGGGAAGGCTAGTGTAGTTGAGAACATTGATGCAGTAGATTCAACTGTTGCACATGAAGTGGAATTACAAGATGATGTAGTACAAGTTAGATTGTGGAGGCCTAGTGAAGATGGTGAGGATTTACATACTAGTCTGGATGGTGAAGATAGTACGCCTATATCAGGTGTGGATAAGGGCAAAGGGAAGGTTAGAGAGGATGAACAAGATGGTGAGTTTGATAGTGACAATGACAAGGATATGGTTCAGATAAATCAGTTGACTATCTAAGTCCTCGTGAAGAGGAGGTTATAGAACTTAGGAAAAGGATTAAAGCCAATAGATTGCAGGTAATTGAGTCAATGCCAAAAATCAGTGAACCAACTCCATCAAACATTGTTCCTCCTAATAACCTTAGAAGTGAGACTATGCTCGAACATGATATGTTCATGAACACATTGATGAAAGGTTCTGACCATCCCAAGGCGATTCGAGATGAAGATCCTTTATTTGTGTGGAGAATGTCGTTGATGTATCCAATCTATGATGAAACTAGTCACGGAGACGAGGCATCCAAAGGTATTATCTTACTTTTATATTTGAAGTATGATATTGTTTATGAATTTTGGACATAATATTTTTGTTGTATTTGTAATGCGGGTTGGTGAAAAGTATGCAAGTATTGTGAAGTTTAAAGAGTGTTTAACCTACTATGCTTTGGCAAATGGCTTTTCTTTGTGGTATGAGAGGAGTAATGATCGAAGGTTGTGGCAAAATGTGGACAGAGACCACCAAAGTTGAGTGATCCCGACAAAGGTAAACAGAGGAAGATAAATAAATATCCTAGTGCTAATTTCGATGAATTACCTACCATCCATGGAGATGTTATGCTAGGTGGATGAATAAAGAAAACCTTTCAGATACAGTCTTTAGTAAATGAACACATGTGTTAGGAACTTCAATTTGGTTCATTAGTAAACTATAAGTGGCTAGGGACATAATTTGGTAATAAGATTAGGGTTGACCACGAAATTAGGTTGAAAGCTATAGGCGACCTAGTGATGAAAAAGTATAAGTGTATGGTATCCCCAAATCGGTGTAGAAATGCAAAGACATTTGCCTTGATCGAGTATGAAAATCACTTGAGAGCATTATGCCTTCTTCGAGATCATATGGAAGGGCAATTTTAGATTCAAATCTCAGGTCCACCGTCAAATAAGGAGGATCAGTAAATCGATAACAAAACATACTTTGATAGGTTTTATGTCTACTTTCTTTGGACTAGTAGATGGTTGGAAGGTGGTGTAGGAGAATAATTGCCTTAGATGGTTGTTTTTGAAAAACCAAACCATGGTGAAATCCTTATCGCTATTGGAAGAGACGGAAATAACCACATTTACCCGCTTGCTTGGGGGTGGTTAATGTTGAAAACAAGGATAACTGGAGCGGTTTTGGAGTTACTAGAAGGAGACTTGGATTGCACAAAAGGACAAGGTCTAACTCTTATGTCGATCAACATAAGGTATGCTTCTATCCATACTTTGATGTTAATGACTTAGTCTTACATATATTCTAACTAGGTATGCTTCTATTTAGGGTCTTATTGAAGTGTGAAGATTGTCATGCCATATGCGGAACACGTGCAATGTGCCGTATATATATATGAAGGGTTCGGAAAGTTTTCGGTGGTGAGGAATTTAGGCAGTTGTTTTGGTCAAGATCTAAGGCTTCCTATCCAGTTGTTTAACAAGATCATGGAGAAGATTAAAGGGCTAACCCAAAGGCTCATCGTGGCTTATGGACAAGAACCCAAAACATGATCAAGAGCATTCTTTGAAGTTAATAGAGGTCGTGAAGCAAAGGAGAATGGATTCATGAATGCTTTAACAAATGTCATTCTAAGTGTTAGGGACAAGCCATCGCTAACTATGCTAGAAGCATTGAGAGTCATAGTTCTTGTGAGGATGCACAAAATGAGGGAAATCGAGAAGAAATGGAACCTTGGGGTTTGTCCCAACATTCGTAAGAGGTTGGAATGGTTAAAAGACCAAAAAGGTAAGTATCATTTACAAATTAAAGTTATATCGGTATGAAATTGTTTGAATTGACACTTATAAGCTTGTTTTATTGTAGGTTTTGGCATATTATCCTATTGGTGGGAATGTGTTTGAGGTCGATCGGGAGTGAGGCATTCATAGCTAGTGAAGCAAGTAGGACTTGCACATGTCGAATGTGGCGAGTTATCGTATACCTTGTGTACATGCAACAAAGGTAATTCTATACATAAACAAGGTACCGAGAGCTATGTGCCCGATTGGTTTAAAACAGACAAATACTATGACACCTATAACCATTTCTTGAAACCAGTTGATGGTATTGATTTTCGCCCCGACTGCAGTATGTACTGCTGTATTGCCTCCCAAACCCAAAAAATGCCCAGTAGGCCAAGAAAGAAAAGGATCGGATCAAAGGGTGAAGGTGGTAGCTCAACTAAGGTATCTAAGGTAGGTCTTTGAGATGTCATGTTCTATATGCCACAAACCTCGGTCACAACAAAAAGGATGCAAAGAAAATATTGTGTTTGGGTCAAAAGAGACTGGAATGTGTCAGGTCAAAGAGGAAAATGTTGGGTCAAATGAGACTAGTGGGTCAAATAAAAGGCTTGTGGGTCTAGTGAACCGGTGGGTCAAAGAATGGTAGCTCAAGTGGGTCAAAGGTATTATCTTACTTTTATTTCAACCGCATACATTGTTTCATACTTTTGGTTTTAACCATTTGTTGTATTTAGGCCAAGCATGCTGGTGGGTCAAGTGGGACAAATAGGAAGGTGTTGAAAAGAGGATGCACATCAGCTTATGCAAGATGGTTTGGTGACCAACATGATCAACAATAAGATCACAATGAAGAACAGCCTGAAGTTCAAACAGAGATTGAAATGACTGCTACTCAAGTTGAACACATGCAAGCTGAAATAGATCTGACTCAAGAACAAGTTCAGGAACAAGTACAAGAACAACCTCAAGAAGAACATTTGCAAAAAGGATGACTAAACCGAAAGTAAGAAGGCCCGGTGAAAGAATCCTCGAAATTGAAGTTGGCAAAGCAGGTTGGATGGCTGTGCAAGCACTACGAGCTCGTGACTTTGAAATAGATGATGCTTGAACAACAAGGAACCCATGTGCCCTTTTGTATATCTTTTGTGGGCAACTAATGTAAACTATGATAACTTAATTTGGGTATGTAATATGTCTAGATAACTAATGTGAATAGGTCATGACCATCAACCAATAGCCCATTTTGTAAATCTTTTTAGGGCACTAACTGATGGTCATTTTGGTATGTAATATGGGTAGAACAGATAGCTGCCACTATTGTTACAAGTTTATGTAATGACCATCTCAGCACAAGCCCATTTTGTACATCCTTTGAGGGCAGTAAAAAGATGGTCATTGTTAAACTACTAAGTTTAATGAAATCTGCAGTTTGTAACTATGTTTTGTTATTAGTTTCCAATAATGAAATATGCAGTGTTTTTACCATGGTTTATAGGCATTACTATTTGCAGTAAATGCACTTGTCATCCTTTATGCAGACATATATATGAAGAGAGTCAATGAGACATAGGCATCCTATTTGCAGTGTTTCTTTATGCAGCCTATATACACATTGATAAGGCAGTCAATCAGACATAGGCTATGTGCAGTCAAGTTGACATCTGTTATTTATGCAGTCAAGCTTGCTTTTTATGCAGTCAATGAACTTAGACTATTTGCAGTCAATGAGACATAGGCTAATTGCAGTCATCGTAAATTTAATGACAATCCCAACCCAACTGTTTTGAAGACAATTTGCCCTTATAAAATCCAATGAACCAATACCATATACCACACATCTTCTACTCATATCTGTCTATCTAAACAAAATTCCTATTAACATGAGTTCAGGAAAGAGGATAATGTCCACCAACCACCGTGTCTCAGAATAACTTGATAATAACCATTTCCATAAATACTAACCATAAACCGTGAATTCTAACAACTTTAATGCACATTTCCTTTATGCATTTACTAACATTTTTTTATTTCGAGATAATAACCATTTCAAGCACCACGGAGGAGAGTACGAACAAGGTGGTTCGAAGGAGCCTCATGGGAGGTTACTTTCCACCATTCAAAGACATTGAAGAGCCACTCTGTTGAATGGAAAGTTGGTTCCACCAAGGCAAGATGAAGAAAATGTTGATGAGGATGTGCCTAATCGAAAAAACTTGCCAAGCTTGCTTTTGATGCAAGGCCCAAAGTGCTTTGGGTTTGCCAAACAAGGCAACATGTCTTGAGATGGGCATCAACGACGGGTTGCCAAGCTCACAACAATGAAGCCGAGGGAAGGGAAGGGAAGAGGACAAGGTCTAGGAAATGAGTGGTTTGGAACTTGTGGGTGATTTTATGGCTTTAGTAAGGTTACTGGTATGGGTTTAGTATGCCCTATGATAATCATATGTAATGCACTCCTGTTTAATCCTATGACTATGGTTGCAGTCCTATGTAATATGACTATCCTAACTGTTTGCATACCATACTAACACTTAACAATTCAACACATGTACAAAACTAAAACATTGACATTCATTATCCAAAGTTAAGTTTTTACATTAGAAAATACTACATTAACAACTGATGAAGAACTAAATCAGTTGGATAGTTTCATACCAAACCAAACACAAATGAAACATAACACTCCTAACATCATCATAAACAACCTATCATACAATTCAAGTTTTGACTTTCCAGCCTTCACCTCCTCTTCCAATCTTGTCTTTGTAGCCTTCAACTCCTCTTCCAACCTTGCCTTATCCAAAATTAGAGCTTCAATCATTGGTGCATTTTCAACAGCTCTCTGCCTTTGAAAGAACCCATAAACCAAGTCCTTGTAGTATTCACTAGGAAGGTCTACATCCAGAAATTCATAGACGCGACATTGAGCACATTTTACAAATCTCTTTCCAGGATTCGTCCTGGTGGTTGATGTTTGGACTCTCAATTGTCGATCACACTTACAGAAACGTTCAATCTTACCTCCAACTAAACGTGATTGTGCTGAGGAAGAGCTACTCATAATTAGGGTTCTTGATATTCAAACTATTTGGGGAAAATATTGCAGCAATGGGTTAGGGTTATAATTAGGTTTGGGTGAGTTATTATTGTTTGTAAAATTTTCAAAAAATCCCCCCTAAGGATACACCTTTTGTTCAAAACACGCCCAAAAGGCATAAATTGAGGTTAAAACGCGTTTATTTTGATTAAGGAGGTTAATTATGGGTTTAGTGTGACTCAGTGTCACAAAAGGAAATTTAGGAAAGTTCAGTGCTACAATAGGAAAAAAAAGTTCGATGCCCAGAAAAAGAAAACGTGGCAAGTTTGATGCCTAAATTTATCATTTTCCTATAAATAAAGCCATATATCTCATTCGCTTAACACATTTAAAATGCGCTCCTTACCGACGAGTTCCAAGAATTCTTCGATCGAAACACACAAGGTTTTCAGTGATTTTCGTGCAAGTTAGTCAGTCCCGTACAGGCAATGATTTTGAACGTTGTACCAGGAAAGCAGACGGCTTAACTTTTAAGGGAATCGTGTTAAACATGAGTCTCATTTCACGACCTTTTATCGCTTTCATTTAATTATCTTTATAGAGTCATCTCTACTTCTACCTTTTCTCATCGTGTTTAGTTTTCTGTTTTACATTCTGTTATTTAATAATAATCTTATTTATTATTTTAATTAAAGTGTACACCATTTACCACAGTCTTAAAACATATTCGGTTGAACCGAATTTAGAACACTTTGTTATAAAATCGGATTAATAATTAACAGGATTTTATAAACTGTTTTCTGTCGAAACCTTGTTGAGTTTCTTTAAAAATCAGTTTCTTTTAAACAGTTTTATACATACAGATTTGGCTTTCAGATCTATAAGGATTTTTTAAGCATTTTATCTTATCAGTTTATATCAAACCAAGATTGAGTTTCTAATGAACTGATTTACTTGATCCATCGAAACCAAGATAGAGTTTTGTTGAATCAGATCTGGTACAAGTAGATACCAATTTACAACAGTTTGTTTAACTATTTGTGTTTGAATTTTCGTGATGACAAACACCACTACCCTCCCTGTGACTACTCCCGTGAACGTAATCGGTGCCGATTACCAACACGATTGCTAATCATGTCGAGAAACCGAGAAATTCAATGGGCGTAATTTCAAGAGGTGGCAATGTAAGATGTTTTTCTATCTCACTACTTTGAACCTTGCGCGGTTCTTAAAGAGAACCCACCTAACGTGGAACCTCCTGCGGAAGGTCAATCCTCTAATCAACAAGTTGTTCAAGCCTTGAAGCATGGAAACATTCGGACTTTTGTGTCACAACTATGTTCGAATGGTTTGGTTGATTCTTTGTACAACGTGTCGCAAGACCAAGACCGCCAAAGAATTATGGGAGTCATTGGAACGCAAGTACAAAACCGAGGATGCCGGTACAAAGAAGTTCGTGGTAGCTCATTTTGGATTACAAGATGGTTGATTCAAAGAATGTGATGAGTCAGTTCAAGATCTGCAGGTTTTGCTACACGACATTCATGTCGAGGAATGACTTTGAGTGAAACTTTTCGTTGTCGCTATTATTGAAAAGTTACCTCCAAGTCGGGTAGAATTCAAGAACCACCAAGCATAAACGAAAGGAGATGAGTGTTGAAGACTTGGTTGTTCATCTTCATATTGAAGAGGACAACAAGTCGGCTCGAAAAACACGATATCCTGATTACGCAAAGGCAAATATGGTTGAGCATGTTTCGTCATCTTCAAAGTCCAATGTCAATGCTAAAGGCAAAGGAAAATGAAAGAATGACAAGAAGGGCAAAGGGAAGTCTGATTACCTTGCTCCTAAAGTTGCAATTGTGAAACGAAGTTCCAAGGGTGTGTTTCAATTGTGACCACCAGCCACCGTGTCGCTAATCATAAGATGCCAAGGGTGACTCCACGCCAAAGCTAATATGGTGAATGAAGATGTGGACATGATTGCTATGGTGTCGACGTCATTGCCATGATCTTTGAAGTTAACTGGTAGGTTCCAACAACAGGAATGGTGGGTGGATATGGGCTACCCGTCGTGTGTGTCTCGACAAGAGTATGTTTTACTCTTTCGGAGCGGTTGATAGTGGAGAGAAGTTGTACATGGGTAACTCGCAACTCTTGAAATCAAGAGGCGAAGGAGATGTAATCTTGAAGATGACATCCGAGAAAGAGCTCAAGTTGACTAATGTCTTGTATGTTCCGTAGATTCGCAAGAATCTTGTGTCTCGATGGTCGTTGAACAAGTTTGGTTTTCGCCTTGTTTTTAGTCTCGATAAGTTTATTCTTTCTAAGAATCAAGTGTATGTTGGTAGGGATATGCCTGAATGGTATGTTTAAACTCAATGTAATGGTTGTTAAGAATGCTATCAATAAAATGAATTCTTCTACTTACTTGATTGAGTCTTCTAATATGTGGCATGGCCGTCTTGGACATGTAAATTTTAATTCAATGCGGCGTTTGATTAAATTTAATTGCATACCTAATTTCCATATTGACTCAAAATATAAATGTGAAACTTGTGTTGAAGCCAAACTTACAAGATCATCTTTCAAATCGGTTGAACGAAAAACCGAACCACTTGATATGATACACATCGACATATGTGATTTGAAATCACTACCCACAAAAGGTGGCAATAAGTACTTTATCACGCTTATTGATGATTGTACAAAGTATTGCTACGCTTACTTCATCAAAAGTAAAGATGAAGCTATAGACAAGTTTGTTCTATACAAAAACGAAGTTGAGAATCAACTTAGTAAGAAAATCAAGGTGGTACGCAGTGATAGAGGAGGTGAATATGTGTCTCCATTTGTCGATCTATGTGCGAAACATGGAATTAGACACGAGTTCACCGCTTCCTATTCACCTCAAAGAGAATGGTATTGCCGAAAGGAAGAACCGCACCTTGAAAGAAATGGTTAATGCCATGTTGATAAGTTCGTCTAAGCCGGGACATGGGGAAGCCATTCTGACGGCTACTTATCTTTTAAATAAGATACCTCGTAAGGAAAAAGAAGAGACCCCTTATGAATTATGGATGGTAAGAAACCATCATATCAAGATTACGAGTGTGGGGTGTCTAGCAAAGGTAGCTATACTGACTCCCAAGGCCCAAAAGATTGGACCTAACTGTGGATTGTATATTCATCGGATATGCTAAGAATAGCGTGCTTATCGTTTCATTGTACATGATTCAAAAATCCGGATATACAAAGGGTACATTAATGGAATCAAGGAATGCTTCATTCTTTGAAACTATATTTCCTTGTTTAAAGAAGGAAACTGGAAGTTCATCTAGAATAGATGACGAAGTTGTCCAAGATAAGAGACAACGAGATGATAATGATCTCCAAGATGAGAGACAAGATCAAAATGAGGAAGAAGAGGTTGAACCTAGAAGAAGCAAAAGGGCAAGAACCGAGAAATCGTTTGGACCCGATTTTGTTTCTTTTATGGTTGAAAACGAACCTACTTCATACCGAGAAGCGGTTACTTCCTCAGAAGGGCCTCAATGGAAAGAAGCCATTAAAAGTGAAATAGATTCTATTTTACAAAACCATACTTGGGAGCTCGTGGATTTATCTCCTGGTTGTAAACCACTAGGCTATAAATGGATCTTCAAGAAGAAGATGAAAGCCGATGGCACCATTGACAAGTACAAAGCAAGATTGGTAATCAAGGATTTAGACAACGAAGGTCTTGATTACTTTGATACATATTCGCCCGACACGCCGAATAACCTCGATCGAGATGATACTTGCTATTGCCGCATTAAGAAATTTGGAAGTTCACCAAATGGATGTGAAACGGCTTTTTGAACGGAGATTTAGAAGAAGAAATCTACATGAACCAACCCGAGGGTTTCATGGCTCTCGGATAAGAGAACAAAGTTTGTAGGCTTGTTAAGTCATTATATGGCTTAAAGCAAGCTCCCAAACAATGGCATCAAAAATTTGACCACGCCATGCTAGAGAGTGGATTCAAAATTAATGAATCGACAAATGTGTTTATGTCAAAGACACAAATAGTGGATATGTAATCTTGTGTTTATATGTTGATGATATGCTTATCGCTGGCGTGAACGACAAGATGATCAAATCTACTAAAGACATGTTGAAATCAAAGTTTGACATGAAGGATATGGGTTTGGTGATGTGATCCTTGGAATAAAGATCATACGAACTCAAAATGGACTTGTGTTAAGTAAAGCACATTATGTGGACAAAATTCTTAATACTCATAATGCGGGGATTCCGGCCTAGCTAGAACTCCAATTGACACCAGAAGCATCTACCTAAAAATAGAGGCTTAGGTGTTGCCCAATTAGAGTATTCAAGAATTATTGGCATGTTAATGCACTTAATGACATGTACCGACCGACTTAGCATATGTTGTTAGCGTGCTAAGTAGGTATACTAGTAACCCAAGCTATGCACATTGGGCGCCTATGACTAGGGTACTTCACTATTTGAGATACAATCGCGATTATGGGTCGCATTATGATCGATATCCAATTGTTATCGAAGGATACAATGATGCAAATTGGATATCCGACATAAAGGATTCTAGATCGACTATTGATATGTGTTTACACTAGGAGGGCGGCTATATCTTGAAGTCTTCCAAGCAAACCGTTATAGCTAAGTCCACGATGGAATCGAATTTATCGCGTTAGATAAATGCGGACAAGAGGCGGAATGGCTACGCTAATCGTAGAGGACATACCAAGGTGGCCTAAACCGTAACGCCATTAGTATACATTGTGATAGTCAATCGGCAATTGGCGAGCTCATAGCATAATGTATAATGGAAAGTCCAAACATATCCGTCTGTCGACATAATTCGATACGACAACTACTCTCAACAGAGTTATCTCAATTGACTATGTGAAGTCAAAGGATAACATCGCGGATCCTCTTACGAAAGGCTTAAGCAGAGAGTTAGTTAGTAAGTCGTCTAAAGGAATGGGACTAAAGCCCTTGAAGGAATGAGTTTCTATGACGGAAAACCTAACCCGATTGTTGGAGATCCCAAGATCCGGGTTCAATAGGTTAACCTAATCATAGAAATGTGGGGAAGTCACGTCAATGTAGGGAGTTACTAAATATTGTAACTTTCCTAGTCCATTCCTTTAACAAATGTGACTTGGTCGAGAGATTAAACATATGGCTTTAATGATTCGTGACGAAATCATAAAGCATAATGATTCAAGATGAAATCACAAAACATATGTTTTTAATGATTCAAGATGAAATCACCTATGTGAGAGAAGTGGGGTCGCTCAAGGGAAATGCGGGCGCAATTCCTAAGAGCTCTTGCAGAACTGTGCTAGTGTTCATGACCATAACGAACACGACTATGAGGACTTGACAATGTCGGGGAGAGTCTTGTGTGAAGTGTAATGTCGCTCACGTAAATGGATGATGAGTTCAAGGACATCACGCTCACTCGGATCTAGGAGACTAAGTACATCTCACAAGGGAAGGTTCAAAGGGTTATACCTACCTATCCTATGCAAGACTTAACCGCGAAATTTCACCGAAACTTTCGTGTGTTTTCAATCGATCTCCATTCATGTGGGGATTGTTGGAAAATTGGTTTTAAATGAGTTTTTGCAAAATGAGTTTTGCAAAATTTGGACACTATTTATAGTATTGGAAAATGGGAGAATCCCACATCGCCCAAAACAAGAAGTGGATGCTTGTTTATAAGGAAATCATAGTATTGGCTATCAAATTCCTTTAGGTTGGTTATGTTCCCACTCCTACGTCTGCTGCCAGGGGGTGCGTAAAATGGGATTTCGGTCAAATGAGTTTGAAGCTTCGAACTCATGCGAGCCGCTGCGACCATGGACACGAATGCAGCTCAAGCCTCGCATCACGTATCTTTTGTCAGTTTGAAGTTTCCTTTTTCCGAATTTTCAGAATCTATTTTAGGAATAGATTTAAACTTATCAAGTAAGTTTGAAATCGGTTTATGTTTTTAAAGATTTGCGAACTGCTTTTTGATATAATGATTTTCGTGTATATGGTGGAATATTTTTCTTGGAGGACAAGTTGAGTCTTCAATATAAATAAAGCCATATGTCTCATTCGCTTGACACATTCGAAAACGCACTCCTTACCGACGAGTTCCAAGCAATTCTTCGATCGAAACACACAAGATTTTCAACGATTTTTCGGGCAAGTTAGTCGGTCCGGTCTGCAACAGCTTTGAACGTTGTACACCGGAAAATGACGGCGAATCTGTTTTAAAGGAATCGTGTTAAACACGAGCCTGCTTCACGACCTTTTCGCTTTCATTTAATTATCTTTATAGAGTATATCTTCTACTTCTACCCTTTCTCGTCTGTGTTTAGTTTTCTGTTTACATTCTGTTATTTAATAATAATCTGATTTATTATTTTAATTAAAGTGTACACAATTTCCCACATCTTTCACTAGTTGTGAACATCTTTTACTACTTGAAGAATGAAGAGAGTGATAAGGGTAAAGCTCTAACACATTAATGTTACTAAATGCACGATCAATGCGTTCACGTATATTAGCTTCCTCACATCGTTGATTAGACCATGTATATATAAGCCCGTATAAGGAACTTCAAGGATACTTCCAGAAGCTGTAAAGTTATGGAATTTCTCAATGTGGTGCGAAATATGAGATGAACCCCCTTCTTTTATCTTAAGACCATGTATAAAAGAAACTCTTAGCTCACAAAAGCTTAAAGTTAGTGTCAGTCTACAAAATCTTGCTTTAAAGGTCAACAAATCTAACAGTTATTTTTTAAAGATTATCCTTATTTGTTTCAAATTGCTTCTTTTTAAACTAAATTGATCTTAACTGCTTTTGAATTAATTGGGTTGTGAACTAAACTACCGGTGATAATTTCTAAAGTATTAATGTCGCATCCGGAAACCAAGTGGTGTTTGTTTTAAATGTAGTATTTATGTTGATTTTTCTATCCAGTTATACGAGAAAAAGAAATATATATTTCTTGTGTAACGAAATAAAAAACGTTATCTAAAACAAAGATTTTTACATGACATTCTAGAGTGGTTAAATCGATGCACACTTGAAAGGAAATACATTATGTTTTTCTAATGAAAACGAGACTGATGTTAGATAGAGCCACTTCAAGGCCTTTTTGACTCTTATCAAGGAGTTTAAGAACATTAGTAATTTGTTTTGCTTTAAGCTGCAGACCAGACTTTCTAGCTCGCTAGAAGATCAGTGAGCTTATGTTCCGGAACCCACTAATGTCTTCTCCCAATTCATTATCATTACATAGTTCGGGAATGCATTTATAGATGCTATTTGTTCTATGTTTGGGTTTTGGGATTTATCTGTCAGTATATTTTGGAAGGTATACAAAGAGCACTGAATTTTGTAAAATTACTTGTATAAATTGCTAAAAAATTTCTGTCTTATTAAGGTTAAGTCCTTATAATAAAAACGAATTTTCAAAATTTACAAATATCATACGTGAACTTAAAAAACTACCTATATCATATATGTACTTTGATATTTCATATTATTATCATCACAAACTTAGAGCACACGGTATGGTTGCAAATAACATGCCATCCGTCTCTTTTTTTCGTGCCAATCGTGAGACAACTATACCAGCCAACATGTCAAACTTGTGCCAAAGGGTTTTGAGCCACTACAATGGTTCATGCCAAATGCACATTTTTTTTTTTTTTTTTTTTTTATTTTTATTATTATTTTTTTTTTTAGTTAGTGGGTATATTTGGTGGGGTATTTTGTAGGACTTACAGGTGATGTTATTGGTGTGTTATGAAAGAGGTGTTTTAGTTATTGGTGTGTTATTAGGAATGAATGATATGGTCTTGATGCCAAGATACCAATAACGTGTTATCTATTCCTACCTTAGGGTACCGGCAATGGTTGCGGTATGGGAGCGGTTTGGCTCGATGCCGAGAGGCAACACCGCCGCCACCTTAGCGGCATGGCACGGCATCTACCTAGCCGGGATGGTTTGTCATCGAATCATGAGAACTTGTGGAAAAACTAGTCGTTGAACGGCTATAAAACTAGTCATTATGCATTAAAAAAATAATAAAATAAATAAATAATAATAAAAAAAAAAATCCTTTTATAAATATACACTTTAATAACCATTTTCAAATCACATTTTATTCACTACTTCCACTTCCAACTCTCATTCTTTTCACACAAACAAATCAACTACAACACTCTAAACAAAATGTCTTCATCCTCCTCTTCTTCATCCGAGGACGAGTTAGTTTTACCCGACGAGTCTTTCGAAGTTATCCGGTAGTACCCTATCAACCTATTTAACCGTGTACGATTCCATTGAAGACAAGGCAAGCTCAAGCACTATCAAACCGGGAGTCTCACCCACCCGCGTGAAAAAGCTTTTACAAACTCTAATAAATGACTATTTCATCGAACCACCAAAGTTTCCGCCCATGTTTTTCGTGATAGGTTTCGTATGAATAAAAGCTTGTTTTTAAGAGTGGCTCAAGACTTACCATACCTCGATTACTAGTTATTTCCTTTTTTTTTTCTAAGTGTTATGTAATTTTCTTTTAATTATTAATGAAATATTATGTTTTTATTAAATTGTTTAATATAATTATGAATATAAAAAATGAAAAAATAAAATTAGGTGAGGCATTGGATCATGGTTGCTACTAAAAAGGTATGATAAGACATAAGAGAGGCATGAATGAGGTGGAATGATATTATTGATGGATGATGAAGCATGGGTGAAACATAAAATCATGACTGACACCACCCTTACCTTGTGCTCTTATGTCTAGCAAACAAAAGTACATTGATCATCATCAACTATGTGTACATGCCATCTCACTACATGCCGTTGGATTTTGTTGTGTACATAGTTAGATTCTTTAAATTGCTCATGCTACTGAAAGAGTGTTTCTTTTATTATTATTAGTTTTTTCTATGCACTGAAAATGTGGTTTCTTTATGGGTTAATTATATTAAAATGTATTTTACTTGTCTTAATTTTATTTTATTTTTCGAATTGAGGTACTAAACTTGCCATTTTCGTCAGTTTGATGTATTTTTTTAGTTTCTCAACCGTTTGCAGGTTACCATACACAAAATAAAATGTGACAAGTTAATTACATTTATAAATGATTATCCTAAAAAACTTTTGGCCAAATCAAGATTTGGCGGGTTATTTGGCTAAAATCAATAAAATTAAATTTAAAAATATATAAATTAGGTAATTGGTCGATCCAAAATCGAATCGTATTCAAACTCAGTTTTTGGTTCAGTGAAATCCAACTAAATTCGGTTCGGTTCGGCATTCGTGTACGTTCATTGCTCCGACTAAACTACCATCGTTTGTGTTCGTCCGGTTTGTAAACGAATGAACACGATCAAACCTTCTTTCGTGTTCTTCCGGTTCGTTGCCCTAAGGGTTTGGAGTTGGTGTAAGTGGAGTGTTTGCGGTGTCCGCCATTGATGAAAGCTTAAGGTTTTAGGGTTTGGGTTCGAATGGTAAGGTTTTAATTTAGTTTTAGTTTGCCCCGATAAGAGGAGGAGGAGGAGGGGGGCAATCTTTACTCAAACTATTAAAAAGATAATCATTTATAAATGTATCTTACTTACCAATTTTTCCAGTTTTGTGTAACGAATTAATTTTTTTTTTCCATATTTATGTATCATGAATCATACACGTCGGCACAACCGGCTGTCAAGGTAAAAACATACATCAAGTTAACGAAAATGACAACTTTAGTACATTGATTTGCAAAAAAAAAAGTTTGCTACAAAGACCTAAAAGTTAAAACAAGTAAGATACATTTTAATATAATGACTTAAAATCATTTGAGGATAAAAGATTATTTACATACCAAAGAATCAATCTCCACCATTCATTTTTATTTGATCTAATGGATGAGATTAATCCCAACAATTTAAAAAACCCACTTTCATCCTCTTTTTTCAAATATTAATAACTTTCAAACCGTTAATCGTTAAGCAGAAAAAAAAATATCATTGTGACGAGCATTTAATTATCTTTCTATAGATAGGCACTTTGATATACTTTATTTTCACGTTTTTTTTTAAGTTTTTTTCGTTTTTTTATGTTATTGAAATTTGCATTAAAAAATCATATATGATTAAACACTAATTTGAATATCACATGTGATATTAGTGTTATATTATATATGATATTAGTGTTATATCATATATGATATGTAATTTCAGATGTGATATTAGTGTAAAATCACATATGATATACATATCATATCACATGTGATATCACATATCATATATGATTTAACACTAATATCACATGTGATATTCAAATTAGTGTTTAATCATATATGATTTTTTTCATGCAAATTTTAGTAACGTAAAAAGATTTAAAAGCGTGAAAAAACGATATTTTTTCTTCTTCGAAAGTATATCAAAGTGCCCGCTTATAGAAAGATAATTAAATGCTCTTCATGACGGTGTAAATATTTTCACTTAACGATTAACGGTTTAAGAGATATTTAAATTATAAAAATATGTGAAATAATAAAATGCTTTTAATCTCACCATTGATTATTTTTAGATGGATGGTGGAGATAAGTCCTTTAGTATGTAAGAAAAGTTTAGTTTGTATAATAACTCTCCTCTAATATAATTATCCCTTTCTTTATTGCAGTGAAAGTCTGTTTTTGTTTTCAATCTTTTATATAATAAAGGAATTACATCATTTCAAAATGATTTTGTCAATTCATTCTTATTGAAAAAACAATTGGACCAATAAGAGAGTTCGATTTCGCCACGAAGCAAAATCGTATGGTGTGATTGGTTAATAAAAGTCAAAATTAAATTGATTTTGGTAAACTTTAATAAATTTGGTGAGAAATTTTGTTGATAAAAACACATAAAAATATAGGTGTCAAATTTGTGAAAACAAAACTTAAAAAGATGAGGTAATTAATAAAACTTTAGTTGTTGAATTTTTAAAATTATATAGAGTTAAGTGTAATATTATAAGTCTCCATGTTTTTAATAACTTTGATTATAAACAAATACCCCTTATACTTTATACCATTTATACTTTATATTTTAAAAAAATAAAATGTATATGTTGTTTTCAAATAACAACATATAAATTTGCATAAGATTATAAGTATCAATTTTTTACTATATATGTTCAATAAGGACTCATTTATTTCATTTTTAAAAGTTTAACCTATGTGGACACGAGTTTACATTTTAAATACAGCTAAATTACTGAAAGGGAATATAGTTATCAAATTGTAAGCACGAGTTACTTTAAAATAAAAATAAATATAAGCGATTATACTTATAACAATTACTTATGTAATTTTTATTTATTTATATAAGGATATCTAGAAAAACATTTTTAAAAAACTTTAAGGAGTATACTTTAACTTTGTCAACGCTCATTAAGTGCTATTAAACTTGCATCATGTGTATAACATAATATCAATAGTGAAATTTAAATAACAACATCAACATTTTTGTCAGCTAAATAAAATTAATCTTGAGTTACCTAACAGGAATTTTTACAAATTTTTTACCAAATTCTAATGGATATTAATGCATAATGAAAAACTCGTGCATAAGTTTAGTTGTACTTATATCACAATTTTCATGGGCAAATTCTTATATGTGTATATACTTCTAAGATGTTAAATAAATTTGATTTTGTGTAAACTTCATGCGTCTTAAACTTATAACTATATAATTGTATGCAATTATATTTAAAGACACAATATTTATTATTAATACGAGAAAATTGTTTTTGTCAAAACCCGCACGCATACCTAACATTATAACTAGTTAATATAATAAACGAATGAAACAACAAAACAAATTGATAATCAACTACAAATGAATTCAGTAGCAACATTAATATTAATATTTTATATTGTTCATATCATAAATTGCTCAAAACATGAACTGTTTTCTCCTTCAATTTCTTGACGGCATCGAATTTTGATGGTTAGGATTCATGTTTGGGTATATAGTCATTTTGTGTTTCTAATGATATAAAAAATATAAGTGTGATAAACTACGTATTTAGACAAACCTCCACATCAACAATAAAATATTGCCACATAACTAATTTAATCGGTGACTAGTCATGCCACACCATCTAAGGTATGATATTGGAAGGAAATTTGAAAGTACATATACGATTTTCGTATTTTTTGAAATTCACGTATGATATATGTATATTTCTAAAAGTATATTGCTATTATATGAACTTAATCCGTCTTATTATTATCGGTTTCTATGCTAACCTTGACACATGTAGTGACACAAAAAAAGATCAACGAAGAAAAATATAGATGTATATGAATAACATCATTATTTTTAAACCAAAAAACTTGTGTTTCAAGTTTCAACGGTAACTTTTGTTGTGTGAAACGCTTCACAACTATATTGTTTTGGGTTCAACTTTTACTTGGGATATATGAAATATTTTGTGATGTATATATAGGGTGAAATAGCTAGGATTGTCGTTCACAAGAAACATTATTATTTTTACGTCCATTATATCTCAACTTTCTCTCTCTTCAAACTTTTTTTCTCATATTTATTTCTATAACCACCGAAACAACCAAGCTAGGTTGATAAAAAGATTATAATAACTTAAGCGAACATTTCGACAATGTGAATTCAACTAAACTATCTACATTTCAAGGTATGCATTAATTTAAATCTTTTTAATTTCACTACAACGTTTCACTTATTATATAGCTCGATTACTTCTAAAATTTATAGAAAAGGATTAGTCATACCAGATTATCAGTTAAATGTATAACATTTATATCTTAAAAACGATAAAAACAAAGGATAAACCATTTTGACTTCAATAACCTAGTACAAAATTGAATTTAATAAGAAGTTTACCAACAAACTAACAGTATTCAATCTATTTTTGTTTTAACCTAAATTCATTTCAAGATTTCAGCACACTAACCGACACGTCATTTTTGCTACTTAAGCACAAAAAGGATGATCGCAACTATCAAAATGGAGACAACAACTTTTAGGAGTTAATTGGAATGCCTAACTTGCATGTTGAACAATAGTTTAAAGACTCATGGTAAAATTTAAAGTAATATGAGGACAAGTTTTGCTATCGATATGTCAATTGCCAATCATTTTCTACCTATTTTGTCCTTCAACGTTGGCCTTGATTGCAGAGTACACATGCATAAAGAAAACTCCCATAGACGGCAATTCCAGCACCGATTTTGCTTCGTGTTGTGATCACTTTGCCTCCAGGGGTAGAGCAACGAGGAGAACACGGATCAGTATGTTTGCTACAGACTGCGTGATTGGTGTGACCGCTCTAGAGTTGTGATTACAACCTTGAAGCACAAAAGAGTTAAATTCTTATAATTATATCCTAATGAAAATATACTTGATGCGGTTACCTTTTGATAAAAAGTGAAAGATCGGCAATTTACCTTGCTGTACAGGTGGTATGACAACCCTGGAATAAGCAACTCATACATGAACCTAGCCATGCCTTCTTTGGCTATTGCATCCTTAAATCCGTATTGCATTATTTTGGGTCCATCAATCTAGAATAACTAAATCGTCTAACTTTTGTAAATGATTCATTACATCGTATTTATACTAAACGAAAGGGCATTTCCCAATCGACACATCGGTTCAAGAAGTAACCGTTTTTGGCGGTTACAACCGTTTTCCATAACTGTTTTTCTATAACTATTTGGCGGTTAAATAACTGCCACTAACTGCTCTCAACCGCTATTCGGTTGTAGAGTTTCTTTTGAGCAAGTTTGGTCCTTCGAGTTAGAAGCAATGGCGAGATTATAAAGTCTTCATTCTCCTTCTTAATCTTGATCGTTGCTTCGTCCTAAGTCTTGAACTCCGAGCATTTGTCGCATAGTCACGAACTTGAGTCTTGGTAAAGCTTTCGTTAAGATATCTGCTCTTTGTAGTTCTCCACTTACGTGTTGTATAGCTGATATATTGTCAACTCTAAGCGTTATCTTCTTTCTTCTAATCTAGTTAATTCACCGAGTAATCGTTTTAGCCATAAGGCTTGACATCTTCTTCTTGTAGGCGCCATGAATTCCGATTCACATGATGAGGCGCATCGTCGGTTGCTTCGAGTACACCAAGTGATAGGTGACTCTCCAAAGTAAAATACTATTCCGTGAGTTCTTTTCCTTGATCCGTATTGATTCCATAACTACCATCGTTGTATCCGTAATCTTGTAGCCTCCTTTTTCTTGTATATTATTCCATGGTCTTTCATGCCTTTGATGTATCGGATTACTTGTTTCACCGCCTTGGTGATGATCCTTGGTCTTGCATAAATCCGAGTAGTCCGATCGAGTAACTAAGATCCGGTCTTCTATGTAGTAAGTATCCGAGACTTCAATTAGGCTTGGTAATAAGTTGCGCCAACTGGGTTTCCATCTTCTTCCTTGACCAACTTAGTGCCGGGATCCATCGGTGTCTTCGTGTCATTACTATCCGTCATGCTTGTCTCTTTTAAGATCTTGCTAATGTATCCAGTTTGCTTGATCGTAATCTCTCCTCCTGTCTGTGTAACTTCTATCCCAAGGTAATATGCTAGCAACCCTAAGTCGCTCATTTCGAATTTATCTTCCATCTAGGACTTGAACAAGTCTACTTCCTTCTTTGGAGTGCCCGTGATTATTAAATCATCTACATATACTCCAACGATAAGTGTAGAAGCCTTGCTTCTCTTTGTGTAGACTGCTTGTTCGAGATTACATTTCTTAAAGTCTAAGGACTTCAAGGTTTGGTCAAGCTTCACGTTCCAAGCTCTAGGTGCTTGTCTTAAGCCATAGAAAGCTTTAGTTAGCTTGTAGACTTTTCCTAGGTTTCCTTGTTGAATGAAACCTTCAGGTTGTGTAACATAGACTTCCTCCTTCAATTCTCCATGTAAAAATACTGATTTTACATCTAAGTGGTGTACTTGCCATCCATGATACGCTGCTAGTGCTAATATCAATCGAACTGTCTCTATCCTAGCAACTGGTGCAAACACCTCATCGAAGTCTATTCCTTGTTCTTGTACATAACCTTTTGCTACTAATCTTGCTTTATACTTTATGATCCTTCCTTGTGCATCTCTTTTGGTTTTATAAACCCACTTAAGTCCTATTGCCTTCTGGTTTTCGGGCAATGTGGTAAGAGTCCATGTGTTATTTTTGTTAATTGAATCTAATTCAATTTCCATGGCCTCAATCCACTTCTCATCTTTTGATGCTTCCTTGTAATTACGGGGTTCTTCTTCTGTGAAAAATAAGCTAGGTGCTTCTACTTCACGTGCAGTTTGGTAAATTTCCGTAATATTCTTTAAACCTTGTATAGGTCTATGATCATATATCATTACGAGCCGAACGAACTTATAGTAGCTCTTTCTTCATCTTCCGAGTTAGGGTTGTAAGTGTATGATGGTGGTGTGATTGGTGAAGGTGGATCCGGTATAGGTTCTTGTTCATGGTACGTGTTATCAGTGTTTTCTAAGTTGACTGGTGTAGGATTATCATAGTCAACTCCATCTACCATAAAACTAGTCCAAAACGTATCTTTTGTGTCTGTATCCTCTTCATTGTTGTTCCAATCCCACGGTTTCGTTTCCATAAACTTCACATCCCTACTAACATGTTTTTCTTTCCCTCTTGGATCATATAGCCTACATGCTTTAGATCCTTGTTCCACTCTAAGTAAATCATTGGAATGCTTCTATCATCTAGCTTCTTCAAGTGAGGTATGGTTACCTTAGCATAAGTCTGCATCCGAATATTCTTAGGTATTCTAGGTTTGGTTTTCTATTGTAGAGGGCTTCATATGGTGTTTTATCTACCGGGGCTTTCGTGAGGTACCCTGTTGAGTATGTAAATGGCGTGCGACCGCCTTCCGCCCAATAAGTTAAGGGTAACTTCATTGCTTTCATCATACCCTAGTAGTCGATAATATTGTCCTATTTCTCTCTCTACTACACCATTCTAACTGCGGTGAGTATGGTGTCATCAATTGTCTCTATTCCATTCTCCTTACAGATTTGGTGAATTCATGTGATGTAAATTCACCTCCTCTATCGGTTCTTAGCATCTTTATTTTCAACTTCAACTTTGATTCAATCACGCCTAAATTCCTTGAATGTCTTGAATGCTTGATCTTCGGTTAGAAAGTAAGCCCACATGAAACGTGTGCGGTCATCTACTAATAAGAAGATGAGCTTCTTTCCAGTATGTTCTTTGGACTTATGGGACCACAAAGATCTCCATATACTAAGTCCAACGGGTTCTTTGATCCGAATTTAGTGTTGGAATCACTCCTAAACCATAATTCAAGTGTTAGTTACTCATATGTAATAGGTAGCTTATTATGGCCTTTATGTTTGTTTAAGGTCAAGCTTATGTAGAAGGCCCATAAGCTTAGGCCCATGTCCAATAAGGAAAGGGAAGGAACTAGGGTGTGTTGCCTAGCTTCCTCCTATAAATACTCTTGTAAACCTTCATTTGAAGGTTGGTTGTTCAAGTTATTCTCTTTCACTCATACTCTACGCATAACCGTCTTTACTCATATACGTGTGTGTGTGTTTGGTTTATTGTTCAATCGCCTTTATCTCTTTCTTGTAAGCTTGTGTTGTAAAACTAGTGACCTAACGATGGTATCAATCGCCTAACTAGTTGGGTGAATCGTTATTTCTTGAAGTGGGTTTTGGTCCTACGCGTAGAATAACATACTACTTTGGTTAAGCTTAAAAACTTGTTTTTACACTTTTTAATCCAAGATTCTTGTACTTTCAACGTTTTAAGGTGTTAAAATACTTGTTTTGGCAAAAGTTTCAAACTTCTGCGTGGATCTAAGTTTTAAGCTTGTTTTTGTTCGTGGGTGAAGTTCTACGCGTAACCCGTTTAGCCGTTTTGGTTCATCAAGGTTCACACTTTTGTGTTATTTTGGTGCTATTAACGCTATTCCATAACAAAAATACGGTTTAGAAACAAATTTGGGCATAATCATCTTTACGAGTAAGATTACGCGTATCAAAACCCTAATCTTCTGGCGTAACTTTATCCGTGACTTGATCTTCGTTCTCGTGGTATACTCCGTGTTTTCTTGCTTGGATAAGCACGAAAATCGTCGACTTTGGATATCTTTTGCCTTTGTGAAGTGTAAAGATCACTTGAGATAAAACCTAAATTTACGCATAAGCATAAAGCTTACGGCGTAGAAATCCTCGCATAAGATTATTCTTACGCATAAGCCTAGTCTTACGCATAAGGTAATCCTCGCCTAACTTTCTCGCCTAACTTTGTGTCTCGCCTAACTTTAGAGTCTTTTCCATACTTACGCGTAAGCTAAAACTACGCGTAACTCTCTTTGTTCTGCGTAACTTTGGTGTTTTACGCATAAGTTCCACTTGGTTTCTTGTGATTTCTCGCTAAGGACACTTCATCAACAAAGGTTCATTCGACTACAAAGATCCATTTTACCAACACAAGTTTTCAACATGTCACAACCACCATACTCTAACTATTTCCTTACACTTATTCTCAGCGACAACAACAACTAAGTCCACAACATCAACAATGGAATCAACAACAAGCAATTTATCAACAACAATTTAATCAACAACATACTCCACAACTTGGAGCAATTCCTCCACCACAAATGGTTCAAACACCGCCAAGTCTTCAAGTTCAACCCTACACAAATGACTTCAATCAACATCCATCAAGGAACACTATGAAGGAACCAACTTGGTTTGCAAAGATGTGTGAAGCTTTAAGCGACCAACAATCAATTCATGAGGTGGATCACTTGATAGACCTCAATGCTCACTCCGAAACTACGATCAATGGGTGATAAGGTTCTTTAGGTTTTGTGATGCGAAGAAGCCACATGGAAAGTTCTTAAAGAAGGTTATCTTGGAAGGTCCATTTGAGATGCCTCTTGTCATTGTGCCGGAGATCCTAATGCTATTCCACAAGAGATGAACAAACAAACATTGCTCTTGTTGCGATTTAAATCAAGCAGAACTTCTACACTATGAAGGCGATGAGCTTGCAATGCAATATATCCTTTTAGGATTACCTAACCCAATTCTTGAAGTGTTGATGCTCAAAAGGCGCAAAGGAAATGTGGGACCATATTCATCTTCTTATGGAAGGATCATACTCAATCGGGAGGATTTGGAATCCAAAATTTACTTGGCTTATGAACACTTCATGATTGAACACGGAGAGACACTAGAGTCTTATCATCATCGATTTTCGGACATCATCAATGATTTGGATAAACACAACATCATCATGCCAAGAATTGCGGTGAATACTAAGTTCTGAGTAGTCTTGGTCTGAATGGGAGAAGTATGTCATTTTCTCCGTCAAGCGAAGAATATGCATCATTCTACATATGGATTGTTGTACGATTACTTGAAGCCTCATGAAAAGGAAGTTGATCGGGAAAGGATTCTCCGTGCTCAAATTGCTCCACCTACACATCGGAAAATCAACAACTTGCCTTATATGCTCAACAAAGTTATCCTCCTCAACAAGCAACTCAACCAAGCGCCTCTGTCACACAAAACGATCATTCACAACAACAATCTCAACAAAATCAAGCGGTTCCATACAACAACAACAATGCTCAACCAATTGTCGGTGAAGCTAATGAGGACATCGATCCGTTCGATGCATTGCAACAAGGATTTGTTATGATTGCTAATGCTTTTGGCGTTATACCAACAAATCCAACAATCGTATTCGTTCCTCATCTAACACACGAAATCAATTTGTTGTAAACAATGGACGAGTTGAAGTTGAGAATCGTGGTTATGGTCGTCGGATGGGCGGTGGTCAAGGGTTTAATGTTGTGGGTCGAATAACAACGAGCTCGGTGGTGGAGCAGAAATGCTCGAGAATGGGTTGAATGGTCTTGATGCTACAAGCGCAATGAGAAGGACACTGGCTAATGCATGCCCAAAGCCGAGGACTAGGGGCGGTGCTTATTTCAAAGAGGCTCTTCTTTTGGCTCTTAAGGATGAAGTGGTGGATCTCTCACGGACAAAACGAGTTTTATGGCAAATGCGAGACTCGAGATGATGATATGGAGGACTTGCGAGGCCAATCGGTGATTATGTTGATGGCTAATATGCATGAGTTACACATGAGTGACACAGGCCCAGTGTATGACAACGATGGCTTGTCTCGGTGCCGAACAAACCATATTTATCTACGATCTAATATCTCCGCCAACATCCGAATCCGCAAGGCTCGGAATGTTCAAAATGAGTCATTTACATCTCATTCGACGATTTTCAAATAGACCACTGTAGTTACATTTGGCGATCAAGATGACCTTATGGTTTCCTTTGATAATCAAATTGACTCCGTGGTTATACTTGAGGATCTAAATAATGATCATGTTGTGACTTACATTGAACAAGCGAACTTTGCCTCATCGGATCTTGCTCTCTTACTTAAAGACCAACAATCCCAAATTGAAGAATGTTGTGCATTAAATAAAACCTTAAAAAGTAAAAATGCCTTTGTTAACCAAGGATTTTGAATGTTTACAAAAGCAACTCAACTTTTTCAAAACTCAAGAAAAAGCGTGAAAAAGGTTTTGAAGCGACCTTTACTAAATCTCATCAAAGCGAAAAATATTTAGAGACGGATCGTGATCTAGCCGCTTGAAGAATGCTTTATTATGCGAGATAGAACAAGCTGAAACATGAACATAAAAAGCAAATTAACGCTCTCACCTTGGAAAATCAAAAAGCTAAAGGTGAGTTGTTAAATTGTCAAAAGCAGTTCTCTGCATACAAAAGCATTCCACGAACCGAATAGATAATCATCTTGAAGAAATTATCGACACAGCATAAACTTAAAGAGTTTAAAGCATTGTTTACAAACATGGTGAGTCGATGCGCTATTGAAAAGTTTACCTTAAAACCCGATCCAAAAGGATATGGACCAAATCTTGCGACTACAAACCAAAGCTTTCAACAAAACATTCAAACCAAATCACGAAGTTTCGGTCGAGAATATAAAATTGATAATTACATTATGAGTGTTGTTGAATATCATCGTCAAGAGGAATTAGATGCGAGAAGGCGAGTCGGTCAAAATTAAAAGCATTGTTTACAACAAACCTTTTAATTATTCAAAACCGGTCACTTTTGTCACACCAACGGATTCTTCTAACACACCAAGGGTTATCATCAAAAACACAGAGTCTTCTAATGTTAATCCCCAACAGATTATGCACAAATTTATGGTCCTTTACCTTCCATCGGTGAAGTAAACTCAAAACACGAAAATCGCAAAATTCTTAGATATTTTGATATTTTCATGGTGACCTCAAAACTTTAGAACATGAGATAGAATATCATTACGAAATCAAAGTTCAACACTTTCAATCGCCTCTGGCGAGAACAAAGAGACATTTTTGGAAAAATCTTTTACCAAATGTTAAAAATTTGAAAAGTTGTGCATTGTCTTGGGAGCAGGACTTTCATAAGGAACTTGGAGTCATGAAGGTCGTTTCGAGAAAAGCTGAAACATCTATTTCTAATACTAAGCGTAAAAGAAAATGTTGAGAAAAGATGTTGATCGACTCTTGAAAGATGTTATCGTCTTGATATCCATAATGTTGTGTTATTCTATTCTTTGCCACATGCATCGATTATATCTCTGCGATAATGTTGACTCTGTAGTAGCTGTTGAGAATCTTGATAATGTGCTTGGATCGAGTCTTTAAAAGCGAAAATGAGCGATTACTTAATGAACTTTACAATGCAAAGCGTCGTCTTAATTGGTGTGAAAAGATATTCACAATCAACAACTTGGTTTTCAAAGAAAATCGCTCGATTGCAACAAAATCTTTTGATCCTAAACTTGAGCAAGCTGGATGATCAAAGCGTGTCTTTGAAAAGTCAAATCTCAAAATATGAACAAGAACTTGTAAAAGTTAAGCAGAATATGGTGTCATATTTGATTTACTCAATAAGACTCGTCATGAAGCATCAAACGAACTTGATCACTATCTTGCTCACACTAGAGAAGTCATGAATTTTCTTTGGTAATATTAGTTACGAAAATCAAGATTTGATTCACACTATCTCTAAGTTAAGAGAAATGTTAGGAAAGTATGAACAACTTCCGCCAACCATCTTTAAGAGATTAGCACGGTAACACTTAGTAATCGTGCACCTAGAATCCCTACGCCAAATCACAAGTTGCTAACGTGCTTCCTTCTCTTGAAGCAGGAATAGTTGCGTCTTTTCCAAGCGTCCGCACTTCACGACCTAGGAGCACTCAATTGAAGAATAGGAAGTTGCGACCTAAGAAAAGATCAATAAGGAATGCTAAAGTAGAAGAACACCCTAGGACTATGAATAAGAATCACGTTGCTTCCACTATAGATATTGCGTCGGCAAATGTAATAGAAATAGTGATGTAACGAATGCTAAACCTTTAAGTACTTTTGATATTCAATCGATGCACCTTGTGTTATTTGTCGTAAAAGTATGAATTCGATTGTCATGACAAATGTGTTGCTAAAGCTATCATCTCTCGTTTACGGAATCCTAAGAATCGGAATACCTCTAGGCCCACTAATCATTCTAAGTACGTGCTTGGTAGACCGCCTTCTTTAGATTCTAAGGCAAGCATTGTTGTCCTGTAGCTCGGTTTCACCTCCTAAGAATGTAGTACCACCTAGTGCATTCACAAAGACTAAAGCAAGCAGTAGTTATAGATGGCGAAATGGATATATAACACATTAGGATTTAAATGGATGCCTAAAGTTATTAATGTGTGTATGTCTACTATCAACGCTGCTCGGAACCCTCTAACATTTCGGGTTCCACATCTACTTCTATTCCATCTGTGTAAATGCGTGTGTGTAATGCGGTGATCTGAGATCATTCTGGATTGTTGATAGCGGATGTTCCCGACACATGACGAGCAACCTTAAGCTGTTATCAAACTTTATTGCAAAGTTCATTGCTTTGTCGAGTTCGGGAATGATCACCAGCGACTATCATGGGCTACGGAGACTATATCAATGGGAACATCGAAATCGGCGGGGTTTACTATGTGGAAGGCCTCGGTCAATCTGTTTTCGATGGGTCGGTTTTGTGATGGAGATTTGGAGGTTGCTTTCGGGGAGAAAACTTGTTTCATTCGTGATCTACAAGGAAATGACCTTATGTCGGCTCGCGTAATTCTAGTCTTTACACTATCTCTATGCAAGACATGGTTGCTTCATCTCCCATCGCTTACTTTCAAAGGCAACATCAACAAAATCACGGCTATGGCACCGTCGTCTCTCACATCTAAACTTTCAAACCATCACCAACCTTGCTCGACACAAACTAGTTGAAGGTCTCCCGATTCCGGTATTCAAAGATCACCTTTGCTCGGTGTGAACAAGGAAAAAGCACTCGTGCTCATTTTCCTTCAAAGGTGGAACACGACTCTCGACATGTGCTTCATCTTCTTCACATGGATTTGTGTGGCCCGATCGGCGTGCAAGCGATCAATGGCAAACGCTACATCTTAGTAATTGTTGATGACTACTCACGATGGACTTGGGTCTACTTTCTTGAAGCAAAGACCAAGCTCCACAAATGATCATCACCTTTCTCACGAAAATTCAAGTTCGACTCCGGAACACCGTCGCCAAATAAAACAGACAAAGGCGAATTTGTTAACCAAACCCTTCGTGCATTTTATGAGAAAGTGGAATTGACATCAAACATCTATTGCCGTACACGAACAAAGCGGAGTTGTTGAAAAGCGAAACCGAGCGTTAGTGGGCTGCAGAACAATGTTAATCAATGCTAAACTTCAGATTACTTGTGGGCGGTTGTATCTCTGCATGCTATACTCAAAACCGTTCTATGATCACAAAGCATACAACAAAACACCTTCGAGCTTGTCACAACCATAAACCGAATCTCAAACACTTTCATGTATTTGGATCCCTATGCTATCCGAATAATGATCGTGATGATTTTGGAAAGCTCAAAGCCAAAGCCGACATTGGAGTCTTTATTGGATATTGTGAGAATTCTAAAGGTTACGGATGCGGAATCGTCGTACAAAGCGGTGATGGAAGCGATTCATGCTCATTTTGATGAACTCACGGAAATGGCTTACGAGTATATGACTTAGAACCGGTCACAACCGTTTAAACTTCCTCAACCCCATCATCGGTGAACAAAGCCCCGACTCACTCGTCAACAAATGGAAAGGTTATTTGCTCATTTGTTCGGTGGCGATATTGATGAGCGTGCTCGGTGTATCCATTGTTTCATTGCTCAACGATAATACTCTTATACGATACACCGCTACAACAACTCTTGTTGAAGAAGCACCACCGATTGACTCCACCACAGCAGTTGAACAAACCGCTTCCAACAATGATGAACCGGTGATGATATTACGAATGTTGTACCCCGCTGCGATTTTGATCCAAATCGTTCTTTAACCCGTTTGCTAATGACAACTGCTTGCACGATGTCGCGGAATCATCAACAAACCATTTGAATCCTCGAATCGCACAATGTATACCAACATCAACCCTCTACACATCGATGGACAAAAGACCATCCTCGGCTAATATTATTGGCAACCCGAATCAACCGATCGTTACGAGACAACGTCTTCGCACGAGATGGTGAACATTGCATTTATGCACTCACATGTCTGCCAATCGAGCCTAAAAACATTAAAGGCGCAATGACAAAAGACAAGCTGGATTGAATCCATGCAAGAAGAACTCAACCAATTCAAGCGTCTTGAAGTATGGGAATTGGTTGAAAGACCAACGAGGGTCTCGTCATTGGTCTCAAATGGATTTGGAAAAACAAATTGGATCTTTGAAGGGCGTAATCCGAAACAAGTCACGTCTAGTTGCTAAGGGTTATCGTCGGGAAGAGGAATAGACTTTGAAGAATCTTTTGCTCGGTTGCTCGTCTTGAGGTGTTCGGATATTTCTCGCGTTCGCGGCTCATATGAATATGGCGGTCTTTCGGATGGATGTCAAAGCTGCGTTTCTCAGCGGACAAGCGAAAAGCGGTTTATGTCGACCAACGGAAGGATTCGTTGATCCGAATTCCCGAACCATGTCTACAAAGCGAACAAAGCTCTTTATGGTCTCAAACAAGCCCCTCGGGCATGGTGCGATAAGCTATCATCTTTCCTCATTGCTAATAATTTCACCAAAGGTTCGGTTGACCCAACTCTTTTATACAATATCACGGGCACATATCTTAATTGTTCAAATTTCGTGGATGACATCATTTTGGGTCTACACATAAAAAGTTTTCAATCGCTTTTGCAAAACTAATGAAGAAAAATTTTGAAATGTCCATGATGGGTGAACTTACGTTCTTTCTAGGATTGCAAGTTCATCAATCACCCGTGGTATTTTCTTGAGTCGATCAAATATGCCCTTGAATTGTTAAACAAATTTGGAATGAAAACACTGTGACACTTATGCCACACCAATGACTCATACCAAGAAGCTGAGATTTGATTTACATGGGAAATTAGTGGACCTACCAAATACCGAAGTATTATTGGGTCTCTCATGTATCTAACGACTAGCAGAGACGATATTGTATTTGCCGTTTATCTATGCTCCCGTTATCGATCGCGACCAAGCTGAAACCCACCTCTACGAGGCTAAAAGAATCCTCCGATACATCAAGGGAACCATTAACTTGGGGATCGGTATCAGAAGGATTACGGTTTTGAACTAATCGCTTTTTGAGACGACGACGCGGGATGCTTAGACTCGAGGAAAAGTACTTGAGAGCACTACAATTTCTTGGTGATAAGCGGTGTCTTGGCAATCAAAAAGCGAGGATTGTACATATTGTCATCAACAAAGCGAGAATATGTAGCCATGTCGCGTGTTGTGCTCAAGTCATCGGATGAGAACACAACTCAAAGACTATGGTTACGTGTTGTGAGAATCCGATGTCTTTGCGACAATCGAGTGCCATTGCGATCTCGTGCAACTCGATTCGATTTTCGAAATCAAAGCACATCGATCTACGCTATCATTTCATCAAGGACCACGTGGAGCAGTGCAGTTGAATTATACCGTGGGTGCAGAATACCAATTGGCGGATCTTCTCACCAAAGCCTTGCCTCCCGCTAGGTTTAATGAGTTGGTCCACGGATTGGTATGAGGTGTTTGACTCAAGAGGAATTGGATGACCTCTAAAAGCAGTCTTAAAACACATCAAACACCAAAATATCTTTTGTAAATAATTTTCAAAAACAAAATACAAAATATAAAACACGATAAAACAACAAAAATATTCTTCTAATCTATTGGTTCTTTCAACATGGCAAGTACATTTCTTTCGTCAACACTTTAATCTTTCAAAATTCGGTATTTTTCGATCAAGTGTTGAGGGAGAAAATAAATCATAGCTGTTTCAAAACATCGTGTACTTGCATGTTATCATATCCGGTTGTTTCTTTTATCAATGGTGGTAATTTTCTTGGTTCAATGACACTCCTCGGACTAAAATTTATAACCTTTCATCATTTTCTTAAGGCGAGGGAAGTGTCATCAAAGTTATTTCCTAAAATCTTTGTTTGGTAACCATAATGGAAGTTAAATGGCTTTGTATGAAAAAGGAAAAGGTGGAGGGACCAAAGCTGTCAAAATGTTAAAGTCATTTTAATAAAACACTCTCCACTAACTATTCCATCACATTTATTACTTACACCAAAAGGATCCTCGCCTAAGAATCGTTTGACAAATCCGTGTATCGGATCATCAATTTGTAAGTTTCTTTGTGTTCTAACAAGATTACAAACAATGGTTTTAAATCGTTTTGAAAATTAACGGTTAGATTTTAAACTATGGTTAATTTTGTGTTCTCTGGCGTATGCGTATGAACACATAATCTTGTTTATGTGTTTGTGGTTAAAAAGCGGTGTCAAAAGGTTTTAATAACATCAATGATATTGTTTCTATCCTCAAAGCGAACCCGAAACTTCGAATTGAGTGATTTTGAAAATTAGGGTTCTTAAGTCGAATTGGGTGTTTTCAAATGTGAAGGTTTTGGTCAAAAGATTGTTGTGTGATGTTCATATCATGTTGAATTAATGATTTCCAGGGCCTATAACAACCCAGAAACACTAATTTAGTCAGAATTAGGAATTAGGGTTTAATGTTCTTGAGTTTGGGTATTTTTGATTCACCACAAATTGGATGTTAAAACTTGGTTTATAGACTCTCACAACACCTAAGACCTACCAGAAACACTATGGTGCAATTTCTATGGCTAGAAATCTTGTCGTAAATCATAAACTTTAGGGTTTTGACTTACGCGTATGACTTCTCTGGCGTAAAACATTTAATAAGCTTTCATGCCATGATTTGTTGTAAAATGAATATATGTGTTAAGATTGATGATATGATGATTTTATTTCGGGCTTGCTACGCATAAAATTGAGAATCAAGGTTGATTGTTACTCTCGCATAAGGATTACCTTACGCGTGAGCGGTTATCGTAAGAGAAATCCTACGGCGTAACTATTACAGCGTAAGGTTCTACAATGGGACTACGGCGTATCACTGTGAAGGATATGCGTGGCGATGACTCTCGCATAAGGTCTACTCTTACGAGTAAGCCTTACGCGTAAGGTCTTATATCGCCTCTGGCGTAAGCCCTACGCTTAAGGTCCCTTTTCCTCGCGTAACATTTCTTACGCGTAAGTAAGGATCCTACGCATAAGCTTGCGCCTCGCATATACTTCTTACATTTACGCGTAACTTTGCCAAATCTCGCCTAAGCCTTTATTGACCTTCATTATGAATTGTTACGTGTACAAACTTGTTAATAAACAAATCATATCGTCACGAAACCAATAATGTCACTAATAAACTTAATCGTTTAATATGTTGTGTTGAATAAGTGATAAAATAAACTTTAAAACTTAAAGTTAACTAAATCACGAAACTTATCACGACGATATTGGACAATTGGACAAACAAGTGACTTAGGACTCGTAACAATCTTTAACATTGTATATTCAATAATTAGACAATAAAAACCTTACATTGACTAACATTATGTCTTCGATATGTTGGTTCTTTTGGCTAATGTTATTTGAGATCACGACATGGTTGCTCGAATGAATATGGATGCACGAAGTTCTCACAATTCTTGACATCTTCCTAATGGCTATCCTAGAAAGATTGGAAAGAACAACCTTAGGGTTGACTTTGAAACCCTCACATGCTCAGAATCTTCTTGTCTCATTCTTTGTGGATATTCTAAAGAATCATCCCTACGAACATGCTCTCACTCTGCTTTCTGATCTGGGAGATCTACATGCAACAATTCGGAATTCGATGCAAAGGATCAAGGGTCAAAGTGCGATGTTGTAACTCTCAATCACAAACAAGTCACCATCACTCATGCGGACTTACGGGTTGTTCTTCTCATTCTGAAATCGAGCCAACCGACTTCTTTGCCACACCTCTTGAGAGCAGTTCTACAATTCTTGCTTGATATTGGCTATGATGAAGCTTGGGAGTTATCTCTAAGCATTCTCATGTGGAGCTTAAGAACATTCCTCAACCGTGGAGAACCCTCTACATCATCATCACCAAATCGGTCTACGGTCGTGGCGGTGGCTATGAGCATCCCAAGCTCATGGAACTACAGATCTTCGGTCATTAATCAACAAAAGGACATCGAAATCGAAACCTTGTTATGGGAAGACATGATGTCATTTCACAAGAAACTTGGCTCAAAGATTCCTATGTCGGATACACAAAATTGTTGATCCGAGAGAGCTTGGACTTCATCCGATATTCCACAAAGGCTCAATGACCCGGACAATCACGATATGTTGGTGAGCCTACCCTATCGATCGAATCAAGGAATCGTCTACAAGAAGCAGTCTTTGTGTTGCTGATCACCTCTTCTTGTTGCGAAATCAAGAAGCTTGAAGCGTACAAAAGGTATCGGGTAGCGATGAGAGAAGGCAAAGTTGGTCATCTCGATGAAAACCTACGGAACACCTACTCGGAGAACCGAGAAGAGGAAGTCTTTGGAAGTGCGATAAGCCGAGAGAGTCAAAGGAATGTCCCAAGAGACACTGCTCCAAGAAGAAAGTTCCCTCTCGGGAAGCTGTTCCTATTCCTACACACGAACCATGAGAGAAAGCTAATTGGCGAGGACTCGGAAGGTCTTGCATCGGATGAAGAGACTTTTCACTCTGAAGCTGCGAAGATGAAACCACAGCGGTATCTAAACCTCTCGGTCCTCCGGTGAACATGGCAAAGGAAGACTCTGTACTTGTGCCTTATGAAAGCTCGGATGATGAAGAAGAGCAGCTGGATACTTCATACGGGAAGAAGTTCAAAATCATTAGACTCCAACATGTTGCAAAGGAATTTGCAAAGGATCAAATGGGTGGCCTGGCGGTTCAAGTGGTCTTGCCCACTCAAACCATCTCTGATGCGGTTAATCGACCCGATAAGGGGCTGGTGCCACCACTCTTCTGCAACAACAACAACTCTTGGAGGACTCTATTGATTATGAGATTGAGGAACCGACAAAAGAAAAGGCGAGGAAATACTGCGATGAAACTAAGGCGATGACAAGGCTAAGTCTAAGGAGGAAACTTACGCACCTCAGGAGGACCTGAACCTCCTCATGTCTCCTCCTCATGATTCATCATCTCACTCCTCACCACCACCATCTAAAGATCAACCAAATCAACATCCAAATCGTGAAGAAACCACCTCGATCTTGGATTTCTCATACTCATGAAAGAATTGTGAAAATTTGTCCAACAAGTCGGAAAGAAGAGCGTGCTCTCTGAAAAGCCGAATTGGTTTCTTGACCAAATCTGATGCTTACATGATGAGAATGACAAGATGCGAGAAAAAAGGAATTCGTTCGGGAGTTCATGAAAAGTCATCGTCAAGAGGCTGAGCGAAATGATCGAAGGTTACACTAACAAGTACCTTACGGATATCGTTCCTAAAGTCACAAAGGAAATGTTTACAGACAACTATATCCGAATCTTATGCGAGATAGCCAAGCAAACTATAAGATCAACACCTTTAACCGTCACAATCAATCCATCGATCTGTAGTTTTCTCGGATAATGAATTGGTGGCCAAGCTCGTCACACAAATGTCTAAGCGATGCGGGACATTTACTTACGATGAAGGAAAGTTGTTTCAAGCATTCTTTGGATTACCAACTCAAGAAGCATGTAGATTCGAGCGAAGGCCTAAGCGTCCTAGAGGCGATGAAGATAAGGATCGGGATAAGAATGATGAAGCTAAGCGTCGGAAGAAGTCGGTGAATCATCTTCTATGTTACCTCCTCTCCAGCGGACTCCTACTCAACAAAGGTCTCCTCCCGTTCTTCTTGATAAACCTCGGGATTACGAGTTACCGCCCGGACTCGAGAAAACCGGTGAGTATTTTGAGTATATGGGTGGTGACGATGAGGAAGTCCGTGAGCCCTACAACAACCCACCTCTCCCAAACAAGTTCGAAACCAGAATCCTCATCTAGGCCTAAACAAAAGAAGAAGAAGGCGCCCATGGTTGGCGTCGTATCATGGCTAGATGACGATAAAAGCAGAGGAATTTGAATGGTTCTCTACACTTGTTAACTCAACTCCTACCACGAAGAAGGTCAAGATCGGTGAGCGGTAATACATTGGAGCATGCTAAGATTATGCAAGAAAAGTTCCATGTGAAGAAGATGGCGAAATCCGAGTTGAGGCGAATCAAGAATGAAGCTTTTCAACTATGGAAAGATAGCTCGAGAAAGTGCCATCGGTCGAATATCACCTTGAAAACATTGCTAGAGCTATGTCTAACAACATGGATTGGCTCAACCCGAAGCAAACATCGACTTCACCAAGCGGGACAACCCTCCATATTACACCGGTGGTCTAAACCACTACCAACGATCGGTGACGGATGAACCTAGGATTCCATTCGGATATTTCTTCAACAAAGACTTGGAATTTCTTCTACGGTGGCGATGGATCAAGGAAATCGCTACATCTTTGACACTTCCATTCCAATGACCATATACTCAAGCGCATAGCCATCGAGGAAAGAGCTACTCACTTGTTCTCCAACAAAGTGGAAGCATCGACCGAGATGCAATGTCTGGATTCATCATTGGCGGGCGCGAAGAATCTACTACTGAGCTGCCGGTTGAAGTCTCAACATGCGGTGTTCGATTACTAAGGATATCGTTGCCATCAAACACGTTGATCTTTCGACCAAATGGGACTACACTTTTCTCAAGAAGATTGTGGTCAAAGGCAAGATGAGCGGGATTATGCATTCTCTGAAGGCGACTTTGAGAATTTGTCTATCAACGACATTGAAGACATGTACCTTGCCAAAGTGCGCGGTCGCATGAGACAATTTTCAGCGAAGTACAACGTGAATTCATCAAGTCATTGCTCATCTTCATCGGACGCATAGTCATCAAAGAGCGTGTAGAAGATCTCCACTTCGCGGTTGAATCTTATCGGACCGTGTCAACTTCACTCCACCTCGACTTGATCTTCCGACATCAACCGCTCTCACAATATACACTCATCGACAAACCATTCGGCGTCGTTTACGCGGTGAACTTCAGCGAAATTGCTTAATGGCGTGTAGTGATCTTCACAAGTTTGGGGATCACACTTTGAAGATGGTTAGGGACGGATTGGCTTATAGGTTGAAGGATATCGTCAAAGATTGGGTCTCTAGCGATGGAATTCTCGGGATCGAAGGGATGTGAGGAGGATCATCGAATGATTGATGAAAGGTTGTTTGAAGGATCGATTCGAGAACATTGGAAAGCTTTGTTGGTGGTCGACCGGGATTAACATCACCGGCTATCAGCATACATTCGCACTCTGGCAACATCCTTTGCACTTCTGGTACCCTTGAGCTGCTTCTTTCATTATAAATTTGGATGTATGATTATATATGTGTATGGCTTGTGCACACATTACGATGTACAACCCGTAATTGTCAAGAAAGGACCACGTAGTGCGCTTGATTGCCACAATCCTTATAAAAGGGCGAAAGCTTCTTACTTTTGAGTAAAACCTATCAAACCTTTCATTTTCAAGGTTTTGCTCAAAGGACAAGTACTTCCGTATGATTTTCAAAACCTCAACCGTTTATATCACTTGTTGAGGGGAGTATTTGAATTAAAACTTTGTTCACAAATTGTTCATAGTGGTCATCTTCCATAACACTCGAAATGGTCATATTTATTCTCAACTTTTCAAAAATAACATTTTATATGCCATTTTTGAGGGGAAAATTATGTGATAAGAAATATGTTGTGTAAATGCAAATGAATCTTTGTGTAATAGACTTAACCAACGAATTGCGGTACTAAAGCTGTTAGTAACTCGAAAAGACTTGTCGGGACGGGTAATAATTTCAAGCTAGTTCGCTAGTAATGTAAGCGTGTCTCATGAAAGGACTTGTCCAAGTAGAAAGTACCATTCGAGAAACTCTTGGTAGACATGAACTCGGCGGGTATGACAACCTTCGAGGTTTGTCTACACCTTCAAGGTAGTTATTAGAGCTAGTTGTCACCTAAAAGGCGACAATGTAACTCTTTAACTATGCAAGCGTAACCGTGTCTCGCGGGGAGTGTCTATCTTGAGTTGATCAATTCAAAAGTGCGCTCTTCCCCACGGTCTGATTTCCGTCAAAACTCTAAAGCACATGTGGAGGGGTATTTACGCTAAAGATAAAACTCTCACGATGGTTCAAACATGTTTTCATTTACAAACCCTTTGAGAGATTTTCTTGAAAATTGGTTTTATGGCAACATAGGTTAGTCATGGGTGATAAGGTGACTAAGGTTAGGAATAACCGTCCTATGATCCTTGAGCGGAGGATCTACCAAGGACATCACAAATAGTTAGTACTTAGAAGTCCTTAGGTATGATTATAAAAGGAGAAAATGAGAATCGGAGAAAGAAGGAGTTGAAGAATTAAAAGAAATGCAAAGAAAAGGGTGAAAAGAAATAGCCCTCAAATTATTCAACTTAGAGGGCGGACACGGGTTCAATTCATATACTCTTGGTTGTCACTTAGTGGCCGGTATTGAAGATTAAAAGTCGTCATGGACCCGATGGCGCATGCACTAAACCTTCTTAGCCACTCAAGTTTCTCTCTCGAGAAGCTTGTTTCATTCTCGGGGAACCCTACGTAAACTATTGGCTTTCTCTTAGAGATCATTTGGTATTGAAGAAGGAGACCCTCTCCTAGTCTCCGCTCGGGAAAAACAAAAGCACTATTGAGTCTAGAGCCACGAGATTCATCAAAAGATCTCTTAGGTACACTTGACATTTCATCACTTGACGTTCAACAATAAAATTTCGGTGGTACATTATCGAGTCCTTCACGGATCTTAGCAATCATCGAGAACATTTATGAGAGGTTCACATCTGTGATCCTCGGTGATTGAATGGAAACTCTGCCGGTCAACATCAAACGACCACACGGCGGTCGCCGGTAACTCCCGTGGATTACGCTTAGTGTGTCTCAAGCGGTCTGATCGTGAGGTGATGCTTGGTGTACCTCGGCGACTCATCTGAGCTGTAGATGTACTTGGTACATCGCGTTATCTCACTTGTGGGACTCCGGTTCGAGAGCGGCCTTTGTAAAATTAGAGTTGTGTTTTCACACTATCTTGTTAACACTCTCGAAGTTCAAACTTGTAAGTGCGGAATCCGCTTATTACTAACCGTTTTAAATGTTTTCTTCTTATGGAAGCTCGGGGCGGGATGATCGTGCGATTCTTCTCATGCTCACGCCAACATCATCACTAATGGAAGTTCTATCCAAAAGCAACACAACGATCGAATGATTCTTCGTCAAATCAAAGAATCTACAAAGTTAAAGACTTAAAGAACTTCATCGATCTTGAATTCCAACGTCAAAGGCGTGTGAGCATGTTGAAGAATGGCGTGGAACCTTTGTGCAATGAAGCGGACACGAAGCGAGACTTGATGCGAGACAACAACATACTATCACTTTCATCACAAAGAACAATGATCAAAGAACAAAGTTAAAGATGGCGTCAAAGCATAAGCTGTTCAAAGAAAACTATCTCTCTACTTTGGGAGATTGTTCGAATCAAGGCATTTCTTCTCACAAGAAAGAAGAATGTCGGAAGGCGTCAAAGCTACTATTACATCAACGCCTTCACCGTTTTCATCACCAACACTTGAGGGAGATTGTTGGAATCACTCCTAAACCTTAATTCAAGTGTTAGTTACTCATATGTAATAGGTAGCTTATTATGGCCTTTATGTTTGTTTTAGGTCAAGCTTATGTAGAAGGCCCATAAGCTTAGGCCCATGTCCATAAAGGAAAGGATGGGAAGTAGGAGTGTTGCCTAGCTCCTTCCTATAAATACTCTTGTAAACCTTCATTTGAAGGTTGGTTGTTCAAGTTATTCTCTTTCACTCACTACTGACCTACGCATAACCGTGAGTTGAGCTTACTCATACGTGTGTGTGTGTTTGGTTTACTTGTTCAATCGCCTTTATCTCTTTCTTGTAAGCTTGTGTTGTAAAACTAGTGACCTAACATACTTAATACTACGGGAATGAGAAATAGTTATCCGGAATCTAATATCTGAGATCAATATATAGTTCTCGGATTTCCTAGTAATGTAAAATAACGATCTATACTATTTGAAGTATAATAGAGAAATCCAAAGTTTGAATTTGTGACCTCGTTGTTGTGTTTTAAACACAGTCGTATTCCCACTTGTGTCGGTACTTGAGTATAATACCAACCACTTTCTTTCTTTCCCACGTTGTCTTTCTTCTTTCTTTATGTATCGATGTACTAACGTTTTGCCTTCGAACTCTTGGTCTTGGCTATTTTCCGAACACAAATCTTCAAAATACCTTTCGGTATTTTCAAAGAAACAAGTCAAATACTTGTTCTTTCCTTCTTTACCAATAAGTGGTAATATCCTACGTTGCTTGTCCGCGTTCCTCAACACTTTCTTTTTCTTTTGTTCCACACCGTGTATGCTTCACCAAAAAATACCTTTCGGTATTCTTTCCAACAATAAACACAATTGATCAGGTTGCGTTTCTTGTTTAGTATTTTGTTTTGCTAACGTCTATCTTCCAAAAAACAATCTTTGATTGTTTTCTTCTTAACCGGTCTAACTTTTCTTTTAAGCAACGCCTTTTTCTCTTCTTGTATATGTCGTCTACTATACAAGGTATCCAAACGCGTCTTTTCTTTTTCTTCTGGTCACGTAACTCTTCTTCTCTTCTTGTTGCTGCGTATTAATGCTTCACAACAAAAAAAAACCGACACCACAATGGAATGGTGTCCTCTCCGTTTGCAATTTCGACACAAAGACAAGTTGTATACGACTTATCTTATGTCCTAGTTATCCAAGTAACGTCTTCCTTCTCCTGAAACAAAATTACAGCGAGTATACTTCTTCCAGAAACAATGGTTTCTGCTTCTTTCTTCCTGAACCAAACGACCAGTGTTTGTTTTTCTGGTTTTGGTTCTCTTCTTCCAACGTTAAGGTATTTGTTTGGTATGTATCTCGTTAACAGGTTTGGGTTTGATGAGTTGCCTCGTTAAACAAGAAGTCTGGTGATTAAAGATGATGGTGTAACGAGACATAAGCAGGCTCTTGATGCCAAATGTTGGTCCCTACGTCTGATTTGTGAGTCGATATGAAATATGCAAACAATAACAAATAGGATCTTTGAATAACTAAATCGTCTAACTTTTGTAAATGATTCATTACATCGTATTTATACTAAATGAAAGGGCATTTCCCAATCGACACATCGGTTCAAGAAGTAACCGTTTTTTGCGGTTACAACCGTTTTCCATAACTGTTTTTCTATAACTACTTGGCGGTTAAATAACTGCCACTAACTGCTCTCAACCGCTATTCGGTTGTAGAGTTTCTTTTGAGCAAGTTTGTTCCTTCGAGTTAGAAGCAATGGCGAGATTATAAAGTCTTCAATCATTGGCTCCAGGGCTGTTAACAAAGGAAAATTTTACTTAAAACACGCTTAGTAAAATGTGTTACTGAGTTACACTTGGTGCGTTTTATACCTCTGCTTGATTGTGCAGAAGACCAGAAGAGAGTAAGAATTGAAAAGTTAGAAAAGACGTGTCCGATAGCAAGACAAAGTGCAGCGGGAGCAACGACTTTAAGAAGATCCATGTTGATTGGCTGGAACACAAACAAAAAGTAATGCATTTGAACTAGTACATTGTGAGAAAAGATTGTACAATGTAATCCCAAAGTAACTCACTGCAATTTGAAGAAAACCCAATGACCAGCTGTAGAAATAACATGCAACACTAACTAGAAGATGAACAGCTGAAACAAAGCTGCAAGTTCAAAAAATTGAATCTTATAATCATGAGGATATATAACTTCACACTAGATTTCACATTTTACAAAGTAAATGTGTCAGGTAAAATAATAATTCGAGTGTGAAATATGATTGCGAAGTTGATATGATTCATATATTACAAATGATATAGTAGTGTTTATGCATTTGACTACACTGTGGCCTTGTGGGTGACTTTAGGTCCATTTGACCATTTAACATAAAATTATAACCCGAGTCAACCTGCATACCCATAAATGAGTCAAAATAGATATATGTATATTTGTTGTATGGTTTATGTCTGTTACTGTTTGTTCGTTTTACTCAATTATTGATAGAGAAAATGGTTGGAACTTGGAAGAACTTACAAAGGGAATGGGAAGTACTTGTAGACCGTTGAGGTATTTCCGTTGTTTAGAAGATACATCAACCACCTAAATAAACAAATCCCACATGTACTTAAAAGTTAACGTTAAAATAATAAATAAATAAGACATGGTAAATATTTTAATTCATAAAACAGTAATTACATTCAAGATATATTTTACGTGACAAAACATGTATTGTTCGAGTAAACATAGCAAAATAATGGGATTGCATAATTCCAAATTCAGTGTAATACAAAACGTAATGTTGACATCAAACAAGTTCAACAGAAAAGTTATTATCATATTGAAGAAACATTTCAAAAGAACCCTATTTGAGTTTTCAAAGTTTGACATTTTCGTGAAAACAACTTTAAAACAGCAACTATTTTGCTGAAAACAACCATACAAAGGAGGTGTTTGGTGTTGCATATTCTAACTTATGCTCATAAAATGCTGATTTTAGCATAAAATAAAGAAAAGAACTTTATAAGATGACTAAATTTAATTGCATACCTAATTTCCATATTGACTCAAAATATAAATGTGAAACTTGTGTTGAAGCCAAACTTACAAGATCATCTTTCAAATCGGTTGAACGAAAAACCGAACCACTTGATATGATACACACTGACATATGTGATTTGAAATCACTACCCACAAAAGGTGGCAATAAGTACTTTATCACGTTTATTGATGATTGTACAAAGTATTGCTACGTTTCTTGAAAAGTAAAGATGAAGCTATAGACAAGTTTGTTCTATACAAAAGCGAAGTTGAGAATTAACTTAGTAAGAAAATCAAGGTGGTACGCAGTGATGAGGAGGTGAATATGTGTCTCCATTTGTCGATCTATGTGCGAAACATGGAATTAGACACGAGTTCACCGCTCCCTATTCACCTCAGTGAACAGTATTGCCGAAAGGAAGAACCGTACCTTGAAAGAAATGGTTAATGCCATGTTGATAAGTTCGGTCTAAGCCGGGACATGTGGGAAGCCATTCGACGGCTACTCATCTTTTAAATAAGATACCTCGTAAGGAAAAGAAGAGACCCCTTATGAATTATGGATGGGAAGAAAACCATCATATCAAGATTTACGAGTGTGGGGTGTCTAGCAAAGGTAGCTATACCGACTCCCAAGGCCCAAAAGATTGGACCTAAATCGTGGATTGTATATTCATCGGATATGCTAAGAATAGCAGTGCTTATCGCTTCATTGTACATGATTCGAAAAATCCGAGATATACAAAAGGGTACATTAATGGAATCAAGGAATGCTTCATTCTTTGAAACTATATTTCCTTGTTTAAAGAAGGAAGCGGAAGTTCATCTAGAATAGATGACGGTTGTCCAAGATAAGAGACAACGAGATGATAATGATCTCCAAGATGAGAGACAAGATCAAAATGAGGAAGAAGAGGTTGAACCTAGAAGAAGCAAAAAGCAAGAACCGAGAAATCGTTTGGACCCGATTTTGTTTCTTTTATGGTTGAAAACGAACCTACTTCATACCGAGAAGCGGTTACTTCCTCGAAGGGCCTCAATGGAAAGAAGCCATTAAAAGTGAAATAGATTCTATTTTACAAAACCATACTGGAGCTCGTGGATTTACCTCCGGTTGTAAACCACTAGGCTATAAATGGATCTTCAAGAAGAAGATGAAAGCCGATGGCACCATTGACAAGTACAAAGCAAGATTGGTAATCAAAGGATTTGACAACGAGAAGGTCTTGATTACTTTGATACATATTCGCCGACACGCCGAATAACCTCGATCGATGATACTTGCTATTGCCGCATTAAGAAATTTGGAAGTTCACCAAATGGATGTGAAAACGGCTTTTTTGAATGGAGATTTAGAAGAAGAAATCTACATGAACCAACCTGAGGGTTTCATGGCTCCTGGACAAGAGAACAAAGTTTGTAGGCTTGTTAAGTCATTATATGGCTTAAAGCAAGCTCCCAAACAATGGCATCAAAAATTTGATCACGCCATGCTAGAGAGTGGATTCAAAATTAATGAATGCGACAAATGTGTTTATGTCAAAGACACAAATAGTGGATATGTAATCTTGTGTTTATATGTTGATGATATGCTTATCGTTGGCAGTAACGACAAGATGATCAAATCTACTAAAGACATTTTCAAATCAAAGTTTGACATGAAGGATATGGGTTTGGCTGATGTGATCCTTGGAATAAAGATCATACGAACTCAAAATGGACTTGTGTTAAGTCAAGCACATTATGTGGACAAAATTCTTAGACTGGTAGCAATCGAACCAAAAATATCGGTTGGGCATCTAAATTTTAGCCCCTCGACCGATATGAAGATCGGTTGGATCGATTGTGGGTAAGGGTTGCCACATCGGTCGTGGCATCAATTTGGGACACATCGAGTGAGAATAAGACCGATGTCTATTTGCATATTATTCACCATTTATTTAAAAAATCGACCGTTTGCAACTTTAAACAAAAAAAAAAACTTTTTTTAAAACCAAATTTATCACTCTATAAATACCAACTTCTCCTCAAACACAATTCACCACTCACCATTTCTCATCTATATTCAATCAACCATTCTAACGAAATACCCACGAAACACAATTTTTAATATGTCGTCATTCGAGCATTTATTCGGTTCTTCTTCGTCTTCCGACAAGGAAGAAGTTTTTAGTGAGTTTGCGGATTTTGCTTGGAAGGCTTACAAAGCATCAGCCAAAAACCCGACGAAGGTAATTCGTAGTGTAATGTTTTTTAATTTCGTAATGTAATGTTTTTTTAATTTGAATGAAATTTAAACTTAATGTTAAAAATGTTTGAAAAAAAAAAAAAAAAAAAAAAAAAAAACTTGGGTCGTCATTGGGGCATCCGGGTTGTCGGTCGCTAGAGAGAGAAAGGCGACGTGTATTGGATGACCCAGGTTGTCCTAGGTCACGACGGGACTAGCCTTAATACTCATAATGCCGGGATTCCGGCTAACTAGAACTCCATTGACACCGAGAAGCATCTATCTAAAATAGAGGCTTAGGTGTTGCCCAATCAGAGTATTCAAGAATTATTGGCATGTTAATGTACTTAATGACAGTGCCGACCGACTTAGCATATGTCGTTAGCGAGCTAAGTAGGTATACTAGTAACCCAAGCTATGCACATTGGGCGGCTATGACTAGGTACTTCACTATTTGAGATACGATCGCGATTATGGGTCGCATTATGATCGATATCCATTGTTATCGAAGGATACAATGATGCAAATTGGATATCGACATAAAGATTCTAGATCAACTAGTGGATATGTGTTTACACTAGGAGGCTATATATTGGAAGTCTTCCAAGCAAACCGTTATAGCTAAGTCCACGATGGAATCGAAATTTATCGCGTTAGATAAATGCGGACAAGAGGCGGAATAGCTACGTCAATTCGTCAGAGGACATACCAAGGTGGCCTAAACCGTAACGCCATTAGTATACATTGTGATAGTCAATCGGCAATTGGCGAGCTCATAGCATAATGTATAATGGAAAGTCCAAACATATCCGTCGTCGACATAATTCGACACGACAACTACTCTCAACAGAGTTATCTCAATTGACTATGTGAAGTCAAAGGATAACATCGCGGATCCGCTTACGAAAGGCTTAAAGAGAGTTAGTTAGTAAGTCGTCTAAAGGAATGGGACTAAAGCCCTTGAAGGAATGAGTTTCTATGAAGGAAAACCTAACCCGATTGTTGGAGATCCCAAGATCCGGGTTCAATAGGACAACCTAATCATAGAAATGTGGGGAAGTCACGTCAATGTGGGGAGTTACTAAATATTGTAACTTTCCTAGTCCATTCCTATAACAAATGTGACTTGTTGAGAGGTTAAACATATGGCTTTAATGATTCGGGATGAAATCATAAAGCATAATGATTCAAGATGAAATCACAAAACATATGTTTTAATGATTCAAGATGAAATCACCTATGTGAGAGAAGTGGGGTCGCTTGAAGGGAAATGTGGAGGCGCAATTCCTAAGAGCTCTTGCGAGAACCGTGCTAGTGTTCATGACCATAACGAACACGACTATGAGGACTTGACAATGTCGGGAGAGTCTTGTGTGAAGTGTAATGTCGCTCACGTAAATGGATGATGAGTTCAAGGACATCGCGTCTACTCGGATCTAGGAGACTAAGTACATCTCACAAGGAAGGTTAAAAGGGTTATACCTACCTATCCTATGCAAGACTTAACCGCAGAAATTTCACCGAAACTTTCGTGTGTTTTCGATCGATCTCCATTCATGTGGGGGATTGTTGGAAAATTGGTTTTGCAAAATGAGTTTTTGCAAAATTTGGACACTATTTAATATATGTTATATGTTATATATATTTATGTTTCTTGGTAGCTGCGTTCTCCTCGACGAGAGCTTCAGAACGAGCTAAAGTATGTCCAAATGGAGTTGAAATGAATGAGATATCGTGTCTCAAAGTGAGGCACTTGAAACATAAAACTAGGAAAATGGGAGAATCCTACATCGCCCAAAACAAGAAATGGATGCTTGTTTATAAGGAAATCATAGTATTGGCTATCAAATTCCTTTAGGTTGGTTATGCTCCCACTCCCTACGTGTGCTGAGGGAGGTCAGAAAATGGGATTTCGGGTCAAAATGAGTTGAAGCTTCGAACTCATGCGAGCCCAGCGACCTGCGGACACGAATGCAGCTCAAGCCTCGCACACGTGGGTATCTTTTTGTCATGATTCGAGTTTCCTTATCAAGTAAGTTTCTGTAAATCGGTTTATGTTTTTAAAGATTTGCGAACTGCTTTTGATATATGATTTTCGTGTATATGGTGGAATATTTTCTTGGAGGACAAGTTGAGTCTTCAATATAAATAAAGCCATATGTCTCATTCGCTTGACACATTCGTAAAACGCAGCTCCTTACCGACGAGATCCAACAATTCTTCGATCGAAACACACAAGGTTTTCAACGATTTTCAAGCAAGTTAGTCAGTCCGGTGTGCTTGCATTTTGAACGTTGTACCGGGAAACAAACTGCGAACTGCTTTTTAAGGGAATCGTGTTAAACACGAGCCTCGTTTCACGACCTTTTACCGCTTTCATTTAATTATCTTTATAGAGTCATTTTCTACTTCTATCATTTTCTGTTTGTGTTTAGTTTTCTGTTTTACATTCTGTTATTTAATAATAATCTGATTTATTATTTTAATTAAAGTGTACACCGTTTCCCACATCTTTTACTAGTTGTGAACATCTTTTACTACTTGAAGAATGAAGAGAGTGATAAGGGTAAAGCTCTAACACATTAATGTTACTAAATGCACGATCAATGCGTTCACGTATATTAGCCTCCTCACATCGTTGATTAGACCATGTATATATAAGCCCGTATAAGGAACTTCAACTGAATTAATTGGGTTGTGAACTAAACTACCGGTGATAAAGCCTAAAGTATTAATGTCGCATCCGGAAACCAAGTGGTGTTTGTTTTAAATGTAGTATTTATGTTGATTTTTCTATCCAGTTATACGAGAAAAAGAAATATATATTTCTTGTGTAACGAAATAAAAAACGTTATCTAAAACAAAGATTTTTACATGACAGTCTAGAGTGGTTAAATACTTAAATCGATGCACACTTGAAAGGAAATACATTATGTTTTTCTAATGAAAACGAGACTGATGTTAGATAGAGCCACTTCAAGGCCTTTTTGACTCTTATCAAGGAGTTTAAGAACATTAGTAATTTGTTTTGCTTTAAGCTGCAGACCAGACTTTCTAGCTCGCTAGAAGATCAGTGAGCTTATGTTCCGGAACCCACTAATGTCTTCTCCCAATTCATTATCATTACATAGTTCGGGAATGCATTTATAGATGCTATTTGTTCTATGTTTGGGTTTTGGGATTTATCTGTCAGTATATTTTGGAAGGTATACAAAGAGCACTGAATTTTGTAAAATTACTTGTATAAATTGCTAAAAAATTTCTGTCTTATTAAGGTTAAGTCCTTATAATAAAAACGAATTTTCAAAATTTACAAATATCATACGTGAACTTAAAAAACTACCTATATCATATATGTACTTTGATATTTCATTTTATTATCATCACAAACTTAGAGCACACGGCATGGTTGCAAATAACATGTCATCCGTCTCTTTTTTTCGCCTAATCGTGAGACAACCATACCGCTAACATGCCAAACTTGTGCCAAAGGGTTTGAGCCACTACAATGGTTCATGCCAAATGCACATTTTTTTTTTTTTTTTATTATTATTTTTTTAGTTAGTGGGTATATTTGGTAGGGGTATTTTGTAGGACCTACAGGTGATGTTATTGGTGTGTTATGAAAGAGGGGTGTTTTAGTTATTGGTGTGTTATTAGGAATGAATGATATGGTGCTGATGTGGCATACCAATAACGTGTTATCTATTCCTACCTTAGGGTACTGGCAATGGTTGCGGTATGGGAGCGGTTTGGCTCGATGCCGAGCGGCAACACCGCAGCCACCTTAGCGGCATGGCACGACATCTACCTAGCCCGGGATGGTTTGCCGCTGAATCATGAGAACTTGTGGAAAAAACTAGTCGTTGAACGGCTATAAAAACTAGTCATTATGCATTAAAAAAAATAATAAAAAAAGTAAATAATAATAAAAAAAAAAAAATCCTTTTATAAATATACACTTTAATAACCATTTTCAAATCACATTTTATTCACTACTTCCACTTCCAACTCTCATTCTTTTCACACAAACAAATCAACTACAACACTCTAAACAAAATGTCTTCATCCTCCTCTTCTTCATCCGAGGACGAGTTAGTTTTACCCGACGAGTCTTTCGAACTATTGTTATCCGGTAGTACCCTATCAACCTATTTAGCCGTGTACGATTCCATTGAAGACAAGGCAAGCTCAAGCACTACCGAAACCGGGGAGTCTGTCACCCGTTTTCGTGAAAAAGCTTTACAAACTCTAATGAATGACTATTTCGTCGAACGACCAAAGTTTCCCGACCATGTTTTTCGTGATAGGTTTCGTATGAATAAAAGCTTGTTTTTAAGAGCGACTCAAGACTTACCATACCTCGATTACTAGTTATTTCCTTTTTTTTCTAAGTGTTATGTAATTTTCTTTTAATTATTAATGAAATATTATGTTTTTATTAAATTTTTTAATATAATTATGAATATAAAAAATGAAAAAATAAAATTAGGTGAGGCATGGGATCATGGTTGCCACTAAAAATGTATGATAAGACATGAGAGATGCATAAATGAGGTGTAATGATATTATTAGTGGATGATGAGGCATGAGTGAGACATAAAATCATGACTGACACCAACCTTACCTTGGGCTCTTATGTCTAGCAAACAAAAGTACATTGATCATCATCAACTATGTGTACATGCCATCTCACTACATGCCGTTGGATTTTGTTGTGTACATAGTTAGATTCTTTAAAGGGAATTGATACTCACATCACATTTTTTTATTCATGCACCACTATTTGCGCATTACAGTATTGTACAGTACAATACTGTAATGCACAACTAATGGTGCATGAATCAAAATGTGTGGTGTGAGTATCACCTCCCTTCTTTAAATTGCTCATGCTACTGAAAGAGTGTTTCTTTTATTATTATTAGTTTTTTCTATGCACTGAAAATGTGGTTTCTTTATGGGTTAATTATATTAAAATGTATCTTACTTGTCTCAATTTTATTTTTTTTTCGAATTGAGGTACTAAACTTGCCATTTTCGTCAGTTTGATGTATTTTTTTAGTTTCTCAATCGTTTGTAGGTTACCATACACAAAAATAAAAATGTGACAAGTTAATTACATTTATAAATGATTATCCTTAAAAAAAAAATTTTGGCCAAATCAAGATTTGGCGGGTTATTTGGCTAAAAATCAATAAAATTAAATTTAAAACTATATAAATTAGGTAATTCGGGTCGATCCGAAAATCGAACTGTATTCAAATTCAGTTTTTGGTTCAGTGAAATCCAACTAAATTCGGTTCGGTTCGGCATTCGTGTACGTTCATTGCTCCGACTAAACTACCATCGTTTGTGTTCTTCCGGTTTGTAAACGAATGAACACGATCAAACCTTCTTTCGTGTTCTTCCGGTTCGTTACCCTAAGGGTTTGGAGTTGGTGTAAGTGGAGTGTTTGCAGGTCCGCCATTGATGAAAGCTTAAGGTTTTAGGGTTTGGGTTCGAATGGTAAGGTTTTAATTTAGTTTTAGTTTGCCCTAATAAGAGGAGGGGGGGGGGGGGCAATATTTTACTCAAACTATTAAAAAAAGATAATCATTTATAAATGCATCTTACTTACCAATTTTTCCAGTTTTGTGTAACGAATTAATTTTTTTTCCAGATTTATGTACTGTAACTTGTACACGTCGGCACAACCGGCTGTCAAGGTAAAAACATACATCAAGTTAACGAAAATGACAACTTTAGTACATTGATTTGCAAAAAAAAAAAAAGTTTGCTACACAGACCTAAAAGTTGAAACAAGTAAGATACATTTTAATATAATGATTTAAAATCATTTGAGGATAAAAGATTATTTACATACCAAAGGATCAATCTCCACCGTTTATTTTTATTTGATCTAATGGATGAGATTAATCCCAACAATTTAAAAAACCCACTTTCATCCTCTTTTTTCAAATATTAATAACTTTCAAACCGTTAATCGTTTAGCGAAAAAAAAAACATCATTGCGACGAGCATTTAATTATCTTTCTATAGATAGGCACTTTGATATACTTTATTTTCACGTTTTTTTTAAAGTTTTTTTCGTTTTTTTACGTTATTGAAATTTGCATTAAAAAATCATATATGATTAAACACTAATTTGAATATCACATGTGATATTAGTGTTATATCATATATGATATTAGTGTTATATCATATATGATATGTAATTTCAGATGTGATATTAGTGTAAAATCACATATGATATACATATCATATCACATGTGATATCACATATCATATATGATTTAACACTAATATCACATGTGATATTCAAATTAGTGTTTAATCATATATGATTTTTTTCATGCAAATTTTAAGTAACGTAAAAAAGACGAAAAAGAGTGAAAAAACGATATTTTTTTCTTTTTTCGAAAGTATATCAAAGTGCCCGTTTATAGAAAGATAATTAAATGCTCTTCGCGACGGTGTAAATATTTTCACTTAACGATTAACGGTTTAAGAGATATTTAAATTATAAAAAATATGTGAAATAATAAAATGCTTTTAATGTCAGCCATTGATTTCTTTTTAGATGGATGGTGGAGATAATTCTTTAGTATGTAAGAAAAGTTTAGTTTGTATAATAACTCTCCTCTAATATAATTATCCCTTTCTTTATTGCAGTGAAAGTCTGTTTTTGTTTCCAATCTTTTATATAATAAAGGAATTACATCATTTCAAAATGATTTTGTCAATTCATTCTTATTGAAAAAACAATTGGACCAATAAGAGAGTTCGATTTCGCCACGTAAGCAAAATCGTATGATGTGATTGGTTAATAAAAGTCAAAATTAAATTGATTTTGGTCAAACTTTAATAAATTTGGTGGAGAAATTTGGTTGATAAAAAAACACATAAAAATATAGGTGTTAAATTTGTGAAAACAAAAACTTAAAAAAAGATGAGATAATTAATAAAACTTTGGTTGTTGAATTTTTAAAAATTATATAGAGTTAAGTGTAATTTTATAAGTCTCCATGTTTTTTAATAACTTCGGATTATAAACAAATACCACCTTATACTTTATACCATTTATACTTTATATCTTAAAAAATAAAATGTATATGTTGTTTTCAAATAACAACATATAAATTTGCATAAGATTATAAGTACCAATTTTTTACTATATACGTTCAATAAGAACTCATTTATTTCATTTTTAAAAGTTTAACTTATGTGGACACGAGTTTACATTTTAAATACAGCTAAATTACTGAAAACGGGAATATAGTTATCAAATTGTAAGCACGAGTTACTTTAAAATAAAAATAAATATACGCGATTATAGTTATAACAATTACTTATGTAATTTTTATTTATTTATATAAGGATATCTAGAAAAACATTTTTAAAAAACTTTAAGGAGTATACTTTAACTTTGTCAACGCTCATTAAGTGCTATTAAACTTGCATCATGTGTACAACATAATATCGTGAGTGAAATTTAAATAACAAAATCAACATTTTGTCACTAAATAAAATTAATCTTGAGTTACCTAACAGAATTTTTACAAATTTTTACCAAATTTAATGGATATTAACGCATAATAAAAACTCGTGCATAAGTTTAGTTGTACTTATATCACAATTTTCATGGGCAAATTCTTATATGTGTATATACTGAACTAAGATGTTAAATAAATTTGATTTTTGTGTAAACTTCGTGCGTGCACGAAACTTATAACTATATAATTGTATGCAATTATATTTAAAGACACAATATTTATTATTAATACAGAAAATTGTTTTTTGTCAAAACCCCGTACGTACACGAACATTATAACTAGTTAATATAATAAACGAATGAAACAACAAAAACAAATTGATAATCAACTACAAATGAATTCAGTAGCAACATTAATATTAATATTTTATATTGTTCATATCATAAATTAGTCATTGCATCAGTTAACACAAAATTTTGATATGATTGTTTACAAAAAATGTGGCAACACAATTGCTCAAAACATGAACTGTTTTCTCCTTCAATTTCTTGACGGCATCGAATTTTGATGGTTAGGATTCATGTTTGGGCATATAGTCATTTTGTGTTTCTAACGATATAAAAAATATAAGTGTGATAAACTACGTATTTAGACAAACCTCCACATCAACAATAAAATATTGCCACATAACTAATTTAATCGGTGACTAGTCATGCCACACCATCTAAGGTATGATATTGGAAGGAAATTTGAAAGTACATATCGATTTTCAGATTTTTGAAATTCACATATGATATATGTATATTTCTAAAAGTATATTGCTATTATATGAACTTAATCCGTCTTATTATTATCGGTTTCTATGCTAACCTTGACACATGTAGTGACACAAAAAAAGATCAACGAAGAAAAATATAGATGTATATGAATAACATCATTATTTTTAAACCAAAAAACTTGTGTTTCAAGTTTCAACGGTAACTTTTGTTGTGTGAAACGCTTCACAACTATATTGTTTTGGGTTCAATTTTTACTTGGGCTATAGAAAAAATTACACGTTTGGTCCCTATGGTTTGCCCAAAATAACAACTTTAGTCCCTAAGTCGTTTTTATTACACCAAAGAGATCTAATTTTGAAACTATGCACGCTTTTGGTCCCTATTTTGGATGGGCGTTAGTTAAGTCCGTTAAGTATTTTGCGCTGTTAGTCCTTCGTTAATAATTTTGCACCGTTAGTCCTTATTTTTAAAATATAGTTTTCCCGTTAGTCCCTCCGTTAATAATAGTTATCGCCCGCTTTTTACGTTTTATCTGTTTTATCCGTTTGTTCGTTTTATCCGTTTTCCCCGTGTTTTTTTTTTTCGCCGTCCGTTTTTACGTTTTATCATTTTCGCCCTGCTTTTATATGTTTTCGTCCGCTTTTTACGTTTTATCGTTTTATCCGCTTTTGCCGCTTTTTATCCGTTTTATCGCTTTTTACGTCTTAATCCGTTTTAAATCTGTTTTTACGCCGCCCGCTTTTTTACGTTTTCTGTTTTTATCCGTTTGTTCATTGTTTATTCGTTTCGCTAGTTTTTAACGTTTTGTCCATTTTTTCCGTTTTGTATGTTTTTTCCTTTTGCGTTCGTTTTTATCCGCCGCCCGTTTTTTGCGTTTTTCTGCTTTTATCCGTTTTGTTCGTTTTTAATCTTTTTCGCCGTTCTTTTACGTTTTCATCCGTTTTGTCCGTTTTCTAACATTTTGTTCGTTTTCTTTCGTTTTGTACTATTTCAACATATTGAAAATTTTTCCAAAAGAAAAAAATTTCCAAAAAAATTTGGAAAAAAATATTTCGAAAAAAATTTTGAAAAAAATAAAAAAATTCAAATTTCAAAAAAAAATTGAATAAAAGTTTCAAAAAATTTTGAAAATAAAATTTCAAATATTTTTTTTAAATCTTTAAAAAAATTTGTCCGTTTTTTTTCAATATTTTTATTCAAAATTTTTTAATTTTTATTCAAATTTTTATTTTTTCGAAAATATTTTTTCCCAATTTATTTTTCAAAATTTTTTGGAATTTTTTCAAATTTGTGAAAAAATTCCAATTTTTTTTGGGAATTTTTGTGAAAAAAGCGCGAAACGAATAAACAACGAACGAAAACGGATAAAACAGAAAAAACGTAAAAATGGGCTAAAACGGATTAAACGTAAAACCGTCGAAAACGGATAAAAACCGACAAAACGGATAAATGTCGACAAAAACGTAAAAACGGACGAAACATATAAAAGCAGTATTTAAAAGGATAAAAGCGTAAAAATGCATTTAAAACGAAAAAGGGGAAAACGGATAAAACGAACGAAAACGGATAAAAACGGACAAAACTTAAAAAACGGGCAATAACTATTATTAACGGAGGGACTAACGGGAAAACTATATTTTAAAAATAAGTACTAACGGTGCAAAATTATTAACGAAGGACTAATAACAAGCAAAATACTTAACGGACTTAACTAACGCCCATCCAAAATAGGGACCAAAGCGTGCATAGTTTCAAAATTAGATCTTCTGGTGTAATAAAACGACTTAGTGACTAAAGTTGTTATTTTAAGAAACCATGAGACTAAACGTGTAATTTTTTAGGATATATGAAATATTTTGTGATGTATATATAGGGTGAAATAGCTAGGATTGTCGTTCACAAGAAACATTATTATTTTTACGTCCATTGTATCTCAACTTTCTCTCTCTTCAAACTTTTTTTCTCATATTTATTTCTAAAACCACCGAAACAACCAAGCTAGCTAGGTTGATAAAAAGATTATAATAACTTAAGCGAACATTTCGACAATGTGAATTCAACTAAACTATCTACATTTCAAGGTATGCATTAATTTAAATCTTTTTAATTTCACTACAACGTTTCACTTATTATATAGCTCGACTTACTTCTAAAATTTATAGAAAAGGATTAGTCATACCAGATTATCAGTTAAATGTATAACATTTATATCTTAAAAACGATAAAAACAAAGGATAAACCATTTTGACTTCAATAACCTAGTACAAAATTGAATTTAATAAGAAGTTTACCAACAAACTAACAGTATTCAATCTATTTGTTTTAACCTAAATTCATTTCAAGATTTCAGCACACTAACCGACACGTCATTTTTGCTACTTAAGCACAAAAAGGATGATCGCAACTATCAAAATGGAGACAACAACTTTTAGGGAGTTAATTGGAATGCCTAACTTGCATGTTGAACAATAGTTTAAAGACTCATGGTAAAATTTAAAGTAATATGAGGACAAGTTTTGCTATCGATATGTCAATTGCCAATCATTTTTCTACCTATTTTGTCCTTCAACGTTGGCCTTGATTGCAGAGTACACATGCATAAAGAAAACTCCCATAGACGGCAATTCCAGCACCGATTTTGCTTCGTGTTGTGATCACTTTGCCTCCAGGGGGTAGAGCAACGAGGAGAACACGGATCAGTATGTTTGCTACAGACTGCGTGATTGGTGTGACCCGCTCTAGAGTTGTGATTACAACCTTGAAGCACAAAAGAGTTAAATTCTTATAATTATATCCTAATGAAAAATATACTTGATGCGGTTACCTTTTGATAAAAAGTGAAAGATCGGCAATTTACCTTGCTGTACAGGTGGTATGACAACCCTGGAATAAGCAACTCATACATGAACCTAGCCATGCCTTCTTTGGCTATTGCATCCTTAAATCCGTATTGCATTATTTTGGGTCCATCAATCTGGAATAAAACAAATATATATGTTGACGATTACGTGTTCAAATCACATTTTTCGAATTAAGAAAGAAACCTGAAGGTAGCAAAATGGATGGGATGGACCAGTAGGGTAGTATGTCAAAACATCTAACTTTTGTAAAAACCAGCAGGAGTAGGTTGACGAAAACCATATTCTTCCAAAGCAATTATCAAAGGTTATTTACACAAATTTCTTGTGCGGAATCACTAAAAATGGCTTCGTGTTCCGTTTATAGCATTTTGAGCGCCACGTTCTTAACCTTTTTATACAAGCTAGATTTAACATTATATACAATTCTAAAATTGACCATATACAAAAATGATCATGAGTTGGATGTAAGTAGGGCTATAAACGAATGAAACGAACACAAACAATTAACAAGACTCGTTTGCATTCGTTCATTTATATTTGACCGTACACGGACACTTATAAAATGGACTTTTTGTGTTCATGTTAGTTGACTGAGAATCCGTTTATGTTCATTCACTTAGACTCTAAAACGGACGACCATACAATCTTGAATAAAATTTAACATATAATCTCATTACGAGTTCCTGTGTTAAAGTATAATTCTTTCTTTTCCTGCAGGGTTTAGATATAAATTTCTAATATAAACGAATAAACATAAATGAACATAAACACAAAACATATATGAACGAACCTTAGCGAACTACCAACGGTTCTTGAAAGTAAATGGTATATGAACGAGAACAAGAATTTTGATGGTGCTCGTAAGCAATCAAAAAATTTGTTAACAAAAATGACATCGTCCCAAACGGACTCGCTGAACGCTCAGTCCGTTTGCGGGCCTAGCTTAAGGGATATTTTGGCTACAAAATGACTCAAACCAGAAAAGGGTACAATAACTAAAATGGTACAAATGAAAAAGTACGTTGAAATTTTAGGGGAAAAAAGAAAACCCTTTCAAAAATGTATAGACGTAAAAAATGATTATAAACTTTATACCAACTTATAAATATTTAAATGGCTTAACAAAAAAATTGAAATAGGTTATATGCTTTAGGCTTAATTTTGACCCATAGGACCCATTTTCAATTTAGATATTTTGTCTTCATATTTAACCGATTTGACCATTAATGTAGTACATAACCTGAAGTGAGGAAGTAATCTTACACATATTGCCGCTGGTAGGCAGAAAAAGAGGGCGATTATTGACATGTAAACTTGGACATTTCTGCTGTCCAACCGTTTCTGTAGAATATCAAAATCAAGACAAACAAACCCATTTTAGATTGCTTAACATTATACTAATTCGTTGCTTTAGATTGATAAATGATCATACCATGGCTTTCTTTGATAAGGTGTTTCTAAAACTGAAACTAAGGGTGGCAATTATTTCGCTTATGAGCACAATCTGATTGAAAGGATATTCGGTCAAAGAGATCATTGATACACCTACATCACAAACCATTAAGATTATTTTCTTCTGGAAACTAGCATTATATTCATCAAATACTTTCAGGATATTGTTGGTGAAAATAAGCAGATAAAAATGACAAATATAATCCTTACACGATAACGATAAATGTATATACACTGCAAATTTTATCATCGTGCACCCCATGCAGGCAAATATCAGCCCCAGTAATTAAAATGGAAGAACCTAACCTGATATAGTCACGTTTGGTTATGGACCGTTGTTGAACAGGCTTATTTTTTAATCTAAATTGAAACAACGTCATTATAGGTGCATATTTCAAGGGTTGCTTTGTCGGTATAGTTTTCAATTCTGTTTTTGCCTTTGTAGGGCAGTCTGATGAACAACCCTAAAATACTTACACAACTCTTATAAGAAAAACGGAGATGGTAATATTTATCAGTTTATCAGTAACTGGGTAATTTTGGATTGGATTAATACTTTAACGGGTTGAAGTTGACGAAATTCTATTCCAGATGCATAAAACCTTCCTTTTTTTTTTTTTTTTTTTTTGGAATCTTTATCTAAAACTATTTGTTAATTATTGAAAATTATATTCAACACATGATTATGCAAGCTAAAATTGAGGAAACAGAAGAATTTCTATGAGCCAGGTTAACCTGACCATATATTTAACCTGTTTTGACCTTAACACTCGGATCCGCCCAATTTACTATCTCTATAAGACATGTACCATGTCCTATGAAACTTCTTATTCCTTCTTAGAAAAATATTGAAACGATAAGTTTGACGAGAATATTGATGAAATCTAATTTACCTATAACAACGGGGGCCAACGACATCCATATTGCAAGGGGGACCCTTTGGCCTAGAACAAGCTGAGAACCCGCCGCAGTAATCATTGGCTCCAGGGCTGTTAACAAAGGAAAATTTTACTTAAAACATGTTTAGTAAAATGTGTTACTGAGTTACACTTGGTGCGTTTTATACCTCTGCTTGATTGTGCAGAAGACCAGAAGAGAGTAAGAATTGAAAAGTTAGAAAAGACGTGTCCTATAGCATGACAAAGTGCAGCGGGAGCAACGACTTTAAGAAGATCCATGTTGATTGGCTGGAACACAAACAAAAAGTAATGCATTTGAACTAGTACATTGTGAGAAAAGATTGTACAATGTAATCCCAAAGTAACTCACTGCAATTTGAAGAAAACCCAATGACCAGCTGTAGAAATAACATGCAACACTAACTAGAAGATGAACAGCTGAAACAAAGCTGCAAGTTCAAAAAATTGAATCTTATAATCATGAGGATATATAACTTCACACTAGATTTCACATTTTACAAAGTAAATGTGTCAGGTAAAATAATAATTCGAGTGTGAAATATGTTGGAAGTAAATGACAAAACCAGATACTTAGTAGTATGTTTTAGGTATTATATGTAATCTTAATATAGTTAAGGGTAGTTTAGTGAATATTTATGTAAAATTCTGTAGCATGTAATTGGGCTGGGTCTTTAGAAACGTTATAAACCGTTTTACATAACGGTATAACCGTTTTAGGGATTGCAACGTTTACTTTTAGAGAACCGGTATGCCTCATGTTCTTGGCACCGATTCAACAAGTATAAATAGGTTTAGGTTTTCTGTAAACAATCATTCAATTCCAATACAAATCAATACAATTCAGTTTTTACCATTTGATTATTCTTTTTATATTTTTCTGCACTTTTCTGTTGCAACAAACCTATCCCAAACAGCAGATTCATTCGAACCCTTATAACAGTTGTAATCAAAGGCCGAACAACAGTGGCATCAGAGCAAAAGAATCCAAGAAAGAACGAGGAAGAGTAGGCCATCGATTTGCAGCAAGAAAGAAAGAAGGGATCGAATTTTTTGTTTTATTGCGCAAAGAAGAAACACAACGCAGAAAATTGATCAGAAGAAAGTTGTTTTGGAACCACGAATCAGGAAAGCATCTTGAATCTGTGAACGAAACGCACGTTTCCAGGTTTTACTAATCAACCGGTTTTTTTCTTCTTTCAAATTCTTTCAATTTTCTCTTACTTTTCTACCATATAAAGTAAGAAATATTTTGTTAGTAAGATAGAAATCCCCATTAGCAAAGAACCCCGATTGATTAGAATAGCAAGATAACCCGAACCCTTTGTGGTTCATAGCAAGATAACTCGAGCCCTTTTGTGGTTCATAGCAAGACCGAACCCTTTGTGGTTCATAGCAAGATTATTCCGAATCCTCGTGATTCATAGCAAGATTAACTGAACCCTTGTGGTTCATAGCAAGAGAAAACCAAGTGTTTTCAAGCAAGAAGAAACTTTAGAGTTTCAAGCAAGATAGCAAGAAGAAACCTTAGAGTTTCAAGCAAGAATTTTGATCTTTTGATCACAAAGAAGAACTTTTGATCTTTTCGATCAAACACAAAAGGCAAGAAAATCAGAAACATCTCGGTTCTGATTATAAGCAAGCAAGCAAGCATGGTAGAAGGAGACAAGAACGCTAACACATCGAACAATACATCAGTTCGAGAACTAGGAAATGTTTCACTACAATGTCCAAAATTGACCGAAACAAACTACACGACATGGGCATTGATGATGGAGACAATATTGAAGGCATATGGCATATGGGAAATGATAGTTGCGAAAGACGGAACAACAACAAATGAGAAGAAAGAAAACACATCAAAGGCAATAGTTTTCCAATCACTGCCAGAAGATGTTTTAATGCAAGTTGCACAATACTCAACTGCAAAGGAAGTATGGGACTTAGTTTTCGGTTGTTGAATATTATGCTAGGAATAACTGGGGGAAACATGGGTTGAAAAGGATTATGATGAATTCCAAAGGTTTCTTTTTCTTTAAATTTGATACATTAGCTGGGTTAGAAACTGTTTTGGAAGGTGGTCCGTGGATGATACGCAAATCTCCAATAATCCTTAAGAAATGGTCTATGGATACTAGTGTGCATAAGGAAGAATTGACTCGTATTCCGGTATGGGTTAAATTGCATGATGTTCCTCTTCAAGTTTTTGAAGATGACGGTATTAGTTTGATTGCTACGTTTATTGGAAACCCTATTATGCTTGATTCTTATACGAGCTCTATGTGTAAGGATTCGTGGGGAAGAAGTAGCTTTGCTAGGTGTCTTATTGAGATAAACTCTGAAGCTGATCTTGTGGATGTTGTTACTATTGGGTTTTCCTTCACTTTCTGGGGAAGGTTTTACTAAAGCTACTATCCGTGTTGAGTATGAATGGAGACCTCCCAGGTGTAATGTATGTATGATTTTTGGTCACACTCACGATCAATGTCCTAAAAAGGTGGTGAGCCCTCCTGTTGTTTCTAATCCACAAGTTGGTAATCCAAGTGTGGTGATGGATAATGACGGTTTCCAAATGGCGGGTAAGAATAAGAAGAAGGCTAAAGCAAAGTCTTCTAATGGTAATCGGTTTGTTGGTCCATCGGTTAAACAGAATGTTAAATATGTCCCAAAGGCGGCACCTAGTGAACCTAAGAAGAGTACTACTTCTATGGGTAAAGCTTCTAACTCGCCGACTATGTTGAAGTCTACTTGCACTACCTCAAAGGAAGGTAATATTACTACATCTAATCCATTATCTTTGCATTGGTACTGGATGGTGAAGATGATGAAGAACATGTTGAAAATGTGTATGATGAATCAGCTAACTTATTTATTAATCCACATACCGGTGAAACTTCTTCTTTCACGGTAGCTGCTGGTTAGCTTGGTTCAGTTGATTGTTTTGGTTTAGGTGCATCTTTTGTTCCTAGAGTTGTAAGTGCTTATGGCATGTCATAAGCACTAGGTTTAAATGTTTATCAAGCTGTTTAGCTTGAGGTAAATATGGTATCTCAGCCATATTCCATTTGTACTTAATTTTTTCGGTTTTAATATTATTTACCGGGGTAACCCTTTACCCCAAAAAAAAGGAAGTATGGGACTCAATCAAAGTCAAGCATTTGGGAGCCGATCTTGTTCAAAAGGCACGACTACAAACCCTGAGAAGTGAACTAGAGACGCTAAGGATAAAACCAAACGAAAAAGTACTAGAGACGCTAAGGATAAAACCAAACGAAAAAGTAAGTGACTATGGATGAAAATTAAGTAGTATAAAGGCCAAGTTTAGAGGACTTGGTGAAACCTTGGAAGATAAGGTGCTAGTAAGGAAACTACTTAACTCTGCTCCAAAGAAGTTTTTACCTATCGTGGCAACTATAGAACAATATCAAGATCTAGACGAAATGTCGTTTGAAGAAGCCATTGGAAGGTTAACAGCCTATGAAGAACGAATTAAGAGTCAAGACATACTAGAGGCAAATGATCAAGACAAGCTTCTCATGGCAAATTCAAACAACAAAACTTATGGTAAATGGCGAGGTAAGGATTTCAACAAAGAAGGCAAGGAATGGAAGAATAATTCGAATGCACACAATGCAAGTACGAGTCAAGGAACTAACGACAAGAGCAAGCTCAGATGTTATGAATGTGGCAAGCATGGACACTTTGCGAAAGAATGCACGAAATGGAAATACAACAAGCAAGAAGAGTCACATCTCACCTATGACACTGACACCGAACCTACATTGCTGTGAAGACTCGTCAAGAAAGAAAGAATAAAGGAAGCAATCGATTTTGTCATTGGGGAATGTTGGAGTAAATGACAAAACCGGATACTTAGTAGTATGTTTTAGGTATTATATGTAATCTTAATATAGTTAAGGGTAGTTTAGTGAATATTTATGTAAAATTCTGTAGCATGTAATTGGGCTGGGTCTTTAGAAACGTTATAAACTGTTGTTCGGCCTTTGATTACAACTGTTATAAGGGTTCGAATGAATCTGCTGTTTGGGACAGGTTTGTTGCAACAGAAAAGTGCAGAAAAATATAAAAAGAATAATCAAATGGTAAAAACTGAATTGTATTGATTTGTATTGGAATTGAATGATTGTTTACAGAAAACCTAAACCTATTTATACTTGTTGAATCGGTGCCAAGAACATGAGGCATACCGGTTCTCTAAAAGTAAACGTTGCAATCCCTAAAACGGTTATACCGTTATGTAAAACGGTTTATAACGTTTCTAAAGACCCAACCCAATTACATGCTACAGAATTTTACATAAATATTCACTAAACTACCCTTAACTATATTAAGATTACATATAATACCTAAAACATACTACTAAGTATCTGGTTTTGTCATTTACTTCCAACAAAATATGATTGCGAAGTTGATATGATTCATATATTACAAATGATAAAGTAGTTTTTATGCATTTGACTACACTGTGGCCTTGTGGATGACTTTAGGTCCATTTGACCATTTAACATAAAATTATAACCCGAGTCAACCTGCATACCCATAAATGAGTCAAAATAGATATATGTATATTTGCTGTATGGTTTATGTCTGTTACTGTTTGTTCGTTTTACTCAATTATTGATAGAGAAAATGGTTGGAAGAACTTACAAAGGGAATGGGAAGTACTTGTAGACCGTTGAGGTATTTCCGTTGTTTAGAAGATACATCAACCACCTAAATAAACAAATCCCACATGTACTTAAAAGTTAACGTTAAAATAATAAATAAATAAGACATGGTAAATATTTTAATTCATAAAACAGTAATTACATTCAAGATATATTTTACGTGACAAAACATGTATTGTTCGAGTAAACATAGCAAAATAATGGGATTGCATAATTCCAAATTCAGTGTAATACAAAACGTAATGTTGACATCAAACAAGTTCAACAGAAAAGTTATTATCATATTGAAGAAACATTTCAAAAGAACCCTATTTGAGTTTTCAAAGTTTGACATTTTCATGAAAACAACTTTAAAACAGCAACTATTTTGCTGAAAACAACCATACAAAGGAGGTGTTTGGTATTGCATATTCTAACTTATGCTCATAAAATGCTGATTTTAGCATAAAATAAAGAAAAGAACTTTATAAGATGACTAACTTACATAACAACGAAAATAACTCCAGTAACCTGATGCCTTATAAACTCAGCATCGCTGTAGAAAGGCACTGCTTCTGCCGCAGAAGCTTTTATTAGTGGAATATGAACCGAACCTTGGCCTCTTATGACTGGACCCCAGACAAATCTCATTTGTTTTCCCGAGAAGTCAACTGGTATCTTACCCGTCGATCTTTTCAGTGAAAGAGCAATTCCTTGACTTCTTGGTAAAGGTAAAGAAGGTGAACTTTTCTTTATAAAATATGGATGTTTCTGTGTGCAGCACACGGCGGAACCCCAATGGTGAGACAAAGGTGACATGGTTGAAGCAATGAGTATTGTCTTGACAAACAAGTAGAAAATTATTAAGGGCCTGTGCAAAATTATATATAACTTTTTAGTAACTACTGTTTCAACTAATAATTTTACCCACCAAGGTATCATAGTTAAAATTCAAAAGATGCTAATCATGCTAGAGTTTTTAATCTGCACATGACTTCAAATTTTTTGCATGAATCATTTATATATTTTCTACTGTATTAATAAAGAAAGGCGAGGAAAATCATACCCGACAACGCGAAAAAATGTGTTTTCATTATTGAGAGCAAGTTCTAAACGCTCTAGAAGGAGAAAGTAATAAATGATTATATAGATGTAAAAATGATTGCTATTTTGTTTGTCATCAAAAAGAATCTGTTCAGGAAAAAGGAACAGGAATGCCGGTTGTCAAGGTCCTAGAAAAGGACTTTGAAATAATAAAAACTGGACTCAGACCGGATGGCCCAAAAGAAAGAGCACTCTATTTCTCTTTTTTTGGTAAATACAAATGGGCTGTTTTGGACAGGTCTGAAATGTTGGAGATCTTAGTGTGTCTGATAATATGAATTGAGATTTACTCGAGTCTGAAAGGATTTCAGGTTATGCTCTAATATGTGTTAGGAGGTGCGGAATCCACGCTCGTACTAGCTAATTTGATACCAAAGACGACATCTGGCAGGGTGATAGTTAGTTGGCAACAATTTCCAACCGATTTAACTATTTTCCTACCCACCAATTTTTAATCTTTACATAAAACATGTAACGTATTTTTAATCTCGCTTGCGTCCCTAGAAACCTGAGTGCTACTTCCGTGTAAACTTATTCATAAAGTGTGAATCATGCGATTAATAGTTAATCCACATTGTATATAGATTATTACCATTCTCACTCTCAAATTTCCAACAAAAAATACCCATTTAAAACCATTTGACGTTCATCTCTCGTTACACTACTTTTGTCAAACATGTCTAGACCATTACGAAAGGTAATTTCATAATTACTCAAATAGCACAATTTTGTAATATGTTGAAAACGGTAACTGAGTAGGTGAGCAACATAAATTTAAGGGAGTTGATATGCACACCACAATTATGCATATGTGGTATTGTACTATGTGCATCACTAATATGATTTTGTGGTGTGCACATCACTATTAGTGGTGTGCATATCACCTCCCTAAATTTAAGGGTGACATACATATACACAACGGCGACAACATCCGTTGGTATTTAGTATTCTCTTGAAACCCGAACGGTATTTAGTATCTGTTGGTATTAGAACAACCCAAATTGAGTTAAAGGGTGTTTGAGTAACCTTATTGGTGCAGCTTACGAAACTATCGCATTATCAAAACATAATAAACAGATTTCAGAAACTAACCGGTAGAAACCCGGATATGAAAAATAACAATTACATTAAAAATTTAAGATACAAGAAACTAGAAAATAATGTACGGAACATATATATACAGTTAGGCTACCATGCAAAACATAAGAAAGAACAACATACAGTGACAGAGAAACCTCGTAAGAGCGGGTGATCCGAGCTGTCGCAGGTAGGTGCCGATGGAATCCTTGATCGTGAGTTATGCAGATGGTAAAATTGAGCTGTAAAAAGTTAAAAATGAAACGTGTGTGACCAGGGCTTTTAATAGATAAACTTGAAGCAAAATATATCTATTTTTTTTATTTGATCTAATCGATAAGATTAATTTAAACAATTTAAAAAACTCAATTCCATTTTTCTTTTCAAATATTAATTTCTTTTAAACAGTTAATCGTTACGCGAAAAAAATATATCATTACGACAATCATTTAATTATCTTTCTATAAACAGTCACTTTGATTTCGACAAATTTTTTTTCTTCATATTTTTCACGTTTTTTTTTTACATTTTTTTCGTTACTGAAATTTGCATGAAAAAATCACATGTGATTAAACACTAATTTGAATATCACATGTTGTAAAACCCCAAAATCGAAAACGCGTTAAAAGACTATTATACCCCTCACTTGATAATCCGTAAAATAAAACAAGCTCTATAATTACGCTAGGTACCTAATGATAATTGATTTACTTAGAACATTGAAAAATAAAACTTACATTTATAATACAAATAAACATGACACATTAAAAAGGTTACATGTGCCATACACTAAAATATTTAAATGAATGTAACATAATAAGTATGGAAATTATGTAAATTGATTTGGTCCTTTCCCCTCTTTGTTCGGTTGAGATACACGACCCACACACCTCAATAATTGCCAAAATTATCTCATTCCTATCTACAAATTTCATTTAAAACATATTCCCCTAAAAACCCTAAAGAAAGTCACGGCAAAAGATCCCTTCATCCCATTTTTTTCTGTCGACACACCAGGGGGTCCAAGAGAAGGTTTAAACAAGGTTTGTAGGGGCTGTTATCGTAGGAAATTGGCACGAGGACTGTTGTGTGTCGTGGGTCTTGTGGTGTTGCTGCTGGTCGTGGCTCCTAGGACTCCAAAGGGTGCTTGATATTGCTTGGTTTTAATCTTGTTCCTCCCTCATTACACGCATAAAAGGGTAATCATACATCATCTCACCTTTCCTTTTGTTTTCTGACTTTGGTCGTGAGTCATGACCCTCATGCACATGGTCTTATACGAGTTAAAAAGCAACATAAACTAATGATACTAGAGGTACTTCGCGTTCTTGTGTGGTACCCTAAAATAAAAATTTGAATCATGTATTTTAGTTTATTATGTTCTTTTGACAACAAATTTGGATATCAAGAATTTCGCTTAGCCCGTGTCCGTTCGGGCTCGAGCCCGTTGGCGTGTGCCTATTTGGCCCATGCCCATTCGGCTCGAGTTCGCTTGGCCCGCAGTTCGGGCTTAAGCTCATTTTGCCCGTTGACCGCTCGGGCTTGAATATATGTATAATGTGCTTTATTATTTGTATTAGTGACATTTAATGGTTCCCGTGCGTTGCGGCGGATACCGAAATAAAATTTTCCGTGAATCATGTATTTTAGTTTATTATGTTCTTTTGATAATAAATTTACTGATTTCAAAATTTCGTTTAGCTCGTGCCGTTCGGGCTCGAGCCTGTTTAACCGATGCCCACTCGCCGACCACGTTTGGCTGTGCCCGCTTGGATCGTGCCGTTCGTCGCTCGAGCCCATTTGGACCGTTGTCTGCTTGGGCTTGAATATTTGTATAATGTTCTTTATTGTTTGTATTAGTGATTTTAATGCGTGAATTATGTTTAAGTTGGTTGTACAATATGCTTGATAATTTGTATTTCTTATGTAAGGGGTGTTTTAATCATTGCATTAATTGTATTTATTGAACAGTTAATTAATTAACTACATTAAATATTTTGACCACATTAATAGTGCTTTGTATTTTGTACATTAAGCTTTAAGACTTGTAAGTCTTAAAATTAATATTGATGAGAAAAATCATTATAGTGCATTATGTATTGTACAATTAGTTTTGTATTTTGTAAGTCTTAATTTAAAGACCATGAGGAGAGATATTCATTCATCTATTATAAGTAGTATAGATGCTAAAACCTTGTCACAAGAATAATAAGTCACATATATTAATGATGGGGGTAATTCCAAAAGGACAAAAAGCTTCATTGAGGTCACTTTGAGGTACAAAATAAACCCTCTTCTCAAAATGGTCGTGTATGAATGCGATTCCATTAGATGTCGACACGTGTCCATTTATTTATTATTAAAGTACAGTGGTAGATGGGATTTTTCCCAAATATTCCTTTTGTCTTATTATTACTAATGTAAAGGTCAAAATACCCCTCTTTTTTATATGTATTTTCTCTACCTACCTTATCTTTTCACTTCTATATTTATAACCACCCATTCCCTTCATCATCTACAATATCTAGCCACTACCATATCCGGCCAGCCACCATCAAATCCGCCACAACAATATCACCACAAGTATTCCATCCCAAAGAGTCTTGGGAGACTCTCGACACCACAATAATATCACACCGAGGCACATTAACCACAGTTACCGTGTCGGTTACACAAACAACCAACAAAAACATCACCATCGAAGCACTACTCGACCCAAAACACTAACCAAAAGGGCCAAGACTCACGTTCCACAAGGACTCAAGCAAAAAACAACCACGAAAACATGGTTAACAAAGGAAATAACACAAACTAACACGGTATACACGTGAGAAGTCACAGTAACACATGCAAGACAAAACCCAAAAGTCCGAAACTTAAATTTTAGATCTAGGCGGCGTCGGTGGGTTTCACGCGCACTAATGTCGAATGATCACCTTCGACGATCTATCGTTTGGTATATGGTGTAATTTCGGTGGCGGGTCGCCGGAATATTGGCCGGAGAAAGGCGGTGTGTGTGTGGTGTTCTAGCCGGAATATATGTATTAGAATATTGGTATGGATTTTATGGCAGTGGGGATTGATGGTAGGACATCTAAGAAAACGGATATGATAAAATAGATCTGTTGTCAAATTTGAAAAGAATATGGTGCAACTTACGATGGCCGTAATATGTGATAATTCGATTAATAGTTACCATGTGCATGTATGTTGTTTATAATGAAACACAGTAACAAATTAAAGTGATACAATTTTTTTTATATAAATTAGAAATGATAAAATTAAAGTGAGGGTATATTAGACTTTTAATACTCTGAATAATAAGACAAAAAGGAATATTTGGGAAAAAAATCCCACCTACCACTGTACTTTAATAATAAATAAGTGGACACGTGTCGCACATCTAATGGAATCGCACATTCGCACATGACCATTTTGAGAAGAGGGTTTATTTTTGTACCTCAAAGTGACCTCAATAGAGCTTTTTGTCCCCTTTTGGGAATTAGCCCTTAATGATGTGTATATGTATTTGCCGAATATAAAAGAGGTACGAGTAGCTAGGTTGCGAGTTAAAGACATTGCTTTTATTTCTAGGACTTAAAACTATGAAACCATTATCATGAATATAAGCTGATTTTGAAAACTTGTAATGAAGAGTTCGAAATCGTTTTCGGTAATACTAGTATTACGTATGATTTATGAAGAAGACATTTTGCATGGGGTCTTTATCAAAATTAGTTTATAAGTATGTTAATAAAGATTACTAGAATAAGACTGTTTGTCGAGGTTCACGTAATTACGTTTAAGTCTTTAGACAAATGAAAGCATAGTTCATGTAATATGACATTTTGAAGTATCGACAAGTCAGTTTTCGAATCTTTAAATTATTCATTCTACAAGAGTAGCACATCAGGTTGAATTTTTTTTATATTAATATTGATCATGCATACTATAAGATCTAAATCACTGAATTGATATCATATGTGAATTAGTTTTGAAATTGAGTCTTAATATTTATATGAGCATGGTCAGTAGTAATTATTCATCATTTTTTTTTACGTCACCAAATGGAAATAATAAACAAAGCCGAATTAAGAAGACAACAATATTTAGTTCATTCGTTATATTAATATGAACTAGTTCGTAAATTCGTGTAGATCCGGTGAAGAAGGAGTGATCCGTTTTCCTTGTGTTCATTTGCTTTCGTTTATAAGGTACATAAATTCTATCCCTTTTCAGTAGGGATTTCTCATGACTTTCCGATCCTTTAACTTTGCTTCGTTTATGATATTCCATTTCTATGGTTCCTTATGCTATGACCCTTTGATATTGATCCTCTGTTATTGAACCTCATATCGAACCATTGCTATTGACCCTCCGTTATTGGACCTCATTATTGAACCCTTTGTTACTAAACCTTTGATATTGAATTTTAATAGTGAACTGCTGCTACTGAACTTTGATATTGAACTATTGCTATGAACCTTTGAATGGTGGACTACCGATATTGAACCTCTGATTATTATGATTGATATATTGCTACACTGTAGACCTTTGTCTGACCCTTCAGATTGATACCCGAGCCAAATATTGTTAACTAGTCATGGAGGTACCATGACCGTGTTATTGATGCACCAATGGCATGACTCTAGTGTGGCTGAGTGATGTTCCACACCGTCCCTATCTTGCATCGATTATGCGCGCTTCATTGTTCTTGTTATGGCCACTAATGTTTCTGCAGGGCGTATGGATGCATCCTAGATTTGTCTTTGTATTACATTGATATATATAATGTTCGGTGATGTGGTGCGTGTGTGCAATACACCCTCACGATGCGGGAGCGTACTCCGCGACATCGAGGTCTCCTCCTATTGTCCGGTATTCCGAGGTCACCCTCCGAATCGATGGTTACTATTGATTACGGGCTGCTATTGCCACTCTTGATATTCTTGTCTTGTATTGTTGGCTTGGGATAGATTTTTGACAACCCCTACCTTTGGTGAACCTATATTGTACCGTCATTTTACCCCAACGCACCATATTCTGTATTGATTGTCTTTTACTCAGTACCCTTATGTAACTCATTCCACTACCATTCCATTCACGTGCCGGGTCATTATATGATCATTGAATTTGATTATGATGTTACATGTTCTATGTGATTACTGTTATCCTGCTACAATGTGATCAATATGCGACTATATGATCCAACTGTTGTCATCTGAGTATATGTTATCTTACTGTTATGTGAACCTTGATTGGTCTGGTGATCATGTTGAGTGTAATTAGTGATGATCTGTTTATTATGGATACCTCTGTTTAATTATGTTTAGGGGCTATGATTATCCTTTGGTGTCTTATTGTTAATTGTCGACTTGCCATGCCTATGTTTGCTATGATACTGTTATGTTATTTAACTGTGGGTTATCTGTCTTGTGGAGTTGTCATGTTCACTTCCTAATTAATTGTGTTAGTGCAAATATTACGATATTTAATCTATACAGTCTCGTTTGTTTTGATTGATGACAAACATGTAACTTGTAATACATAACGTAAAATGTACAAGTTACTTGTAATCACACTTTGTCTCAACATACATTCAACACCTCTCGATGTCTCAAGTCCTCATATGTTACAACACAGGTTCGTACATGTTTGTTATGTGGCATTATGATCAAACCCATTAACAAATCATTTAGAATGTTTAAAATACGTTTAGAGTCACTAAGTATTTTAATAGGTTAACCATTCTATTTGAACCTCATTTTACATTTGCATGCACAAGTATTTCAAAAGGTAACTAGACATTTTATTAACTAGTTACATAATACATTTTACAAGTTTACTTTGATAAACTTTTAATCTAAAATGGAAATACATGTTACATCATGGCATGCATCATCTTTGAAATCCTTGGAAGATCTCTTGAATATATTGGTTAGATTGACACTCAATATATCAAATGTGATCTTAGTAAGATTTGGTAATATCTTGGAAAGATTTGAAGAAAGATTTTTAGATTTTATGTCGCACCCACGGTGCCAAATTGCATAAAGGACGGACCCTTTAAAGGGATCCTTGGTCCGTGGACGCTCCGTCCACTTTTGGCTATAAATAAGCCCATTGTTTTCCCATTTCTTCACCACTTAAAAGCACATCTTCTCCACCTTCTTGCATACATTTAGATCAATCATTAAAAATGTAGTAACACACATTAAACACCCTAATGATCATGATCATAATGCTTCTAACATTCATCTTTGTTGTAAGCATACTCTTTGATCAACCAAGGAAATCTTGGAGATCTAGCCATCCCAGTCACCACAAGTTGAAGATCTATTACAAGAAGTTTAGGGAACTTGTGATCTTCATCATGAAGGCTTCCTATCAATGGAAGTTCATTTAGAAGTAGTTATTCATATCCATTAGACATTTGTGTCATGGATCATTAGTGTAAACATCATTGCATCATAACAACACTTTCACCAAACTAGATTAGATGGTTTATGTGTTTGTGCCATAAAACACAAGGTTTTTTATGTTGGGCCATAAAACATATTGGGAGTGGTTGTACCCTTGTAAAAGAACTCGACATCTAGCTTAGTGTCGGAAATATTATATAGGCAAAGTTAGGTTGGTTCTACCTCGAACTAGAACCCGTATTTAGCTTTGTACCGGAAAAAGTGTAGCGACGATTGTAAGGTTTTCTCCATGAGAAGGAGCTTGTTGATTTAGTGAAGTAACTCTCGAGTTGGGTACTCGGGAGTGGAGTAGGCGGAAAGGAGATCCGTGACCGAACCACTATAAATCCTCGTGTTCGGTTTGCACTTTCCTTTCTTTATCTCTTTACTTTTATACTTGCACTATACTATTGTTTGTGATGTGGTTTGATGTTCATGATTGTGTGACAACTTGGTTTACCATGCTTTATATTAGTCACAAACAATAATTGGTACTTTCATATTATAACAAGCTTCATAAGCGATTTGATACTAAAGATCTAAAGAATTTTAAACGATAACGTATTCACCCCCCCTCTACGTTTCCACAATTGGTATCAGAGCCACGTAGCTCGTATTTCTAAAACAAATGGTTTTTAAAAATAGAGTACGATCCATGTATCAAATTACCATTGAAGCGAAAAATAATATGAAAAATGCTTTGCTTGTTATACTTAAAAATTTTGTTGTTAAATGTAACTTTGTATACAAGCTTGAAGGTTTTCTTGAAAAGTAAAATAAAAAAGTTTGTTGAAAGAACTAGTAAGTATTGTATTGTGTGCTCATAGAAAATTTACGAAGAAATAGGATTTTAAAGGAGTGTTTGGGATAACTATAAATCTAGTTGAAAAATCACCTCCGTAAATGTTAAAGATAAGTTACATAAGTAGATATGTTGTTAAATATGTGTATTATATGTTTACTATGAAATCTAGTAGGTCTCACACGTTTTCTCTATGTCAAATACTAGTTTTGGTGAATCTGTCTCAGAGGACCACGGCACCAAATCTTATAAAGGGCGGATCCCTTTATTTGGTTCCGTGGAATCCGTCATGCGATATATGCGATTTTGGGCAACTTCAAAAATCATAACTAATTAACCGTAAGTCCGTGCAGTCGAACCACCTATCATTTTAAAAGGAATTGAGTCTACTTTCATTTAAAAATACTCTCATGGCCTGAGTCTAATTTTAAATAAGTGAAATAGACCAAATACTACAATATGTCTAAAATATTGAGTTTCGCTTAACATAAAAACTCAAATTTTGAATCAAGCAATTTAAGTTGGTATTCTTAGAACTTTGATACAACTTCCTTTGAAACTAAATAATTTGGTAATATGTTTAAAGGAAACTAATCAAGCTTGGTATACATCGTCATATTTAAAGCATAAAATGACAAAAAGTGTCTTTCTTGTTATGCTATGCTAAATGACCACTTGTTTATGTTGTTTGCATATATGTTGCTTGCTTATTTTTCAAATTGTTGTTTACACTTATTTGTTTGCATAATATAAGTGTCAATCTTGCCATGTTATTTATTCGCTTGTTTGACGATTTCTTATTTATGCACAATAGGTTATTTGCTAGATTTTGTGCACTAAGTTGGAAAATTACTTTACCATCGCTTGTAGAATTAGATCACTTCGTTTGCATAGGTTACTAACATCTCGCATAACTTATGAAATGTCATAACTCACTTAGCAATGAGTACTAAGTAAATTAGTCAAGTACTTTGAAAAATGAAGGTGTTAAGAGAGTGTTTGGTACAAGGACAAAAACAATGTTGTATGATGTAATTTATTTGTTTTACTTTGTAGGATGATAATATGACTTAAAACAATGTTATATGCTAACCGGTTTATGCGGTGGATAGCACAAGTGTGTTATCAATTTTACCCATTTTCACTTTTATGTGAAAATCGTTAGCCCTTGGTCAAAGTCTATGCTCCACTATATTTGTATATGTGTTATCGACTTTTCCTAACTAGAAGTAATTAATGTCACATGTTTTAAGCAAAATTTCGTGTTTCGAAAACTCCCGACACCTAAAAAATGGGTCTGTGAACTTTTCGGTGTCCACGGATCGACGGCACCAAAATGTTGGTACCGTCGTTATGTATTTTGGTACCACCATACCTGCATAAAGCGGCACCAATTTAAGGGTTCGGTGTGTAAAGAAATGGTGCCGTGAATCCTCAGGTAAGTTATTGAATTTTACTAAATCCGCAATCTAATTTACCAAACTTCGTTTCTAGGATAGTTGTTAATGCATATCTTTCATACCTCACTCAACACATCCTCAATGGATTAACTTAGGATGTTTGACATGATTTTAGACACTTCCATCTCATTAGAAACTACCATCTTTATATGGATTAACATCAAATCCATGGATCCTTTGTTCCATAAATCAACACATTCAAGATGATCATTTTCACACCTTCACTGTTACTTTTCCTCAAGCTTAGCATTTCTTAAATCAAAATCAAAATGACTAAATCCTTAACCTCAAATAAGCCACTTAAGAAAACCACTAGGATTAGCATTCGATCTTGTTGCTTCATTAACTTGAGCTCTTCATCCTCAGACTCATTACCACCAACATCTCCTCACCCGTTTGCGGATGACTTAGATGACTTACCAAGACTAATAAACCTGGACTCATTATTTGCAAAGATATCATACACAAGTCTAACATATGACTATAGATATTGTTTTGTATCTACATGTATTGCCTCACCTGGTTAACATGAAAATAATGTGTCATCCTTCAAGACGATAAGTATTTACATCGAGTCATAACTCACACATATGTTAAATACATATTATCAAGTCTTGTTATCATTGAGTTCAATCTAAGCTTTATAATCTCAACAAATTAGGATTGACAACTTAAGTATTTCATCCGAAATATTCAAGTATATGCGACTTACGATTGTAGTCATTAAAAGTCATATCCGAAAAATCAACACCCAAGTATTTTAACAACACATGTTGAAACACTTATCCAAAACAAACAACCCACGGTGCCACTTATCCCTCTTTGACACCTACTATCCCTCTTCCATCTTTTGGCACCATTAACCGTATTGCTCATGAACTTCCAAGAGTATACTTTAAATCAAACGTTCCCTTTCAAGGTGAACCTATACCTCAGCCCCTAAGCTTCATAAACATAACCAAAACTTCAAGCACTTCACCCACTAGTTGTAGCAACCAATGAACCATAAGAATTAGTATCCGTATTTTTTGTGTTCAACATCTATGGACAAATATTCAACCTAAGTACTCCCATAGCACAACAAACCCCTACATCACCACATCCTTATTTAGACACTAGAAGACCTACCATCTAGATCAACCAATCCACCATCCTTACCATCATTTGAATTCGTTGAGTGTATTGCTCAAAAAGCCCTTGTGTCCAACACTTGTCTTTGAATCAAATGCACGTTTGAACAAACTCAAACATCCTTTCCAACATATAAGGACTTAGATAATTCATTATGGCTAGAACCTCAACTATCAAATAAGCATGGTGCTCTTGGTAATTGTTTTCAATTTCCACTAGGTATAAGTAGTACTACCTTCACAAATTATCAAAGTATTAGTAATACTTCATCGTTAAACTTCTGCATAAATTTCGTTAAACCTCAAATCAACATTTTAACAACATATGTTAAAATGCAATCTCAAAGCCAACATCATACACCCCAAGCAACAATGACTTTTGAGGAGTATACATAAGAAACTCGAGTGAATTCCTCTTGTCATCATCTAGTGAATATAATCTTGAGACCAAGTTTATTTAGATGGGACTATCCGATTCAAACTCTTTGGCTTCATATCTTCATTTAGGAAAACATGATGTTTTGAAGAACATTATGACTAAGATTCATGCGTTAAGATTTCATCTTGTTAAAAGGATATTGTATATCATATGCATCATTCTTGCGACATAAATAGTTGTGTTACAAGAGATTTCATTACACCTCATTGGCTAAATGATCTTGAAACAAACATCTACAAGTTCTATGAACTAGCATATCCAATTCATCTTGTCATACTTGTTTTCATAAGCATGATAACTTTATCCTATGGGATAATCTCATTTGTTGAAAGATACTATTTGTATCTATTTCCTTTCAAGCGTACATCATAACCTAACCTTGCTCAAACCGAGTGCACATCCAAGGTTAAAACTACACATCTTTAGAGCATACACAAGATCTATTGAAGTTGGTAACCTCACTTAGATTATTGTTAAATAAAATACCAAAGAGCTTTGTTGAGAACGTTCTTAGCTTAACATATTCTCTAGTCTTAGATGATCAATTCACATTTAAATTACACACTTCAACTCAACATAAAAGATGTCATCCATTAGATCATACAATTAGCTGTGTAATTTGAACAACTTTAGATTCTAAACACAAGATTAAAACACATTGTTTATCAAACACACCATTGTTAAAATTCATGTGTATAACATGACGTCTTCATCACCTTAGTTATATTGCATATTAGTTAAGTCACATTAAGCCAAGTATTGGTAAACTATCATCTTTTATGCACTTTAATATGCAAAAGTAGGAGTTCCCATCTTTCTAACATGAGAATGACTCTTGGAGAACCTATTGCACTAGAAACTCAATTTGACCTAACGGTTGAATTGCTTCCTGAGAAGTTGGGTATGTGGAATCACCCGTAAAATGGTCGTGTTTAGCCTTAATTGAGCACCGCTAGTAATAGTCTCATATTCATTCTCCAACTTGAAAAATCTGTTTTCCTATACTTGCCTAAAGTAAGTGTTAAAACATTGATAGTTTGCCTCGCCTTAGGAATACTAATCAAACAAGTAGTATATATGACTTTTCTTTTAAAACCACTTGCATTGCACTTACATGTGTTGATTACATGTTCTTGTTTGATACGATAAGTTAATTTGACATTATCTTAGTGTTTGATAACTAGTCAAATGTGTAAACCTTAGTAAAACCACTTGCATTGCACTTACATGTGTTGATTACATGTTCTTGTTTACTACGATAAGTTGATTTGACATTATCTTAGTGTTTGATAACAAGTCAAATGTGTAAACCTTAGTACGGTTTTATCTTTATAATGCTTGTATTGTTGTTTCATGCTACTAAACGTTTAAACCTAAACTTTATTTGCATGATACTTACTTTTGAATTATTTTTAGCATGATTAACATGTTACTTATGAACTCATAATATGTCATTTTGATACGAGATAATTTTGATATGATATATTTGTGTTTGAAAGCTATTAGTTGGCATTCATTATATCTATGTGTAGTACGATCTAAATGATACATGCTCCAAATTGTTATGTCTTAAACATGGCTTGCATGACTCTTTCATCTTGTTTCTTTTGCTTCTTGTCACACTATTGGTTTGCTACGTGTGCACATATAATATGTCAAAGTGCTTTTGGTATGACTAACTTTTAGAAGCCTTTTTATCTTACAAATTAATCACATAGATTATTGTATATCCAAGTATGCTTAAGTGTCTAAGTCTAACAACAAAACAATCTCATAATGAAATGTCTTGAATAAAGTCGTATTCTTGCATATTATGATTGTTTTGATGCTATCTTGTGTGGTGATTTCTTTTCTACTAAGTGCTTTGTGTTGTTTTTGCTTATATAATATGTTATCATTTGATTTCTATCATGTTAACATCTTTTGTCACAAACAAATTTGTTTTGTAGGTTGATAACAAATTATTTGTTATCTCACTTGGTTCTAACTTTTATATGCTCATTTTGCATAATCCCTTTTATTGCTACGTAGATTAGTACTATGCTTTATGGGACCCCTACACTTGCATATAGTTTAAAAGCATATAGAATTAAGTTCTAGAGGTTGGCTTTACATTTTGTCTTTCAACCGACCTCTTTCCAAATCTCATTTTGCTTCGCTTTCCAAAATCACCTCCATCATTATTTAGTTATAACAATACTCTAATCCTCTTCACTTCCTATTAGGAAACCACATGCCTCATCATACGATCATCTCGTATTAATCGAGAAGAGGTACGTGACTTTAAGGATGAAGTTCATTGTATGCTAACCATCATCCAGAAAAACATCACTAAACTCATCTCTTTCGTTAACCCGAAAAACCTCCTAAACACTTTGTTGTCATTCCTTATTTGATACATTACACATTATGTTGGATGTCCACCAATTAAGGGGGAGAGAAATCCATTCACATAATTGTATTCTGTCAAATTTTATGTCCCTTAGACTCTAAAATACCAACACATAGGCAAACACCACTTAGCTAAAATCGGTTCACGAAACCACAACTTGTTCAACCTTTTAACCTTATATCACAAGTTTGCACCAATACCTCATCAAGTGAAAAACACATCATGTGTTCTACAAACTTCTTCATCTCCACAATCAACAAATCTAGGATTTTCCTTAAACTAGCACCTTACAACTTCACTATCTAGAACACCATCATAGGATCTTATCCTTTTTCTCGCTTGACATATATCATGCATGTCATTGTCAGTGCAAACGATATATTAATCAAAACAGCCATTCCCAACACGTTGGTCCATCCAACTCTCACTTATATGCCATTCTCATCCTCATATAGGTACTCATTATTATTATTAGTATTTTCCATATTGTCTTCACTTCTTTTCAAAGTGAAAATCATCCATGTCTGTCAAAACCATGCTAATACTACCTTTCCCATTGTCACCTAGAATATGTCATTTTTATAATTCGTGTCAATCAATGAACGAATATATCTTCATGTTATCACTTTTATATATTCTTAGATAGAACGCATTATTGATTATTCTTGGGTTGAAGCATATGAGAACTTGCTCATAACAATAGGTTGTTAGCATCAATAAATCATTCAAATCATAACCCTTATGAATCATTGAAATGCAATGTCCATTCTTATTTTTTCTCTTAGCTTTGGTCACTTGACATTACGAAAGGATTGCATGAGTCCATATTTTTTTTGCTATACATACGAGTTTCTAACTCCTTAATAGCTTCTTACCTAATCACCACCACATTCCATCACCACTTTCACTAATCATCACCACCATGGATTAGCGAAAACTTACTGTTGTAAATCTCGAGTCATCTACCATCAACTAGTAAACCGACACCAACACTAGCACCACTAGTGGCACACCCGGTGGAAGACTTCATATCTTCTTTCTAGGAATTATTTTGTAGGCTTTTATCATATTATATTCTCACTTTTCTTATGATTGTAATTAGGAGACTACACTTCATGAGATCTTTGATTATATCATTTATATACATCTTATTTTTCTTTGTGAAAAAGATGAAATATATTGCACTAATGTTCTTCATGTAGGTTCATCATCATATACACTCGATTGTATATAACTTACTCATCTAAGGATGAAGTTTGCATCAATTATTTTTCTTATTTTAGGTGCTTCTTGACACCCTAGAACAAGGAGGAATATCCTTTAAGCACTCATATTGCACCGTCTATACACTTGGTTGTATATGACATATTTTCTAAAGACAAAGCTTCTATTATACTAATATTTATTTTGAAGGTTCATCTTGACGCCCTAGAGCAAGGGGAGCCTCCGTCAAGAATTTACTGAATGCATCTTATACACACTTTGTTGTATAACACTTACTCGTCCTATGACGAATATAGTTTTGTACTAATATTTGTTTTGTAGGTTTTTAATCATACCCGACGCCTCAAACAAGGGGAGCAACCGTCGAGGGGAGCATGCACGCATTTAGCATCATTCTCACTTTTCAAACAAGCATTTGTGCTCGATAAAAGTGGAGAAAATAGGCTAACATTGCTATGCATTTTTCTTTTCATATATTTCTCATAATTTTTGTTGCATAAAACTAACCTTGATGTAGGTTAAGCCTCTTTATTTGATCCATGGATCCGCTACCAAACAAGGGACGGATTGAAGTGGACGGTTTAACTTCACTAGGGATGATGCAAGCTCGCCTTTTTGGGGAGAAATAAAGTTAAACTCCAAGGACACGCCCTTTTTGTTTCGACAAAAGGGGGAGAAGAGTGTAAACGGAGAAGGTAATGTAAAGGTAGTAAGGATACAAGTAACCTTTTACATTTTACTTTTTATTACGTTTACATATCTTTGTCATCATCAAAAGGGGAGATTGTTAGTGCAAATATTACGATATTTAATCTATACAGCCTCGTTTGTTTTGATTGATGACAAACATGTAACTTGTAATACATAACGTAAAATGTACAAGTTACTTGTAATCACACTTTGTCTCAACATACATTCAACACCTCTCGATGTCTCAAGTCCTCATATGTTACAACACGAGTTCGTATATGTTTGTTATGTGGCATTATGATCAAACCCATTAACAAATCATTTAGAATGTTTAAAATACGTTTAGAGTCACTAAGTATTTTAATAGGTTAACCATTCTATTTCGAACCTCATTTTACATTTTGCATGCACAAGTATTTCAAAGGTAACTAGACATTTTATTAACTAGTTACATAATACATTTTACAAGTTTACTTTGATAAAATTTTTAATCTAAAAATGGAAATACATGTTACATCATGGCATGCATCATCTTTGAAATCCTTGGAAGATCTCTTGAATATATTGGTTAGATTGACACTCAATATATCAAATGTGATCTTAGTAAGATTTGGTAATATCTTGGAAAGATTTGAAGAAAGATTTTTTAGATTTTATGTCAGGCACCCACGGTACCAAATTGCATAAAGGACGGACCCCTTTAAAGGGATCCTTGGTCCGTGGACGCCTCTGTCCACTTTTGGCTATAAATAGAAGCCCATTGTTTTCCATTTCTTCACCACTTAAAAGCACATCTTCTCCACCTTCTGCATACATTTAGATCAATCATTAACAATGTAGTAACACACATTAAACACCCTAATGATCATGATCATAATGCTTCTAACATTCATCTTTGTTGTAAGCATACTCTTTGATCAACCAAGGAAATCTTGGAGATCTAGCCATCCCCAGTCACCACAAGTTGAAGATCTATTACAAGAAGTTTAGGGAACTTGTGATCTTCATCATGAAGGCTTCCTATCAATGGAAGTTCATTTAGAAGTAGTTATTCATATCCATTAGACATTTGTGTCATGGATCATTAGTGTAAACATCATTGCATCATAACAACACTTTCACCAAACTAGATTAGATGGTTTATGTGTTTGTGCCATAAAACACAAGGTTTTTATGTTAGGCCATAAAACATATTGGGAGTGGTTGTACCTTGTAAAAGAACTCGACATCTAGCTTAGTGTCGGAAATATTATATAGGCGAGTTAGGTTGGTTCTACCTCGAACTAGAACCCGGTATTTAGCTTTGTACGGAAAAAGTGTAGCGACAATTGTAAGGTTTTCTCCACGAGAAGGGAGCTTGTTGATTTAGTGAAGTAACTCTCGAGTTGGGTACTGGGAGTGGAGTAGGCGGAAAGGAGATCCGTGATCGAACCACTATAAATCCTCGTGTTCGGTTTGCACTTTCCTTTCTTTATCTCTTTACTTTTATACTTGCACTATACTATTGTTTGTGATGTGGTTTGATGTTCATGATTGTGTGACAAATTGGTTTACCATGCTTTATATTAGTCACAAACAATAATTGGTACTTTCATATTATAACAAGCTTCATAAGCGATTTGATACTAAAGATCTAAATAATTTTAAACGATAACGTATTCACCCCCCCTCTACGTTTCCACAAATTGCTTCCGCTTGCTTTTAGTTTTTCCTGTTGGCTTATTTATATTCTGATTTCCTGATCTGATTGCATGCTATTCTTATGTTGAGTGGATGCGACGTCTGTTATGCCTGATTTGGTTTCGGTGCTTGTATGTCTGTTTGCTTATATATGATTATATGTACATTCTGGATGCGTTGCTTGCTGTGTTCTTCTTGATCGCTATTCTTTCTGGATATCTGTATAATTGTTTTCGCGGGATCCTCATTGACTCATTGTTCTCATTTCGTTATGCGACCTTGTTATCGGTTTCTTATTTCATTTGTATCTCTGATTTTGTTTAGCTTTCGTTTTGTTATATTTGTTTACTGGGCTTTTTAAGCTCAGCCGCATTTCTTTTCCTGCAGCAGGTTTTTAGGTTTGAAGATGGGCTTGATGGGCCGAGAGTTGGATTATTCGAGTAGACCGACCTTAGTTACCTTATCTTTTTTGGGTTTAATTTGAAGAGTTATTGTTTCTAGATTTCTTTTCGTTTTGGACATATTGGATTTTGTATTTTTCCTTGTAAGTCATTCGTTTATATGACTTGGTACTTTATTCTTTAAGACTTCCGCTTGAAAAATTTTAATTGTATGTTCTGATATGACAGAATGTGACACTTCTACCCTTGTCGGGTTGGGGTGTTACACATGTAATATTAGTACTAAATCACATATGATGAATTTGAATATGACATGTGATGTTAGTGTTAAATCACATATGATATATTTGAATATCACGTGTGATATTAGTGTTAAATCACATATGATAATATATCATATGTGACTTTACACTAATATCACATGTTACATATCATATGTGATTTAACACTAAATATCACATGTGATATTTAAATTAGTATTTAAAATTAATCATACTAGATTTAGTACTCGTACTAGCGGCAAATTGCTTCTAACATCGATAATTAATGATTTGTGATATTGTGATGAGTGTTTTGTGTAGCGTTTAAAATAGAACGTGAACCGATGAAAATACAATTGCAAACGGTTGTACTATACGATAATTAAAGTCTAGACAAAATTCTTAACATCTATCAAACAACATATAAAATCATTTAATGAAAATGAAAGTAAACATTACATCGCTTATAGGATAAAACTAACAACACACGCTACTTGTTGCGTAAAAACTAACAAGGATGGGATTAATGGTGACTAAAATTAGCGTGAATATGATTAGCCCAAAATAAAATAAAAATTGGCTAATTTTGGCTATTTTGTAAATGATTTGGGCACATTTAGCCCCATCTTTTTTTTTGAAATGAGCGTATTTAGCATATTGAAAAGTTAAATTTGCACTAACGGGCACATATTTTCTCATAATTGTAAAACATTATAATTGTTTTTGAAGAAAAACTTATAGATAATATATTTATATAGCGACGATCGTTTTGTGTTAAAAAAGTTTATGGGTTCTAAACGAAAATAAAAAAGTTTGAAGATTTGGGGATTAAACATAACGTTTTGAAGTCTTGGTTCGACCGGGTGGTTCAACCGGTTGAACCGTTCCCGTCGAAAAATGGGTCGATTTAAACCGAGTGAATATGACATGTTGGGTCAAAACCGGTCAAATTAAACAGGGTCAACCCACTGGATTTGAAGCGTACTGTGTCAACCCGGTTTTCAATATGTGTTAATAGTTTCAAATTTTTACTTTTTACTTTTTGGTTTTTCCTTTATATATAATATAGTAGGTACCAGCTAGCGTTAAGCATGCCAGTACCCTATGACTATTAACCGGAGAAATAGATCTTGATGAGACCTGATTCACCAGTTTGTATCGGTTTTAACGAGTCCTCTCTAGTTCGTTTCCGGATGGCTGTTATTGGTTAGCCGAACCGATGGCGACACCGGTTTCCGGTTGAACCCGTTGGTCCGGTCCGATTTTTAAAACTATATGTATCATCAACTTGTTAGCTTGTATGAAGCTTTGTGTGTTTTATTAATTTGTATAATGTGTATAATAACATGTACTTTTCATTTAGGGTGTTTTAAAAATAACATTAATTAGTTTGTTTAATTATTTTATATTTAGAATTATGTTCTAGCTTGTTTAAATTGTACATTGTGAAAATTTCATTGTATTTTTAATAAGGGTGTTTTAATTGGTTGTTTTTAATTTGGTAGATATGCTTTTAATTGGTTGTACAATGTGAATAAATTTTGTACTTTTAAGTAATGGGTGTTTTAATAAGAGTATTAATTACACAAATATATTTCTCTCTCATTTGACCATTAAACTTTTCACTTTTCACTTTTCCACTTTGACTGTTTTTCCATTTTATGTAGTATAGATGTGATTTTTTCATGCAAATCTCAGTTCGGAAAAATAAAAACGAAAAAACGTGAAATAAGCGATTTTTTTTCTTTTTCCAAAAGTTTATCAAAGTTCCCGTCTATAGAAAGATAGTTAAATGCTCGTCGCGATGGTGTAATTATTTTCACTTAATGATTAACGGTTTGAAAGATGTTTAAATTATAAAAAATATGTGAAATAATAAAATGTTTTTAATCTCAACCATTGATTTTTTTTAGATGGAGGGTGGAGATGAGTCCCTTGGTATGTGAGAAAAGTTTTGTATGTACAATAAGTCTCCTCTAAACTTAAACTATGAAATTCCTCCAATAAAGGGTGCGTTTGTTTTGTTAATATAGGTTTGGAATTGTATTAAGGGTGCGTTTGATGTAAGAGGTTGAGGTTTTGGATATGGGTTTAGAATTAAAGAGAGTCATTGGTGTTGAAATATATAAGCTAAGGGCTTATATTGTCATACTTGGTATTTTGTTTTCTTTTGTTTTTGTAGTGTGCTTATAATGGAAAGAAGATAAAAGCTTAGGGACTAAAGTTGTAGCTGTGAGAAGTTCAAGGAGAAAAATAGCTCAAGTGGAATGATGCATTAGTCTAGGCTATATATAGTCTTATTTTCTCTCATTGTAATCAGTTTACTATGTGTTATTTTCAAACAGTCGTTTAGTCATTTAGTTGTTAGTTTTCTGTAATCAAACTCTTTTCTATTCTTTGTATTGTAAAACTCATAATGTATCAACCATAAGGGGTGGTTGGTTGGGTTGATACGTAATAAAATTTGTTTTGTAATCTGGGTAATCGTTTCTTGATTGATTGATCATACTTTGTATAAATTTAACATGGTATCAGAGCCAGGTTGCCTTTGATACAAAGTTTTTGATCATAAATCGGTTTAAAAAAAATAGGGTTTCGATAAATTTTGGGGGTTTTTTGTTTTGAGACCAGATCTTACTAGATCTTTGTATTAATTGTTCGATTAGTGGTTGAATCAGTCGTTTTGGGTACCAATTGAAGGTCAATTGGCTGTGTCGATTTTTAGGGTTTTTCTAAAAATTAGGGGATTTCAATCCAATGATTGTTAGAGTAATTAACAAGTGGTAATCTGTTAGTTTTGATCAAGATCTTATAAATCTTGATATTATTTGAGTGTATTCAAAATTAGGGTTTACTCTATTAAACCCCAATTCAGGAATAGAGTGTTTCTTGTTTCGATTTGTTAGTTATTGGTGTCTTTCTTTTAATTCTTGTTTTTATTTGTGTACTCTTTTCTAATTTGTTTTGTTATCTTTCAGGTGAAAAGATTTTGATTCCGTTGTGCATTGGTCTGAGTTAATCATCTTGTTCAATGTAGCTTGGAGTTGCGTGCACTGTAACACCTCTCGTCACCCTATCTCTTAGAAAATTTGTTTTAGTGTTTTAGATTTGAATCAATGGAAGTGTAGGTTAAGGATTTGTTTGTGTTGGTATTGATTGGATTATTGGTGGTAATCTGTGGTGAAGGTGATATAAGGTGTATCTATTTTGTTTTTCTTTTTTAGTTATCCATTGAGTCTTCAGTATGACTATTCAAGATAGAAATAAGGATAAGGCATCTGGATCAGGTGATGCTGATCACCTTGATCAATTTGACCCATTGTCTTTGCACAGTAATGATACTAATGGTATACCTTTGATAAGTTTTAAATTTGAAGGACCAGAAAATTATAAGGTATGGTCTGCTGCTATTACTATAGCAATCCATACTAAAAAAAGCTTGGTTTTATAAATGGAAAAATTAAAAGGCCTAATCAGGCTAGTTTTTTGCAAGAACAATGGGATAGGTGTAACTCTGTGGTTCTTTCTTGGATTCTCGGATGTGTTTATGGGTCAAATATTCTCTAAAAATGCTAAAGATGTATGGGATGAATTAAAAGAAACATTTGATAAACAAGATGCTTCCATAATCTTTAATATGAATTATAAAATTCACTCATTCACACAATAACTCTCTCGGGATACTATCAAAAGTTCAATGCTCTATGGAGGCAATATGACTCCTAGTCGATTTGCCACAATGTACTTGTCTTCGATTCAACTAAACTAAAGGATCATAATAAACTCATCAAACTTATGCAATTTCTCACGAGGTTAGATGAGATTTATGCTCCTATCAGGAGTATAATTCTTACCACTGACCCTATAACTAATGTGAAAGGGGCCTTTGCCACCTTGTCCAGGGATGAGTCTCACAGAAGTACTTCATCTGACAATACTTCTAAAATTGTTAACACTGCATTTATTTCTAGGACTAATCCTAGAAACTCAAGTTGGTCTACCAAAAAAGAACACTTTCATTAATAATAATAATAATAATCAGTTTAGAAGGATAAATAGACCAAACTTGGTCTGCACACATTGTAAAATGAATGGTTATACTGTTGATAGGTGTTTTGAGTTTGTTGGATATCCCGCTTGTAGAAACTAGAAGGGGGGGGGGGTTAAATAGTTTCACCGTTTGTATTTACGTTTTAAAATCTTCAATACTTTATGTTCCTTTTTGAAACTTGTTTGATTTGAAGTTATGTGATATCAATCAACAATATATATAAGCACAATACATATGCACAAAGATAAATAATGCTTGAAAGAAAGAAAGATAAAGATATGGAAAGATCGAACCAAGACACGGAGATTTATAGTGGTTCGGAACGAAGCTTACTCTTCACCCTACTCGATTCCCCGATTACCACACTCGAGAGTTCACAATCACTATGTCAACAAACTCCCTTCAGGCGGAGAAAACCTTACACCAATGCTTACACCAATTTATGACACTAAGCGGAATTTCGAGTTCTAATCCTAGCTAGAACCAATCTAAACACCAATACACACTACAACACCGACTTACACCTCATCAACTTGGATATACACATAATCCAAGTCTTCACACTAAGCTTCACGGACTTTCACCTAGTCCACTTGGTTCTTCACACAATCCAAGTCTTCACACGAAACTTCACGGACTTTCACCTTGTCCTAATCTACATATAAAACTACACGGACATACACACCATCCAAACCTATACAAGCAATGTTAATACAAATAAGCCGTAAAAATGTTTATTTATATTTTACGATCTTCTAATGTTTTGTCGATAACAAACGTAAAATCATTTTAACAAAACAAATAAAATACGTGAATAGTTTGAGCCAATAGTTTTCTAACACACTTACGCTTTCACATAAAACACTAAAACAAGTATAAGTGATTTTATGATTTAGTAATACATATGTACAACAACTAGTGTTTACATATTGGGCAAATATATACATAACTAGTATGTATTATAAATGGGTAAAAACTACAACCCATGGAGCATATCCATAGCCCATGGTATTGACCCATACCTATTTGACTAGATGTGTTGCATCTATTAGATACATTGTATCTAATAAAATACCCATGGATCAACCCATAACCCATGACCCATAACCAAAATACCCATGGGCAAAGAGGAGCGTCCCACGGACCCTAGCTTTACACTAGACGGATCCCTAGAGGGAGGGATCCGTGGGATCCGTGGAACAGTAGACATTTTCTCTCTATAAATAGTGAGCCATTTCCTCATTGTTTCTTACCCCTTTCTCACATACTTTCTCCTTGAGTTACAAACTCTCTAACCCATATCCAAGTGATCTATGTATGTAGTTTTGTTTTTGTGTGATTCTCTAGGTTCCTCTTAAAGGCGAGATCACCACCTCTGAATTCAAGCAAGCTCAAGTCCATGAGTTGCCATGCTTCCTCATCATCAATACTACTGAAGTTATCTTGTTGATGGTTCTTTCTCTAAAAAGTGTAGTGTTGAAGACATTAGTGAAAGATGTCTCAAGTGTCAAGACGAAGACATTAGTGAAGGGTGTCGATCGTCCATATTGTAGGCATTAGTGAAGGGTGCCTAGAAGTCAAGTCACAAGACATTAGTGAAGGGTGTCTTAAAGATCTAGTCAAAGGCATTTGTGAAAGGTGCCTAAGATGTACATTCGATATGGTGTGATTCGATGTTCAAGATAGATTAGTATTGGGTCAAAGGATATTGTTATCCTTAATGATATTATAAGGAGTAGATCTCTATTGGGGTTTGGTGATTGGTGTAGTGTTGGGTAGTAGTTCCTCCATTGTAATGGAACTCGGTATCTAGCCTAGTACCGGATAAAGGGTAGGCAACGTTGTGATAGGATTGGTTCTCCTTGGTGAAAAGGACCCGGTATCTAGCCTTGTACCGGATAAAGTGTAGGCAATGTTGTGAAGGTTTCTCCACCATAAGGAGTCGGTGTTGTGTAGTGATTACGAACTCTCGAGTAGGTGACTCGGGGATATTTATATTTCTATATGTTTGTTAATCAACATCCAACACACATCCAAATAGATTGACATAAGTCGATCTAAATAGTTTAAAACAAGTTTTAATTGGTAAAACTATTCAACCCCCCTTCTAGTTTTCCACAATTGGCATCAGAGCTTCGTTACCAAGTTTCTTAAAGTATATTGTACTTTAAAAACTTGATACGATCTGTGGTTAATTGAAAACTACAAAGAAGGTTTTTCATAAAAACAAACACCATGTCTTTTAAAACTCTTTGTTTGGATGTTGATTAGATGACAACATTTTTCTTATTATTTATTCTTCATTTAATTGCACTAATCCTCTTTGTCATGTTGCTTAGTTAAAGCTCATACCTACCAAGTCATACGAATCACTTGGTAACAAGAATACCTTCCCTAAGAAGGTATCTTAAACACAAAGGAGCCGGAATTGTCTACTGACTTTTGTTGTGTCATTTGTAAAGACATTCCTAAGTGCATTAGAGGTATGACTTTCCACTTATCTCTAAATAACATTAGCTTGATAAATAAGTCTGCTTACATAGGTATTTATATGATTATCTTTTGTGCGTATTCATGTATTACATATAGCTTCATTAGGAAGCCTTTCTCGCATACGTGTTTCTTTTTCGTCTAAAGTCGAGGTTTATAAAATTTGTGTTTTACTTCATTTAATCCAAAAATCATATCCTTCTAATAATAAAACAAAACACAAATCTCAAAAATTCCTCCTTCCTCATAAAAACCCCTTCCGTCGTCCACTCAATCAAATCCCCACTTTTTCAAATCTTCCACTTTCAAAAATTAACTCTCATTCAAAACTTCATCTTCCTCTTCATCTCATCTCATCTCAAACCAAACCAAGAAGGTTCGTCAACAACATGGTTTACATCGCCCTCGTGCTCATCGTCTTAACGCTCATCGCTCTTGTGTTCCCTATGATGAAGTTCTCATACATAGACATATACTTTGTGTTGTTAATCTACATTGGGGTTATATACCCAATCCTTTGTATCATTCTTAGCATTGAAATGAAATATTACTAATATTCTAGTTTATCTAGGTTATTATTATCTTAATGTGTTTATCATCTCTTTTGATTTATATCTTTCGTATTCCTTCTTGATACATTAGAAACCATTAATGCATGCTAAAAGAAATGTATGCTAATACACAAATCTTGGTATAAAACTATAAGATCTAAAAACCTATGTTTTCATCAAAAATTTGTTTCTGTTACTACAGATCCACGGATCCCTGTAGGTATACTATATGGATCCCTGATTGAAGGGAACCGTTCCTCTGAAATACAGATTTTCCATGAAAAATAAAAACCGCTTTCTTTCTAAAAGAAATGTTCTACTAGAATGTCAAACATTAAGTGAATTAAAAGTCATTGTTAATAAACATCTTGTAAAAACCTTAGGTAATCATTGTTTTACCCGTAATACGTCACATCCTATTAACAACTCTTTCCTATAGGTTTAGCTATGTCGCATGAATATGAGTTTGATTTTTCACTCACTAGCGTCTACACTCCTAACATCTCCCTTGAGCCCAACACACCTGGCAATCATGTCCGTGGGTTCAATAATCTCGAAAACCGTCACTTCCACGAAGGACGTATTGTCGACACCCCTCTACAATTCGAAGAAGGTATCAACACTTCCTTCCGAGCCATAGGACTAGAATGTCTTCTCGAAATTTACGAGAAAATATGTCCAAGGTTTATATTGGAATTCTTCCGTCAAGTTGAACTCGTTCGTAATGAGGATCGCTCTCTATCTCTTTGGTTTTGGATCAAAAACCAAAAGTTTGTCTTAACCCTTGGGCAATTTGATCACATTCTCCGGATTCCAAATCATGGACAATGTGCCTTCACTGAAGATTGGTCTCTTGATTCTCTCTTCAACTTTCGTGAAGAAAATAGTCCATATTGTTCATACATACCTTCCCCGGAAGACTTGAATCGCATAATATGCAAACCCCATTACTCCGATCCAAACATTATCCATACACGGGATATCCGAGAAGAGTACAAGCCTCTTGCACTCATCCTACATGAAAATGTTTGGAGCCTTAGGGGAAATCGAGAAATCCTTCCCGCTTGTTGTGCTCACATAATGTATTGTTTGATAACACAACAACCATACAATCTCGCCTACTTCTTCGCAAGGCGAATTGTAAATCTTCAAGGCTTCAAGAATAAACTCATCCCTTATGGAATGTTCTTGACGCGCCTTTATCATAACATCATGTACTTTCATCCTCAATTTCAAAGTCCGTTGTACGTACTTGTGAACAAGATGATGGAACCTCTAAACGCATCTCTTATGAAGACTTTCTTCATTCCTGAATCGGAAAACACTCATCAACCATTTGATGACCCATCAAGCCAAAACGCTCAAGGAACTTAGTTTTCTTTCTAAATAGGGTCAATCCTTAGTATCCATGCTTTATCAATGTAATCCAATTTCTTCCATGAAATAAAGCATCTTACATTTGATATCTTAGTGTTAGAACCTCTTAAACTAACCTTGAAATATGATGCATTGTCAAAATCATTGCATACCTTTTTTAAAGGTTTTGCTTAGCAGATAGACGGATCCCAAAGTTTGTGCTAGACGGATCCCTTCTCTTAAGGAACCGTGGGATCCGGCGAACAGAAAATGTAATTGCAATCATTGTATTTCAAAACATGTCTTTATATCGCTTCACACTAAGCTAGACATAGTGCCTTAAGGCGAATTAAGCCCCTTTCAAAGTTGAGTAAACTCGTACTCATGCATAGCTCTTTTAGATCACACTCGAAACATTTGTAGATCTATCGTCTCACTAAAACTCATTACTCTTCCGCTCTTATACTCACACATGATCTCTCACATGTTAAAACATCTAGCTTTGGAAATCTTTTGAAATTTATTATAATCATTCTTACCTCAAAATTTGGTCGAAATTGATCAAATTCTAGATTTTTCCATCTTAAGCTTTTAGGATATCCTCCAAGACATTATTCTAAGTTACTATCTGATCTCTAGGATCATTTAGCTCCATATGACACTCTCAAATCTTTAGTGTCATATTTGTCACCCATTGGTACTCTTAAAAGTTCCAACCTTTTATTTAAGACACTTAAATGAACTGAAACACTCAGGAAGAAATAGGCATTAGACCTTACAAAACATCATTGCTATCATTTCCTAGTTGCTGAGAGACGGATCCCTAGGATTAGCCTAGGCGGATCCCTCATTGGAGGGAACCGTGGGATCCGTATGATAGATTCATGTCAACTCTAGCTAAAACAATCATTTCAAGCTCATCTTGCTAACTTAAACACTGCATCTCATCATAAATTAGTTCCTAGATTAGTACAATTCTGAAGTTGACTCTTGTGCATGTTAATCATCACATTCCAATGAATTCTAGTGGCTTAAGTCTTGAATGCACTTGCCAAATCCCTTGCCTTCTAAACCACTTTGTTAGGACACCTAAATTCATCATCTTCATCCTCATTTTCAGCACTTAGAAATCTTTACAAACCTCTTGAAATCATCTCATCATGAGGAAAGCTCCAAGTGGTAATTCATCCACTAAAGAACCACCCAAGAAAATTGCTCGTGCTGTACACGAAATCTCTTCAACCGAATCATCTCCGGTCAAGTCCACAAATGCAAGGATTTCTCCTCCATCAATCAAACCAATCCCTAAGAGGATAGTTCCCACAAAACTACCTATGCCAAACACCACCATACCTCCTAAACCAAACAATCCCATTTCCACTAAACCATCACCATTGGTGCCTAGAGCTATTTCATTCACAACTCCACTCTCATCACCACACCTCTACAATCTAGAGGATTTGCCTCCTAGGCCATCTCATCCTCCTCCACCGGCAACATTCTCCTCATTAGGAGGAATAATGGTACAAAATCAAGGTGTTGAGTCAACACTAGCTCCGGCTTCCTTTTCGCCGTCAGCAGCAAATAATCCCATTTGGATTATGAGAAATTATCAAAGTCAACCACCCGACCATATGGAAGTTGACACTTCCCTACCACCACCATCATTCTTGGTCGAGCCATCTTCAAATGCGCCTCCACCAATCCCTCCATCGTTTGAGGCTCCTCAACCCGCTTCACTTGATCCTTCGCATCAAGCAATTTATTTTCTTCCACCACCACTACCTAGCCATGACAAAGATTGTTATCATTGTTAACATGTTGAAAGTTTGATACATGAAGTACGGAAGATCAACGTTTCATGTTCTATCACCTCCGCGAACGTTTCGACGAGATTAAACCTAAACAAACTTGAGCTAGAGGATTTTAGTGGTGTCCTAGTATCAAGCGTTACCTAGATAAGTCTAGTAATTCCAAGTCATGTATCGTTCATTTTCTTAGTTTTTAGAGTCATGTATATCATACCTCTAATTTTAATAAATGAAATTACACGATACTTGCTATATTTCTGAATATATGATTATGTTGTATAATACATATCTCACTTTGATGTTAACATTATTTGTTATATCACCACTGCTGAATTTAGTCATCAGCCATACGGATCCCTGATATTTGCCTAGACGGATCCCCCAAATGAGGGAACTGTGGGATCCGTGCAACAGAAAACTATTTTTCTACTAACTTGAGTCATATTTGCAGGAAATTATGCATTATAGTTGTTTTCTAACCTTTGTTTTGTAGTTATTCAATTTACACATGAAGACTTTGGCATCCTAAAGCTAGGGGAGCTTTGTGTCAAAGCAATACATTGCAAAATCACTTGCAAAATTAGGATTACATTTCATGACGTCCCTTTGCAAAGTTGCAATCAACAAGGGGGAGCATATTCGTCACATAGACGAAATCTTTTGCAAACTTAGTTGCAAATGAACTAGCTTAGTATTATTTTTCTTGACGCCCTCACATAGGGATGGACTCGTCAAGAGAGAGTTAAAACGAGATCTTTTCCCGTTACTTGCTCTCTATATTATTTTTATTTTCTTTTTCTCACATGTTTTTCTTAAAAAAATGTGTTAGTTTATTTTCGAAGCACTTTTTGTTTCGACAAAAAGGGGGAGAAGAAAGTAAAAACTAAAAATTCAAACTTTTACGAATTTTAGCTTTTCCTTAAAATAATTTTATGTTTTGTCATCAACAAAAAGGGGGAGATTGTTAATACAAATAAGCCGTAAAAACGTTTATTTAAATTTTACGATCTCCTAATATTTTGTCGGTAACAAACGTAAAATCATTTTAACGAAAAAATAAAATACGTAAATAGTTTGAGCCAATAGTTTTCTAACACACTTACGCTTTCACATAAAACACAAAAACAAGTATAAGTGATTTTATGAGTTAGTAATACATATGTACAATAACTAGTGTTTACATATTGGGCAAATATATACATAACTAGTATGTATTATAAATGGGTAAAAACTACAACCCATGGAGCATATCCATAACCCATGGTATTGACCCATACCCATTTGACTAGATGCATTGCATCTATTAGATACATTGTATCTAATAAAATGCCCATGGATCAACCCATGACCCATGACCCATAAACAAAATACCCATTGGTAAAGAGAAGCGTCCCACGGATCCCTAGCTTTACACTAGACGGATCCCTTGAGGGATGGATCTGTGGGATCCGTGGAACAAGAGACATTTTCTCTATAAATAGTGAGTCATTTCTTCATTGTTTCTTACCCTTTCTCACATACTTTCTCCTTGAGTTAAAAACTCTCTAACCCCAGATCCAAGTGATCTATGTATGTAGTTTTGTTTTTGTGTGATTCTCTAGGTTCCTCTTAAAGGCGAGATCACCACCTTTGAAGTCAAGCAAGCTCAAGTCCATGAGTTGTTATGCTTCCTCATCATCAAGACTACTGAAGTTATCTTGTTGATGGTTCTTTCTCTAAGAAGTGTAGTGTTGAAGACATTAGTGAAAGATGTCTCAAGTGTCAAGACGAAGACATTAGTGAATGGTGTCGATCGTCCATATTGTAGGCATTAGTGAAGGGTGCCTAGAAGACAAGTCACAAGACATTAGTGAAGGGTGTCTTAAAGATCTAGTCAAAGGCATTAGTGAAAGGTGCCTAAGATGTACATTCGTTATGGTGTGATTCGATGTACAAGATAGATTAGTATTGGGTCAAAGGATATTGTTATCCTTGTTGATATTATAAGGAGTAGATATCCTTTGGGGTTAGGTGATTGGGGAAGTGTTGAGTAGTACTTCCTCCATTGTAATGGAACTCGGTATCTAGCCTAGTACCGGATAAAGGGTAGGCGACGTTGTGATAGGATTGGTGTTCCTTGGTGAAAAGGACCTGATAACTAGCCTTGTACCAGATAAAGTGTAGGCAACGTTGTGAAGGTTTCTCCACCATAAGGAGTCGGTGACTCGGGGAGTGGAGTAGGGCAAGGAAGGTGTCCTTGTAGCCGAACCACTATAAATACTCGCGTTGTGGTTTTGTGCTTCTTACTCTTTATCTTTTCATTACATATTTATATTTCTATATGTTTGTTTACCAACATCCAACACACATATAAATAGATTGACATAAGTCGATCTAAATAGTTTAAAACAAGTTTTAATTGGTAAAACTATTCAACCCCCCTTCTAGTTTTCCACAAACACAACTAATCTCGACTCACACACAAGTCGGATATACCAATATACAAGATACAAGATTTTGAGAATTTAGATAAAGAAGAGAATCGTAACACAAGTTAGGTGTGTGTGATGCCTAACTATAATGCTTCGTTTCTTGATGAATACGAAGGTTCTTCTTTTGCACTTTAGAGTAGAGGATAACGAGATCACTTGTAAACAAATTATGACACATTAACGTGATCAAAGATGTGGAAAGAAATGGGACAGACAGGACATGAAGGTTTTTGTGCAAAAGGGTCTATTTTATTAAGAAAACAGTGCAGTATATATAGGCACCAAGAGGAGGGTGGACGGTCCTTTATTTGTTTGGCGGTCCCATAAAATTAAGGGACCGTCGACGTATATGGGACCGTCCCATGTAGTCTGCTCCCCTTATTGTCCTTTAGTGGGAAATGTTTATCCGTGAAAATTATCTCGATTTGGGCGGGAAAATTTGAATTCAAATATTTTCTTATCAATAAAACATTTCTTTAATTTATAAAATAATTTGAAAATTTTATTTATAAAAATTGTTAGGTCACCATTCTATCAATAACAAGCATAATTTTAGAGAAGAGAAAGTGGAAGGAACTTATGAAAATGATAATGAAAGTTTATTTCTCAAAACCAACACCCTTTTCCCTTAAGGAGGGTATTTATAGTTTTACAATATAAGGCGTTGTTCTAGATTCTAAAAGAACCATTCATCACGACCCATTAGGTTACTACATCACCAAATATTTTATAACAAACAACTATAAGCCATATTAACTAACGACCTATTACAAATATAATGACCGACACTTCATAATTATAATGTGTTCTTAACAATCTCCCTAAGGGTTGGTCATCATATGTCATCATTCTTAGGTCATTTGTCGTCTTGAACTTCTTTGGCGTTCTATACTTGTGACGTCTTAGATTATTTTCTTCTTTGTTCTTTGTTCTTGTTGTTGTGACCAGATATTGGTGTTGTCTGCCCTTCATCAACATCTTTGTTGCTGGTGCTTTTTGTCTTTTCCAACATGCTCATACTTCTTGTGAAGTTTGTGATTCATACATGTGAAGCTCTCATTCTTTAGCTTTGATCTTTGTCTTGTAACTTTGCAGATTCTTAGAATTTGAAGTACAATCTTTGTAAACTTTTCTTTGCTTAGATCTTTGGTGAGAACGTCTTTATGATGTGGGTATGAACATGTGAAAATGAGATGTTGATGGTAATGATGGTGGTAATGGTCTTTGATGGAACTCCGAGCCTTCATAAGTACCTACATGAAAACAGGTAGCATTAAAGTTCCCGACGTAAGTGTTTGGATATTTTGTACATGTACATCCTAGATCGCTGGCACGTTCTTTGAATAATCTCAGATCGGATGGTCATTGGTATGTCCCCATACTCAATATCTTCATATTGTCATTGTGAGCCGTTGGAGTATACCAATGTATCACTCCACGACTGTAGACCGTTTGAAACCACCGCGAAAACTAAACGTAACCTGTAAAGGATTACCGAAGTGGCCTGCTGTCAAGGCTGTTTGATGTTGACCTTGGCAAGAATTTCCATTCAATCACTAAGGAGCACGTGTGTGAATCCTCTCATAAATGTTCTAGCAGATTGCTAGGATCTCGTGGGACTCTAAATTTTACAACTTTATTCTTAATTGTTGGGATATAAAAGAGCTTCACACTTAATACTGCAGGTATAAGTTAGTACTTCTAGTATTGCTAGGTATAACAGTTAGTACCGCTAGTTATAGTTAGTACTGTTGTGTGTTTTGGAAAGATGTGTGAAGGTTGTAATAGAATATTCAGGATATATTCTATGTAATTAGAAGATATACTTAGATAGTTTTCTTGTAAAGGATTCCTTATCCTATAAAAGGAGGTCCTAGGTTATACTTATTGATTAGATCAGTCCTGTGAAAAGCTTCAAGGTTGTATACCCTGATAGTAGCTAAAATATCCGTATTATTGTTTAATAATATTAAAGTGTTTTGATTATTACTTTGTCTATTGCATCTTTACTATTCTATAGGTTATTCTTCTAACTTTTACCAAGTAGATTCCGCATACTTGATAGCATAAAGCTTTGTTTCATTCACAAATGTTTTGGAATCATCCAAGGTAATATACTTATACAAGCTAAGTAGATCCGAGGTTTGGGACTCACAAGTGGTATCAGAGCTTGTGCATCAGAAACTCAGAATTAGAAGAAGTTCATTCAAACAAAGAAGCAATGGAATCTGGAAACAACCAATTGCATGTTGTCGCAAAGATCCCCAAGATGAAGCGGGGAGATTATGATGTATGGAAGATAAAGATTGAGCCGTGTTTTCTAATGCTTGATTCTAACATCTAGGAGATCATTGAAAATGGAAATTCCTTCATTGTAGTGCCCATTCCAGGCAAAGAAGGTGAAGCCCCAACCATTACAAAGCCTATATCCAATGATGAAAAGATCAGAAGAAAGAATGATCTGAAGGCAAAAAGCTTGCTACTTATGTCTCTCCCTGATTAACTATTACTAACCTACTCCAAGCATCAGGATGCTAGGAAGCTGTTTGAAGCTATTGAAGATGGTTTTGGTGGGAATGAAGCCACCAGAAAGACCCAGAAGACTCTGCTAAAACAGGAGTTTGAAAACTTTTGTGCAATCAGTACAGAATCTCTTAATTCTATATACAACATGCTTCAAAAGATTGTTAGTAAGTTGGCCATTCAGGGTGTGGATCTCTCTGTTGAAGATGTGAACTCTAGGTTCATGATAATTCTACCAAGTGAGTGGAACACACATGTAGTTGTCTGGACCAACAAGCCAGACTTTGAAAAAATGAAACTTGTTGATCTATACAACAATTTTAAAATTGTTGAGCATAAAGTTAAGAAATCCACCCAACCGCTAGCTCGAGTCACCAAATATAGCTCAACCAAACACCGCGGTACCAATGATGTCCTTGGAGTTAGTCTTGCTAGTACAAATATTGGCATCTTGCTAGCACACAAGATAATTCTCGCTATCCTAAGTAATGCCATTTGTTAATTCTTTTTTAGCTAGTCAGCCAAATGGATCTTTGGTTATTCATGATGATTTAGAGCAGATACATGAGGATGACCTTGAAGAGATGGACATTAAGTGGCAGATAGCACTCTCGAGTTTGATGGCAAAGAAGTTCTTCCAGAAGATTGAAAAGAAGATCATCATTCACAATGATGAAAGCCGCTTTGACAAGTCTAAAGTCGAATGTTACAACCGCAAGATCTGGGACATTTTCTAGGGAATGTAGGAGCCCAAGGTCACAAGAAGGTAAAACAGAGCGAGAACAATGGAGAAGATTCATCTTCCAAGGCTATGGTGGCCATTGATATATTTGGGTATGACTGGAGCTACATGGTTCATGAAGAAGCAGCTCTTACCAACATGGCACTAATGGCATTTTCAGACTCTGAGGTATATAATGATAAATCTTGTACTAAAAATTGTCTTAATAACTATGAATCTTTAAAAACTCAGTATGATAAGTTGAGGATAGAATTAAATCAATCTGAGTGTAACTTGGCTAATCATAAGAGATGATTAGCCTATATAGAAAAAACAGCTAGATTACTACAGAGAAAATGAGGAAGCTTTGAATGAACATATTGCAATTCTTAAGAGAGATATGTTATATAAATATGCTGAAATATATGTGCTTAAAACCGACTTAGATAAAATTAAGTTATAAAAGGATAACATTCAAGCTCGTGTGGACAAATATGCATATTCAAAAGACTGTTCACATAAGATCATAGAGGCTGGTCTTCTTAAACCAGGAAATGGTTTAGGATACAATAATGTTGCACCACCCACTTCAGGTTTATACAAACCTCCCAAATTTGAGCTTTCTAGCACAAAAATAGAGGAATTTAAAGAACCTGAAATAGAGTATGGACCTCAAAGTGTAAAAATAGAAGTGACTAATATATGATAAGGATTTAAAACATACATATTAGGGGTCATTTAAGCCCTAAATCGACGCATTTTATATCCGTTACTACTTAAAATCGTTCATTTTCACATTTTAGGTCTTTTGGAAGCAAAATGCTGGAATGAAGCATATTTGGACGAAAAGGAGCGAAAACATGAAGAAAATGACAAAGTCAAGACTCAAGCTATTCATAAAGCCTGACGGCGTCCCATCTCAAAGAGCGACGTTGTCACTTGTTGAAGATTGTTGATAAAAGTTCAAGTGACGGCTCAGGTGATTTTCTGGTTCCAAAGCCCGACGACGTCACGTGTTAATTCTGGAGGGCGTCACCCTTTGTTTTACACCAGACGACCAAGGAACAAATCTTAGACGACGTCCCTATTGAATACAAATGGTGTCACACTCATAAGCTGACGCCGTCCCAACGATGACTTGGCCCAAACGAAACCCTAATGACGGCGACCTGATGGCGTCACCAGCAAAAGGCGAGCCGTCGCACTTGTAAATCGATATATAGAATTCGATTATTCTGCATTTAGGGATGTAGAACTTTGGATAACAAACCCTAATTCGGTTGTAGTCCGACTTGGACAGTATTTTGGGGTTCCATTCCCTTCTTTACTTCATAAGATAAGTTTGTTAATCCATATTATCATTATGTCACCCCATGTTTAATTGTTTGTGCATGCTTGCTTATTTACCATGAGTAGCTAAATTATCGATGTGTATGCTTAGATCTATAAAACCTAGTGGTTAATTATTGTTAGGTTGTCTCTTGTCTTGATTGGTAGAAGCTAGAGTAAGGAAAACCGGCTTCTTCTTTAATTGTTATGAGCTTGAACGTCCTAAATAGCAAAAGCTTAGAGTGCACCTAGGCTATCGTTGTGTTTATTGCGTGAGTTGTAGCTTTAGGATAATAGAGTATTCAATGGAGATACTACGGTACATGGCGATGTCGGATAGTCTAGAGGAGAGTTACGATTCATAGAATGGGGAATTAGCACCGCCCTATGACCAAACGGAATACAATGCACCAATTAAGATAAGGATGTGACAATTCAATCGACTAATAAGAGATAACTAGGGAGTAAGAACATCTAAGTAAACACATTTTTAATCATCATAAGAGCACACCTACATTAACATAGCATATCTTTACTTTTTTATTGTTTAAGTAGTTAATTAGTTTTATTAAAAAGTAGTTAAAATTGGTAGAAGTACCACCCCCCACTCCTATATCCCGAGATATTTACCTTGCTTTCAAAAAAATATAAAAGACTAAAAATAATTTCCCTCAACCTTACCTTCTCGTCATACATCTCTTCCTAGCATCTCTATTCCCCTAGAGAATGATCAACCCCCTAGGCTTACCCCATACTACAATACAACGATTAGGTACACTGCCTAGAGGGTTGTAAAGCTTGCTCGTAGAAAAAGAAGTCTTTCAACCCCGAACCCATGCATAAAGTTTTTGGCGCCGCTGCCAGGGAATAGTTATTGCTTAGGTTTGATTTCCAATTCGTTTAGGTCTACTCACTATGTCGCATATTGGTTTTCACAAACACATAATCAAACACACATATGGTTCGACTAAGATGAGGTTTTAGAGAGAGAAAGTGAAGAGAGTTGGGAACTTTAGTGAGACAAAATAAAATGTATTGAAAGCTCCAACCCTTTGCCTTTCTAGGCAAAGGGTATTTATAGGTTCTTACATGAGACGCCTCCTACGGGCTATGGATCAGGCATACAGTGGGTAAAGACCCCCTCCGTCCTCCACGGTGTTGCATAACTAACTACTATCTATCACTAAATGACTACGACTACGAGCTTTCTAACGAATACATATACTTGAGGTGACCGAGTCTTTAACTATCAGATTTTCTAAGTCCTAACAATCTCCCCCTAAAGGAGGTCACCTCAATTACAAACAGACATTACATTTTGGTGTTCTTGAATTCTTGATTGAGTTCTTTGCTCTGTAGCTCGCAGTCTTTGATTCTTCATATTCCGCATGTGTTTTATATCAAGTGGAGGTCTTTAACTGATCCACGTGTTGGTGATTCTTTGAGCCAGCATTGAGATCATCAGCTACAGCAAATCTTTGACTCATCCTTTGTTGTATCGCCATTATGTGAAGTTGTGACTTTTGGACCGACATGCTCACAACTTTGGATCATGATATCTTCTCATCGAGTAATGAAGCTTTGTTGATTCGTGATATTTGCATCACGAGAGAAGCATGGTTTGAAAATATCGAGCCGATTATGAAGATATGCACTTATCATGATTTCTTTAGATGTGAGTGCATCGTGTGAGCATGCGGTTATGGATTGACTCCTCAATTTCGATCATTTGCAACCGTCGGGTGTTTTACAAACAACATTAGCAATAAAGCGCACGAAAGTGTCTTTGATCACTTTCGTTGAATGGGTTCCAAGAACCACGGTTCCCCGCTGATCAAGACAAGTAATACACGTAATCGGTAGAATTCAAGAATCTCCTTGGCGTGGTTGTGCGGCTATTCTAGCCGTTTCAAACCAAAACGCCTCAAAGAAGACAACACGAGTGAGTGAACCAGCAAATTGAGATTCACCGATTGATGAAAATGATTTGAAAACAATCGTGTTGCTTAATAGAAGAGTTTTGCAATACAACGAAGGTTTTACTGGAAACATCAACTTTCAATCATAGATACCCTTTTATTTTTGAAAACTTAATACACAATCGATGTGCTAGAGAAAAGAGTTGTTGGGCACGGTGACCGATTTTTCAAAGGTATCCGTCAATCCATTTCCTGGACCAAGGTTGATTCAAGAGTGAATCGCCCCATCGTTTCTATCCAGTTGTCACAAGTTTGATCTTTCGAGAAGATCTCACATGTCACCCACCAAGAGCTTGTTTGATGTTGGCTCTAGAAGGATTTCCATCTTCATCGTGAATATTTTTACATATCACTCGGATGTTCTGGCAATACCACAAGGATAATGCGTAGGACTCTCAAAATATATTCTCGCATTCTACATTGTGTGAAACTCTGAGTCTTCATTAATTGTGTCCTACTGAGACTTATTGATGATCTCTTGGCTCTAGACTCAATAGTGCATATTTGGTTTCCTATGTCGGAGACTAGGAGAGGTCTCCTTCTTCAATATCAACAATCTCTAAGAGAAAGTCGATAGATTATGTAGGTTCCCGTGAGAATGAAACAAGTCCTTTTAAGAGGAACTTATGTAGCTTGGGAAGTTTAGTGCGGTCGTCCTTCGGGTCCATGACGTCTTTCTTCAATACCGCGCTACCTTGGTAACCACCAATAGTATATGAATTGAACCGGTTTCTACCCTAAGGTTGAATTAATGGAGGCTATTTCTTTTCACCCTTTCTCATTCAATTTTTTCATTCTTCAACCCCTTCATGCTTACCAAGACTTCATTACTAGAACCTTGTTGGGTTTATTCAGCTTTAGCTCAATCTCGCCGGCACTCTTCCCTTATTCTCACTTTTCTCCTTTTTATCATACCTAAGGACTTCTACACTAACTAGCGGATTGTCCTCAGGTAGATCCTCCGGCTCTGGCGGGATCGTGGGAGTTCATACCTAACCTAACCATCCTTATAACTCCAATGCATAAAGTAAATTTGGTCGGTCTTTAGGTATTATTCTTTCCGCCTTGAAACCAATTGAAAACCATTTGAAAATCAATCAAGGTACACGTGATATAAAATCAAAGCATTTTGTACCTTAACTGTTTTTTATCTTTTTAGAAAAGCTCCCCCTCAACATGTGCTTCAAGTATTAGAAATCATTTAGGCACATGGAGAAAGAGACCAAAGAAGGTTAGATTTGAATGAAATCTCCAATTCTTGATAGCAATTTCCAAAATGATCATCATCACTTCCCCGATTAAATCAATATTTTACATAATTTGGATAAAACATTTTGGGAAGGATGATGTTTTCTTATGATTGCTCCCCCTCAATATGTGCATCGAGATTCTAAAGAGTTTTGCACATATTAGAGGGAACCTGCACTTAAAGACAAATCAATCATGTTTAAATCCTTTTTGGTTTAAGATAAATGCTCCCCCTTAACATGTGCATGGAAAATTTGAAATTGTTTGGCACATGCAGGGAGGAGTACTTGTTATTATATTACTAAAACCACTTATCGAATTATCAATTTGTATCCAATTGATCACAATTTTCAAACCCTTTGAGATTTGTAATCTCAATTGATTTAAATTATTTTAAAATCTTTTGAGGAGAAGTGTGACTCGCTTTTGAAAATATTTAAGCGATAAGGATCGATTTTGTGACTTTAAACTCCAATGATCAAACATGCTTAGGTATCTTATGAAAACACATCATTAGCCTTGGTCTTGATCTAATTGTACCCAAAAATGTTCTTTTGTTTATCCAAATATAGACCTTGCTCATTTTAGTACCAATTGTTTTAAAATAACCTTTTGATATGTTTGAAATCATTCTCCCCCTAAATCAATGACCGAAGTTTTTGATTGAGTAGAGATTTTGACAAATGATAAGTCCAGATAATTTTCAAAATTAAGTCCGAGTTATTTTCAAAGCAATTTAGTTTTCATTAGATGACAAATATTTTCGTAAGAATATTTAGAAGAAAAATATTTGTGAGAAAACATTTGCCTTTTTGGCGACAAACGTTCCTTATGAACTTTTGTATTTAGGATCGAGCATGAGGTTTTAAAATAATATTAAGCATGGCTCTGTCCATTCTTTAAAACAGGTTACTTCACGAAGTGACAATAAACCAAGCTTTTCTTCATTTTTTTGTTTTCTTTTAAATATTTATTACTTCAATTCGAACTTCATCTAAACACCGTGTCATTTTTGAAAGACAACTCAAAGTCTATAGATGTTATCGAAACCGAGATAATCATGATACTGAAAAACTATTTTTGGATTTTTTTATTTATTTTTCAAAATTTTATGATTTTATGGGTTTTGAAAATTTTATATTTTCTATTTTCTTTTGTTGGTTTCTAATTTTGTATTTTGCTTTTTGATAAAATATATACAAGACAATAAATGAAGAAACACCTTTAATCCTCGTCTTCCTCCAAAGACGTTTGAGTGTCTCGGGTTGTAGGCTCTTTAAGCCAAGTCGTGGAAGGATAAGCTCAAACGTTTTCACGAAGAGCTTTAGTGAAGATGTGCGCGATTGATATTAGGTCCTTACGAAATATAGTTCAACCACACCTTTCACCACTTGTTCTCGATGAAGTGATGTCGAATGTCAATGTGCTTTGCCCTTAAGTGTTGAACATTATTGCAAAGAGAGCAATGGCACTTTTGTTATCACAATATGGAGGAACTCGTTGAATACAAAGCCATAGTCGATAATTGGGATCTCATCCATAAGATTTGAGCACAACAAGATGACATGGATATGTATTCAGCCTCGTAGAGGATATACACGTACTCATTTATTTCTTTGAAGACCAGCTTACTAACTTCTCTCCCAAAAACTGAGCACCTCGATGTGCTTCGACATGTATCTTGACACCTGCATGGTGCATACGCATATGTTGTCAATGACATATCGGTGTCCTTGGATACCAAAGTCCCATGTTAATGGTTCCTGGAGATACCGAAGACCCGTTTAACCGCTTCAAGGTGCTTTTGGTAGGCTTAGCACGGTATCTAGCACACATGCACACAGCGAACAAAATATCAGGTCTACTGGCTGTGAGGTACATCAGAGATCCAATCATATTATGATATTTCGTTTGATCTTTGATCAACCATGATCCCTGAGTGGTCCTCCTCCACTTCTGTACGCTCCACCATGGGAGTGTCAACAGGGTCACAAGAATCAAATCAAAATTTCTTTAAGATTTCATTAGCATATTTAGATTGATTAATAAAAATGCCTCCGGGACTTTGTGAAATTTGTAATCCCAAGAAAAATGACATTTGTCCATCATAGACATTTGAAATTTGGAACCCATCTCCTTTGAAAATCGGTCACATTCATTAGGTTCGGTCGAGGCAAAAATAATATCGTCAACATAAATTTGAGCGTGAATTAAGTGTTTACCTGACTTTCTGGTGAACAATGTGGGATCAACTGCTCCTTTGCTAAATCCATTTGTCAAAAGAAACTTTGAAAATGTATCATACCATTCCCTTGGAGCTTTCTTCAAACCGTAAAGGGCCTTCTTCAAGCGATGAACATGGGTAGGATGCTCTAGATTCACAAAACCTTGGGTTTGTTAGGAATTAGAAAATTCCATAGTGAAGAGTCGGTCACCCCATATATAATCTAGCATAAGTTAGCTCGTAGACATTCGTTATTTACTAGTTATTTAGTTAGTTATTTAGCTTAGTGCAACACCGTGGAGGACGGACGGGTCTTTACCCTTGTATGCACGATCCACGATCAGAAGGAGGACGTTTAGTTTGTAACTATAAATACCCTCTACCTCCCAAGGTAGAGGGTTGGACCTTCTCATTCTTAATCTAACCTTCTATGTTTTCTTTCACTTTCTCTCTAGAAAGGATCCCACTTTCTCTCTAAACCTACTCATAATTCGACCCATATTATTGTTTGTTATGTGTTTATGAAATCCAATATCTTACAATTGGTATCAAGAGCCATGGTTTGATCACTCATCTTTCATGTTCTTTGTTTTGGTGGATTTCATAAGGTTTTTGGGGTATTAAGTGTTTAGGAGAGTTTGAATCATTTGGACAAATTCTAGTGTTAAAGTTTCAATTTTGCTTGTACTTTTGTGTTTAGGATCATCATATGTGTTTAGGTTTTGAATTGGAAAGCTTAAATCATTGTGGTTTGGTCGCTTTTGATTGATAAAGTGGGTATTTGTGAAAAGTGTACAAAGCGAGTTGAGACTCGTAGTTGAGTTTCTTGGATGCGAGTTGCTTCTTCATTTGAAGCGAGTTGGTATAAGCGACTTGGCTACTTAGCGAGTTGACTATTTATGCGACTTGGTTATTAAGCGACTTGTTTCTTTAAGCGAGTTGATTGTGTAGCGAGTTGATACTAAAGAGAGTTGCCTATGCGACTTGTCCAGATTCAACGTATCTAAAGAGAGTTGCCTATGCGAGTTGCTTAAGCGAGTTGCCTATGCGAGTTGTGTTTTATGCGACTTGTCTATTTATGCGAGTTGTGTTTCATGCGACTTGTCTATTAAGCGAGTTGTCATCTTATGCGAGTTGAGCCTTAAGCAAGTTGTCGTTTAAGCGAGTTGTCTTGGAAGCGAGTTGTCCTGGATGCGAGTTGATTGAAGCGGTTTGACCAAAAGTTGACTTTTACGGTAAAACTTCAAACGGCCATAACTTTTGAACCGTAACTCCGTTTTCAGCGAAATACCAGTCAAAACGAGCGGAACAGGCTGAATATGGTGAGGTTTCACCACAAAGTCGTGAAACGAATTTTTTGAGGCCCAAATCGCCTCCGGAAGGAAGTTATTGAGCTTTTTAAGTTTTTGGACCTAAATTTCTCCGTAAAATCGTGCATCAACCAATCCAAATCTTAACCAAACAACATCTCGCTAATCCTACAAACAATCATAAGTCCTAACACACAATTGTCTATCATTGTGACAATCCATCGATCATCTTAACACGTTCCATTGCTCATTGCTTAACGGTTTGGTCTTGATTTTAGTAAAATCCGCGAAAGATTCTATTTCTCGGTTTAAATCATAGACTTGTAAAATCCGTGGATTCATCAACATCATGTCTTACACTCTTGATTCGGTGATTTGAAGTACTCAAACTGTATGATGTTGTAGACAACCATGAGAATATTAGCTATCTTGAGCAGTTCTGATGATGGAATCAATCAATGATGATTTGAGTTCTTCATGCTCACGAGTCCAATGAGAAAGATTTGCACTGTTTAGACTACAAAATGCCATGCAAAAGGAAAGTAGCATTGAACCTTATCAACAACTTCACTCACATCTCATGTTACTCACAACAGAATGGAGCGAGCATGCAATGCCCTTTTCCGTCAAGATTTATCCACATTAACGGAACATTACTATTGAACTTAGAACAATTGGAACAACAACTTGATAAAGAAAAGGTTCAAAAGGATAGTTCGGTCTTTGCATTGCAAGTGATCCACAACCAATTTCGGTCATTCATCGTGGGGAATTTACATCGATTATGATCAAGACATGACCGAAATGTCTTTCAAGAGATACACCTGGAATGGAAATTAGCGTGTTCATAGAGACACTTATCCATCTCATGGATAATGTGGAGAAGTACATTGAGGAAGTTACTCGAAAGATGAAAATGTGGATGAGAGTGCAGTGCGGTTGAGAGATAGTTGTGATGAGGCGGGTAATGTATTAGTTGAAAGATCGGGTGTTCTTTGAATGCAGATTAACAGAGACAACAAAGAATGATGTAACCGGCGATTTAGTAACTCGGTCGAGACAAGATGTGGATACGTAAATCGAAGGGTGAATGAATGTCGAGTGCAATCAAGAGATTGTAGCGTTGAGTCGGGTGAAGCAACAGATGTTGGATCGATTAACACCGAATCTGAGGCTCGATACTGAGATAAGCTTGAAATAGCCGATGAGTTCGGTGACTCTTGTTACACATGATGTGGATGCAAATATCGGACCGACAAATGAACATGTGTCATATGATGAGGTACCATAAGCTGTTCAACATAGTGCATCCGCTAATGTACCTAAACAATCGATCTTATTCTTGAACATGATTCGATAAATGTTCCTTGGTTGAGGTGAGTGCGAGATTAAGTGTTTCAAAACAAAAGATATGGTTGATAAAAGGCTTTTGATGAACTTTCAAACAAATTCTCAAATCTTGAAAACATTGCATTTCACTTGAAATTGCAATACTGAGTCAAAAGAAAGTTTTCAACTTAACAAACCATGTAAAATCGGGAACTTCACGAATTCGTGAACTTTTGAAATAAACGATTTAAAAGCTCAGCTTCAAGCAAAAAACTCGACTATCAACAACTTGAAGAAACATATTTCTGATATGCATGTGAAAAATAATTTGGTTACAAGTAATTCCGATGTTAATGCTATCGATGATATTCAAATGAGAAATGATGAATTAGCGATTTGTGTGGCCAAATTACTAAAAGAAAATGAGTCATTGAGAAAGCATCACATAGAACTAAGTGACTCTGTCAAAGAAGCTAGAACAAAGTCAATGGAACAAACAAAATCTTTGATAGCAAAAATTGATGATCTCAAAGCTCAACTTCAGAAAAAGAGTTTCGCCATTGTTGCCTTAAAAAATGAGCTTAGGAAAACTGTAGGAAAGAGTGTGAACACTAAGTTTACAAAACCATCAACCTTGGGGAAGCCAGTTTCTCATCCCACTAGAGACCGGCCAGTTGTTAGACAACCGAATGCGTTTAGATCTGAACTACCAAAATTTTCAAAAACGCGGTTTGCCTCCCAAGTTGATGCGAAACAAGTTTTGCCAAAACCAGTCACTTCACCTTACTTGCCTAGGAAAAATGCTATGAATGACTTGTATAAGAACTCTTATCTAGAAATGGCTAGAAAGAAGGCACAGATTCAAAAAGACGGAATTTTAGGTGCAAGACCTAGGGTGATGAATTCTTCGAGATTTCAAGGCACTGCTAGTAGTTCTAAACCATTACCTAGGAACACTAAACTAAAGACTAGGGATTGGCGTGGATCTAAGAGTAGTTGCGTTTCGAATAAAGCTATTCCATAGCGAGATCACTCTAAGAACTCTAGATCATTTTCTAAATCTAAACAAGTTGTTTGCTCGAATTGTATGAAATGCATCTTTAGGGAAATCATGATAATTGTTTTACAAAATCCACAAGAAAGTAAATGCTCATGAAAAGGTTCAACTGTTAAGTCTAGGATTTTCACTAAGTCATCTTACGTGAATATGAAGCAAATGAAAGCGAAAACTTCGCCTAGATGGATACCAACTACAAAATCTTTGGAAACTAGGAATAAGGATAAGTCTTCCACCATGCATAAGAATATCAACAATCCTAGACCTTGCCATAAGTGGATACCATCCGGTAGAATGTTTAAGGATCTTTGGACTTAGGTGGATACCTACTGGAAAGCTATTTTCCAATGGCAAAATCAAGGTTGACCGTGAAACCCCAAAGAGTTTGGATACTAATGTCACTAACCAATATATATGCAAACATGCTTGTAATGTTAGTGCGGTATTCCTTACTCGTTTCAGATACTTGATCCTTCATTACATGGACTGGCTTAAAGTATGGATAACAAATGGATTGATATCTCATAACTCACGGGTTCAAGTAACTCAACCTTGATATTCAAACCGGCAATGACGCCTCGTACTTCACATAATCGATTCAAGCCTCGTTCATGCCTCTAAAGAAAAGAAATATACGTTCACGCATTATCTTCGGAAGCTTCTTATGACGTATCATTAGTTCATGCCTCGTTCTCTAAAGAAAAGAAAAGTGTACGTCTCAATGCGCTTTATCTTAAGAAGAGAAATCTTCTTATGACGTATGAACATTATCATTTCTAAAGAAAAGAAAATCTTTTATCTTCTCAAGAAGAGAAATTCTATGACCATTCTCATCAACATGCTTCATACTTTTTCCATGCGCTTCAATTCATCAAGTGAACCGGCTACCATTGATTGTTTTCTTATTCCACTTGCTCAATTATAATGAAGATGGCGACATCATGTGCTTATTTTGTGGGAGAAGTGTGAATAGATACATTTGGATGATTTCACTTATTTAGTCAAGAATGGCATCTCCGTATGCAATTCTTGAGGGGAGAAGAAGTGTGAATTTTTGCATTGTTGATTGATATTTGAGAATATAAATGGTCATACGGCTCTAAACTCATGTAAGAACCGAGCTTCTTCTTATCGGGTCATCTTCACATGGAGTTTTTCTTCTAAGAGCCGTTGGTTGACATCTTCACTCGGATTGATGAGTTTATCGACAAAGTGCTTCCGGTTAATGCTTCACGTATACATCAACATGATGATTCGAACAATCTCTCGTTCTTGTTTGATGTGATTGGTAGTTTGGTGTTACCATCTTGTGTGTTCGTTGCGGCACGATTGCCGATTTCCTTGATGAACATCTTTCATTCTTGTTTGATTGGGAGGATTTTAGTTAAGGGATTTGCAAGATGTAAGTTGATTGGGATGCTTTTGGTGGGATGCTTTTTGGTGTGAGTTGAAGATGTTAACTATCTATTCCCCAACTCGACAATCTTGAAGAAGGTCGAGTCTACGATCGGTTCTACATTTTTTGCTACATGTTAGAAGACTAAAGGCGAGTTTCATTTAACGATCTAAAGACTTCTTCTTAATCGGGCATTTATCAAACAGATTGTCGGTTTAGGGAGAGCACTAATTGGGGAGAGTGAAATGTCGATTTAATCCCAATTAGACTTGCTCATATCATTTATCACTTATTTGAGATTGAAGTTGACAAGTTGATTCCCATTTGAGTTGAAGACTTGGTTTCAAGTGTTCTTCTCAACAAATTTCTAGTATGACGGTGGGCAAGAGGTGTTTACTTTGTTTGGGTAGAGTACTTAGAGAAAGATTCTCGAATCGTTCATTTGATTACAAATGAGGGAAGTATCAAAACCAAATTGTCTACATATGGGTTGATAAAAATAGTCGAGAGGGAAGGAGACAAGTGTTCTTCTCAACATCTAAACTTATTAGCGAGTAAACTTGATGAACTTAATTCTTCTAAGTGATTGAAGATATCCGGGAAGACAAATGTTATTACCGCAAGAGAAACTCAAGGTTTGACTCATGGCGAGTAAACTTGATGAACTTAACTCTTCTAAGTGATTGAAGATATCCCGGAAAACAAATGTCATGACCGCAGAGAAACTCAAGGTTTTACTCATCAAGGCTTTTAGTGTTATTATTCCAACTACGTGGGGAAGTGATGTAATAGAAAGTTTTGAAGATAAAAGAGGTACACAAGTGTGTGATGATTTCGATGTTATCGCAATCATCGGGGAGAGGATTGTGTACATTGGGGACGCTCATTTGTCTCACTTGAGGGCTTAATCGTGATTCGAGATATAATCACTTATTCGGAGTTGACATCCATGAGAGATTGTCATCCGAGAGATAATCGATGATTCGCCCCGCTTCTTCAATGTTATCGGTTATTCTCTCTTTGGGCATTCGGTGCCGGGTTCTTGAGCTTCATACACTTTCCTTAAGGGAGAGAAAAGTATACATCGGGGTTATTCTTTGGCTATTGGACTTAATCTGCTACTTGATGGTATAAGTTTCTTTGTCTGGGGTATGTGTATTCGGGTTCGTGAGCTCTAGTCTAAGAGAGGCGATCGCATCAATTCAACTACTGGGAAGTGGTCTCTTGACACCTTTTGGAATGGATTGCTTGGACGTCGATGGAAAAGAAATTTGAGAAGATTGTTTTATGTGTGGGATGATACGTTGTTGTTGTTCTATTTGATGATATAACCCGAATGGAGATCCTCGATTATTATTCTTAAATGGAGCAAAGGGATTTATGATAATGGTGTGCTTCTTTGTGCACTGGCTAATGGAAGCTTGAAAGAAAGCTTTGAATACCGCTCACTAAAGGATTTTCGGTTTGGGGGAAGCGCCAAAGTCTCACTTTCTCAAAGGCTCATGTTCTATCTTCTATTCAAGAGCCTCGGAAGCTTTGGTGGTGGAAGTTTAAGAGATGATGATTCTATCTTCTACAACGGTGCTCGATATCCTTATCTCGGTACTCGTATCATCATCTTCTTAAACTATATCATCTATTCTATCCTTGTATATATTTTTCAAAACCAAATACAAAAATATAAAACCATGAAAAATAAAATAGAAAAATATAAAACCTTCAAAAACCCAAAAAATCGAAAATTTGAAAAATACCAAAAATATGTTTTCTCAAGACATGTCTTACGGTATCGATAACATCTACGGTCTTAGAAATGTCATTCAATAATGGCATGGGACCATAGATGAAGTTCGAGAGGAGGTGTAAATATTCTTTTCAAAACATGTCTCAAAATATGGCTTACAGTTATTTGATGTGATGTATGATGGCTTACGATTATTTGGCTTGCGCACTTCAAAAATGGCTTGCGATTATTTGATGTAACCCGTGCTTAAAACTATGGTTTGCTATTATTTCGATAGCAACCCGTTCTTCAAGAAAGGAAAGTGTTGCGCTAAACCAAATTTTCAAATATTTCGTGCACTTATCCTAAAACAAATTGAGGAAAGTATGTCGAAGGATCTGTTGTTCCTACACAAATGTTTTTCCGTCTAAAATTCTTGAGAAAAATATTTGTTGTTTTCAAAATGGTGGTAAATGAGTTGCTTGTAAAACAATCGATTCGAGTTTTTATAAAATTGAAAACTCAATCAATGACTTTAGCACTTTTAAACTTTTCAATAAAATGAGTCATTGATTGAGGGGAGAATGTTTTCAAATCTATATCATCTAACGAGCTTTCTTAATTATCCTAATATGCTTAATTAAAATGATGTTAACCTATGTTGAAGGACTAGGTGCCTAGGATATGATTGTTAGGTTTAGATGATTATAGTTTGATGAACACATTATTCCCATACCTTATATGAACTGATTGATATGTTGAATTGACTTTAATTAGTCGATTGTTGTTTGGGTGATGTCGACCACCATATATTTGTATGTGTGTTCACTAACGTATGCAGGTATATTGGTATATAAGAATGTTCCCGATCCGGATCCCACTATTGAAGATGATTGGATGCCGAAAGGAAAGGGTAACTATATCTTGGGTTGACAAATGAAGAAACGGAGCTTAATTGGACTTCAATGGAGAGTTGGCATAAATGCAACGTAAGAGGTCTCACCGGCAGATGGTTTTCTTCTAAGTGATTGAAGAAACGGAGCTTAATTTGACCTCGGTTGGCATTCAAAATGCAACGTAAGAAGAAGTCTCACCGCATGGATGGTTTTCTTCCAAACCCCACAACAACAACAACGGAAGCTTCTCAACCACCTAACGTATCTTTGTGCGGGATACCATTTTTCAATTTAAAAAACTTTGAATAATATTGTTTTGAAAATGGAAAAATATTGTTTTGAAAATAAATTAGACTAAATTTTGAAAATCACCGGACTTCATTTTATCAAAACCTAAGTCACTCAATTATCGACTTGGTCATGGATTGAGGGGAGAGTGATTTAAAATAAAATATTTTCAAACAATATTTCTTCACAAAAGTTCCGTTTGTACGTTAATAAGTGGTGATCTAAAGATTTAATGTTATGTCATGGTATGATTTTTCTTTAGAATCAAGATCTTTCAAAATGAAATTTTTACGTTCTTGTTTGATTGTGAAATTGTTTTATTTTACTTAAAGATCTCTTAAAACTATCATACGACACTAACAATCTTTAATGTCTTAAAATGGTCCTTATCTGTCATTTTCAAAATTAAATCTTGCCACGTCTTTCCCAAAATTTTCTAAATGATTCAAATCAATTGGGATCACAAATCTCAATTGGTTTGAAATTTTGATCGGGGAGAGATCGTGATTTAAATCTCAAATCTGTTTTAATGGAATTGGTTTTAGTCCTTTAAAGGCACTCCGCCTCCATGTGCCAAACGATTTCAAATACATAATGCACATGTTGAGGAGGAGCATTTATCCAAAACAAGATGAGTATTTAAACAAGGCCACATTTTCTCCCATGTTTTCTAAACCTTATTAAATCACTTGGGATCCAAAATCTCAAAGGGTTTGATATTTTTGATCGGGGAGAATTTGTGATTTAATAATGAAATTTGATAAAAGGTGATTGTTTTGATTCAATTGTGCAGTTGCTCTCTCATATGTGTTAAACCCTTTCGAATCTCGAAGCACATATTGAGGGAGCATTTTAAAAGAAAATAAACTATCGAGGTACAAAAGCTTTTATGTTTTAACATAAAGTACCTTGATTGAGTTTTAAATGGTTTCTTAATGGCTTTTGTGATCGTGGATGTGCTTCAAACGAACTCTTGCCTCTATGTGTTAAAATGATTTCAAATATCCTATGCACATATTGAGGGGAGAATTTACCAAAGAAAATCAAATGGCTTTTCTATGAAAATTGTGATCAAAGAAAATATTTCAAAGTCCTCTTGCCTCCATGTGCTAAACAATTTCTAAATCATATGCACATGTTGAGGGGAGGTTTTCTAAATGATCAAAACAATTAAGGTACAAAATGCTTTGATCTCGTATCACAAGTACCTTGATTGTTTTTCCAAATGATTTTCAATTGGTTTCATGAAGGAAAGAACAATACCAAAAGACCGACCAATTTATTTTATGCATGGTGTTATAAGGATGGTTAGGTTAGGTATTCGTTCCCACGATCCCGCTAGAGCGGAGGGATCTACCGAGGACAATCCAAGATAGTGTAGAGTCCTTAGGTATTGAAAAAGGAGAAAAATGAGATATGGGAAGAGTGCGGACTGAGATAGAGCTAGTATTGGAATAAACCCAACAAGGTTCTAGTTATGAAGTCTCGGTAAGCTTAAAGGGGTTGAAGAATGAAAAGAAATGAATATGAAAAAAGGGTGAAAAGAAATAGCCTCCAATAATTCAACCTTAGGCGAAACGGGTTCAATACATATGCTCTTGGTGTTTACTAAGGTAACATCGGTATTGAAGACAAGACGTCATGGACCCGTGACGCTTTGCACTACAACTTCCCAAACTACTCAAGTTCCTCTTAAAGGGCTTGTTTCATTCTCACGGGAACCGACATAATCTATCGACTTTCTCTTAGAGATTGTTGATATTGAAGAAGGAGACCCTCTCCCTAGTCTCCGGCATAGGAACCAAATGTGCACTATTGAGTCTAGAGCCAAGAGATCATCCACAATATCTCATTAGGACACTAAATTCTTGAAGACTTGCTGTTTCACAAAATGTGGAAAGTAAGTATATATTGAGAGTCCTACGCATTATCCTTGTGGTATTGCCAGAACATCCAAGTGATATGTAAAATATTCACGATGAAGATGGAAAGCCATCTAGAGCCAACATCAAACAAGCTCTTGGTAGGTGGCATGTGAGATCTTCTCGTAAAGATCAAGCTTGTGACAACCGGATAGAAACGATGGGGCGATTCACTCTTGAATCAACCTTGGTCTAGAAATGAATTGACGAATACTTTTGGAAAACCGTTCGATGTGCAAACCTTCTTTCTCTAGCACGTCGAATGTGTACTTATGTTTTCAAATTCAAAAGTATCTCGATTGAAAAATACTTTTAGAAAACCGTTCGATGTGCGAATCTCTTCTTTTCACTAGCACATCGAATGTGTACTCATTCTCTAATACAAAAGTATTTTGATTGAAAATTGATCTTTCTCATAAAACCTTCGTCGTATTGCAAAACTCTTTCTTCTAAGCAATACGCGATTGTTTTCAAATCATTTTCATCAATCATTGAATCTCAATTATTTGGTTCACTCACTCCGTGTTGTCTTCTTTGAGACGTTCGGTTTGAGAACAACTAGAACATTGCGAAACCTGTCAAGGAGATTCTTAGGAATCCTACCGATCACAGCAAGACTTGTCTCGATCAACGGGAACCGTGGGCGTGTACCTCAATTCAACGAAGTGATCAAAGACACTTTCGTGTGTTTTATTGCTAATTGTTGTTTGCGGTACATTTGGACGGTTGCGGTGATCGAATTGAGGAGTCAATCCAAAGCCGCATGCTCACGCATCCACACTTAATTGAAGAAATCATGACTGGTGCATATCTACATAACACGGCTCGATATTTTTATACTATGCTTCCGCTACTGCTGCGCAAATATCATGAACCGCTTAAAGCTTCGCTACTCGATGAAAGATGTCATGATTCGAAAGTGTGAGCATGTCGGTCCAAAAGTCACAACATCACATGAAGGCAACACAACAAAGGGTGATCCAGAGATTTATTGTGGCTGATGATCTCAATGAAAGCTCGAAGATCATCAAAGATGTGGATCAGTTCAAAGACCTCCACTGAAAGTACAAATCAAGCGGACTTTGAAGAATCGCTACTAAAGCACAAAGATTGCGGAATTGAAGAATTGAAGTCTACGAGCTCAAGAACAAAGACAAAGATAGAATGCTAGGGTGCAAAATGTATTTCATGGGGTGACCTCCCTTAGGGGGAGATTGTTAGGAATTAGAAATTCCATAGTGAAGTGTCGGTCACCCCATATATAATCTAGCATAAGTTAGCTCGTAGACATTACGTTATTTACTAGTTATTTAGTTAGTTATTTAGTTTAGTGCAACACCGTGGAGGACGGACGGGTCTTTACCCACTGTATGCCTGATCCACAGTCCGAAGGAGGACGTTTAGTTTGTAACTATAAATACCCTCTACCTCCCAAGGTAGAGGGTTGACCCTTCTCATTCTTAATCTAACCTTCTATGTTTTCTTTCACTTTCTCTCTAGAAAGGATCTAAACCTACTCATAATTCGACCCTCTCTAGTAACGAGTTGGGTACTACTCTATAATTCATTGTGTTTGGTTTGCACTTTCTTTTACCATATTTTTATACTTGCACTATATTATTGTTGTGACTTGTGTGTTATGAAATCCAATATATTACAACAAGCTAGATCGAAAATATTTCTTAAAAGAATTTGTAAGTGTCAAATTATGTGCTTAGAGCAAATTTACGAAAAATACGATTTTGAAAGGAGCGTTTGGGATAACTATAAATTTAGTTGAAAAATCACCTCCGTGGTGTTTAGATAAGTCACATAAGTACAAATGATGTTAAAATAAGTGTATTATATGTTTACTACTAAATCTAGTTAGTCCTACACATTCTCGCTATGCGAAAATACATGTTTTTAGCATTCTGTGACATTATGTCTCAGAGAGGCACGGATCAGACGGAACCTTTTGAAGGGTTCCTTGCCCTTTGGAGAAAGGTAACTTGGTCTGCACAAACCAAATTTTTTGCAAACTTCAAAAATTCGTAACTAATTAACCATAAGTCCGTAGGAGTCACGCCACCTATCAATTTAAAGGGAATTGGGTCTACTTTCTATTAAAAATACTATTATGGCCTAAATATAATTTTAAGTGAGTAGAATTAACAAAATACTACAATGTGTCCAAAATATTATGTTTTGTTTTGACATAGAAACTCAAACTTTTGAGTCGGACAATTTAAGTTAGTATCCTTTAAACATTAATATAATATCTTTAGAAACTAAAGAATTTTGTGATATATAAAGGAAACTAATCAAGATTGGTATACATCGTCCTATTTAAACTCAAAGTGACGAAAAGTATCTTTTTTTATGTTATGCTAAATGACTACTTGTTTTAGTTTATGTTGGTTGCATATATGTTACTTACTTATTGAAAATTATCGTTTATACTTGTTTGTTTGTGTAGCATGAGTATCAATCTTTCCTTGTTACTTATTTGCTTGTTTTTAGATTTCTTGTTTATGCACAATAGGACATTTGCTAGATTTTGTGCATTAAGGTGGAAAATTGTTTTTGTATTGCTTATAGACTTAGATAACTTTCTTTGCATATGTTATATTAAAATCTTGCATAATACACTTAGGAATGAGAACTAAGTAAAACTAGTCAAGTATTTTGAAAAATGTTGTTTCACATAAACTCCCACCTAATAGTTCTAGTGTTAAAATGTGTCACTACCTTCAATAATTATCTAAACATATAGTATATTTGAAAAAGGTGTTTGGTACAATAACTAACAATGATTTATGAACTATTATGTGCTTTATGGGATGATAAGTTTGCTACTAATCTATTATGGGAACTAATAGTTTATCTTGCAAGAAGATAACATAGTTATGTTATCAATCTTCATTTTTCACATTTTGGTGAAATTTCTACCCATTGTATGATCTATACTCATACATGTGTGTTTACTTGTTTTATTGTTGTTTCTCTATTACAACTAATTAATTACACATGTTCTAGAAAAAATTACGGAATTTGAACAAGTTTACGAGGGTCAAAAATACCCTATGTGAACTATTTTGGCACCACGGATCAGGCGGAACCAAAAATTTGGTTTCGTCTATGTAATTATTTTGCACCACCAAATTATTACCCGCGGATAAGGCAGAACCAAAATATGGGTTATGCCCGTTATGTGATTTGGTACCGCTGCACCTTGATATGATTCTTAATTTTCATTTAAATCTCGCACTTTAGATCACTCATACCTTGTCACTAAATCTATTCTCACTTGTGCTTACACATTTTAGGATCATAGTATTTCATTTGCACCAATAGGATAAGAATTTTCCATCAAAATTTGAAAATTCACAAAAACCACTCAAGGTAACTTTCTATATAAAGGAAGGAACCCTAAAATTGGTTTCTTGCAATCCATGGACCACTGTTCACAAAGGTGTTGTAATCATTACACACATTAACTGCATTCTTCCATCCTTTACTCATCCTTCACCCATTAGCTTGACTTGTTTTGTGACTTGACAACTTTCGAACAAATCCAGACTCATTATTTGCTAAGATTACATACAATATCCAAATCACAAGTCTAACTCATGACTGTAGATATTGTCTTGTATCTACATATGTTGCCTCACTTGGTTAACATGAAAATAATGTGTCATCCTTCAAGACGATAAGGATTTACATCAAGTCATAACTCACACTTAGGTTGATGATATATTATCAATTCTTGCCATCCTTGAGTAAGATCCAATCTCAACAAAGTAGGATTGACAACTTAAGTATTTTTTCCAAAATATTCAAGTAAAATTTACTTGTGATTATAGTCATTAAAAGTCATATCCGAAAATGAAAACCCAAGTATTTTAACAGCATATGTTAAAACACTTATACTAACACTCTCCATATCAATAGGAATAAAAATGTCAATAAGTATTCATCCTTGAACATTTATCACTTAGTTCACTTGTTCTTTCACCATCATCCCATCACATTCACCTCTGTGATATATCTCAGCCCCTAAGCTTTGCAAACATGACCAAAACTTCAATCACTTCACCCACTAGTTGTACCAACCAATGGATCACAAGAATTAGTATCCATCCTAGTTGTTTTCAAAATCTATGAACAAATAATCAACCTAAGTACTCCCATAGTTCAACAAACCTCTACATCACCACATCCTTATTTAGACATACTAGAAGACCTACCACCTAGATCAACCAATCCAGATTCCTTACCATCATTTGAATCCGTTGAGTGCATTGCTCAAAAAGCCCTTTGTCCAACACTCATACCGAATTAAATGCACGTTGAACAAACTCAACCATACTTTCCCACCTATGAGGACTTACATGATTCATTATGGCTAGAACCTCCACTATCAGATAAGCATGATGCTCTTGGTAATTTTTATCAATTTCCACTGGGTATAAGTAGTACTACCTTCACAAGTTATCAAAGTATTAGTAATACTTTTTCGTTAAACTTTTTCATAATTTTCGTTAAATCTTAAATCAACATTTTAAAACATATGTTAAAATGCAATCTCAAAGCCACCTCATGCACTTTGAGCGACAATGACTCTTGAGGAGTATACATAAGAAACTCGAGGTGAGTTTCTCTTGTCATTATATAGTGAATATAATCTTGAAACCAAGTATATTTTGGATAGGACTATCCGATTCAAACATCTTAGCTTCATATCTTCATTTAGGAAAACATGATGTTTTGGAAAAATTATACCTAAAGAATCAATGCATTAAGTTTTCATCTTGTTAAAAGGATAATGTATATCATATGCATCATTCTCTCCTTACAACGTGAACGGTTGTGTTACAATAGATTTCATTACACCTCATTGGCTAAATGATCTTGAACAAACATCTACAAGTTCTATGAACTAGCGTATCTCCTTAGTAATACCTTTTCGTTAAACTTCTACATAATTTTCGTTAAATCTTAAATCAACATTTTAAAAACATATGTTAAAATGCAATCTCAAAGCCAGCCTCATGCACCCCGAACGACAATGACTCTTGAGGAGTATACATAAGAAACTCGAGGTGAGTTTCTCTTGTCATTATATAGTGAATATAATCAATCTTACTTGGTGAAAGATACTATTTGTATCTATTTCCTTTCAAGTGTACATCATGAGCAAACCTTGCTCATAATCTAGTTCAAACCTTGTGCACATCCAAATTTAAAACTACAAATCCCTAGAGCATACACAAGATCAGTTGAAGTTGGTAATCTTACTTAGATTATCGTTGAATAGAATTCCAAAGAGCTTTCTTGAGAATGCTTTTAATTTAACATAATCCTTTATCACACACAAACATATTTCTTTGTCTTAGATGATCAGATCGCGTTTATAACACATACCTCAACTCAACATAAAAGATGTCATCCATTAGATCATGCAATAAGCTGTGTAATTCAAACAACCCTAGATCCCAAACATAAGATTGAAGCATATTGTTTGCTTTCTATATCGACACACCATTGTTAACATCTTATGTATAACATAACATCACCTTAGTTATAATGCATTTTGTTTGAGTTGCATTAGGCCAAGTATTAATGAGACGATGCTAAGTATCATCATTGTTACTCTTCGATAGGCAATTTGTAGGAGTACAAATTTTCCTAACATGAAAATGAATACCAGAAAATTTATTGCACTAGAAACTCAATTTGACCTAACGGATGAATTTCTTCTAGGAGAGAAGTTAGGTATGTGGAATCACCCGTAAAAATGGTGGTGTTTAGCCTTAATTGAACACTGCTAGTAATAGTCTCATATTCATTAATTTTGTTTCCCTATAATTTCCTAAAGTAAGTGTTAAAATAGTGATAGTTTGCCTCGCCTTAGGAATACTAATCAAACAAGTAGAAGATATGAATTTTCTTCTTTTAGTTTATTTAAACCACTTGCATTACACATACATGTGTTGATTACATGTTCTTGTTTAAAATGATCAATTGTCTTGACATTTTCTTGATGTCTGATATCTACTTGATTAATTGTCAAATGTATAAACCCTAGAAAGGTTTTGTCTTTATGATGCTTTATGCTACTTAATGTTAAGCATAAACATGATTTGCATGATATTTACATTTGAAGCAATTATGTCCTTTGTATGATGTTTCGCATGATAACTTGTTACTTGTGAACTCATAATATGTCATTTTGTTATGGATGTATCCATGTTTGAAAGCTATTGTCTTTTGTTGACATTCCTTAAATCTATGCATAAAATAGTTTAAATGATACATGCTCTTAATGTTATAATCTAAACATGGCTTGCATGAATCTCTCGTCTTGCTTCTTTTGTGTCTTTGTCACACTACTTGTTTGCTACGTGTGCACTTATAATTTGTCAAAGTGCTTTTGGTATGATAACCTTTTAGAAGTCTTTTTATCCTACAAATTAATCACATAGATTTTCGTATTTTATTATAGCTAAGTATGCTTAAATGTCTAAGTCTAATGACAAAATAATCTCAAACTAAAATGTCTTGAATAATGTTGTATTCTTGCATAATATGATTGTTTGTCTTGATGTTGTCTTGTTGTGTGGTGATTTCTTGTCTAGTAGTGGAATGTGTTGTTTGTATAGGATACTATCTTTTGATTCCTATCATGTTGACATCTTTTGTCACTAATAAAATTATTTTTTAGGTTGATAACAAATCATTTGTTATCTCATTTCATTTTAACTTTTATATGCTCATTTTGCATAAATTGTAATCACTTTATTGCTACGTAGATTAGTAATATGTTTTATAGGACCCCTACACTTGCGTAAAGTTTTAAAGCATATAGAATTAATTTTTAAGAGGCTTGGCTTTGCATTCTCGTATCTTTCAACCGACCTCTTTCCAAATCTCATTATTACTTTCGCTTTCCAAAAAATCGCCTCCATCACTATTTAGTTATAACAATACTTTAATCCTCTACTCCTCCTATGAGGAAACCACATGCCTTGTCATGCGATCATCTCGCATTGATATAAAATAGCTACGTGACTTCAAGGATGAATTTCTTTGTATGCTAACCAACATCCGCAAAAACATTACTAAGCTCATCGCTTTCATTAACCTAAAACCTCCTAAACACTTTATTGTCATTCTTTATTTGATGCATTACACATTATGTTAGATGTCACCAATTAAGGCGGAGAGAAATTCATTAACATAATTGTATTTTGTCAAACCTTATTAAAGAATGTACACTCATGTCTCTTATATCCTAAAAATACCAACACATAGGTACACACCACTTAGCTAAAACCGGTTCACAAAACCGCAAGTGTTTCAAACATTTTTAACCCAACATCACAAGTTTGCACCAATACCTCATCAAGTGAAGAACACATCATGTGACAAACTTCTTCAACCAACAACTAATTTAAATGAAGTCTAGGATTTTTCTTAAACCAGGACCTCACAACTCCATTGTCTAGAACACCATCATAAGATCCCAGCCTTTTCTCCCATCACACATATCATGCACGTCATTGTCAGTGCAAAGGATATATTAATCAAAACTGCCATTCCCAGCACTTTCTTAACATGTTGGTTTATCATATCATATGATGTCATTCTCGTCCTCATATAGGTACTTATTGTCTTCACTTCCTTTTTCTTTTCAAGCATATATTATGGTAAGACACATCTTTTTTCGTAGATAATAATGGCATATTCATTTTTTATCCCTCAAGTTGTAAATTTTAGATCAGAATTGTATAAGTCCACATTTTCAGTCTTTGCATTCGTTGTAGCATTTGCTATACATATGAGTTTCTAATTCTTTAAATAGTTGTCTACGTTATCACCACCACCTTCCATCACCATCTTCACTAATCATTACCACCATGGATTAGCGAAAAAATTAGTTTAATCAATCTTGAGTTATCACCACAACCTCCTATGAATCCTACTAGTAAACCTACACCAACACTAGCACCATCCACTCTAACTCTCAATATTCAAACTTAACGTCATGTTTTCTTTTTAGGCATTATTCTATAGGCTTTTACTTTTTAGAGAATCATATTATATCCTCGTTTTTCTTATGATTGTTTGTAATTATTATTAGAAGACTACACTTCATGAGATCTTTGATTTCATAATCATGGCTCTCTACTTTGAGTTGCATGTGATTATATCATTTATATATTGCATTAATTCTTTCATTGTAGGTTCATCATCGTATACACTCGATTATATATAACATACTCATCTAAAGATGAAGTTTGCATCAATTAGTTTCCTTATTTTAGGTGCTTTTGACACCCTCGAACAAGGGGGAATATCCTTTAAGCACTCATATTGCATCGTCTATACACTTGGTTGTATATGACATATTTTTCTAAAGAAAAAGCTTCTATTATGCTATTATATATTTTTTATGTTCATCTTGACGCTCTAGACCAAGGGGAGCTTCCGTCAAGCATTTAAAGAATGCATCTTATACACACTTTGTTGTATATCACTTACTCGTGCAATGACGAATATAGTTTTGCACGAATATTTGTTTTGTAGCTTTTTAATCATACCTTGACGCCTCAAACAAGGGGGAGCATGCACGCATTCGTCATCATTCTTACTTTTCGACAAGCCTTAGTGCTTCGACAAAAAAATGGAGAAGATAGGCTAACATTGCTACACATTTTCTTCATCATATATTTCTCATAATTTTATTGCATAAAATTAACTTGATGTAGGTTAAGCCTCTTAATTTTTCCATGGATACGCTACCAAACAAGGGACCGATTGGAGTAGACGATTTAACTTCACTAGGGATGATGCAAGCTCGCCTTTTGGGGAGAAATAAAGTTAAACTCAGGACGCGCCCTTTTTGTTTAGACAAAGGGGAGAAGAGTGTCAACGGAGAAGGTAATGTAAAGGTAATGCGGATACAAGTAACTTGAGTAACTTTTACATTTTACTATCCATTACGTTTACATATCTTTGTCATCATCAAAAAGGGGGAGATTGTTAGTGCAAATATTACGATATTAATCTATACAGTCTCGTTTGTTTTGATTGATGACAAACATATAACTTGTAATACATAACGTAAAATGTACAAGTTACTTGTAATCACATTTTGTCTCAACATACATTCAACACCTCTCGACATCTCAAGTCCTCGTATGTTACAACACAAGTTCGTACATATTTGTTATGTGGCATTATGATCAAACCCCTTAACATAGTAATTAGAATGTTTAAAATACTTTTAGAATATTTAAGGGTGCGTTTAGTTGGAGAATAAAGTCTCTTATTTTCTATCTCTAGTTTTGTAAAAATTTGGAAGGAGAATTAATCTCCACAAAACACTTGAAAATATAGAAAACGCGTTTAGTTGATGTTTCTATTTTCTGTTTTGAAAAAAGGAGGGAGGGTTGAGGGTTACAAAGGAAAACAAGGAAAACAACTAAAATTTGTTTTGTAATTTTCCTTGTTAAGTTAGAAAATAGAGGAGTTTGTGTTTTGCAAAACATTTTGTTGAAAAACATTGATTTGAACGCGATCTCTATTTTCCTTGTTTTCCACAAAACATTTTGTAGAAAACAAGGGTGTTTTCCTCCAACTAAACGCACCCTAAGTATTTTATAGGTTAGATTATCACTCTATAATCTTTGAAGGATATGGTAAATACTTCGGTTAGATTAACACTCTAGATTTTTTGAAAGATATGGTAAATATTTTGGTTAGATTTGTTAAAGATTTTTAGAGATCTTTGAGATCTTTGGAAGATATGATGAATATTTTGTTTAGATTTTTGCTCAAAGAATCATGAAAAGATATGGTAAATATTTTGGTTAGACTTGTTAAAGATTTTTGGAGATCTTTGAGATCTTTGGAAAGATATTATGAATATCGTTTTTAGATTTTACTCAAAGAATCATGGAAAGATATGGTAAATATTTTGGTTAGATTTGTTTAAGATTTTTTGGAGATAGTCTGACACAACGCGCGGAACCAAAATAATACACGAACGGATCCCTGTTTTTGGATCCGTCCCATCCGTGGTTTGCTAAAGGCTTTTGCCTATAAATAGCAAGCCACACCATGTTGTTTAATCACCACTTGAACATACATTCTATCTATCATTTTGCATACATTTAGATCAGTAGATAACAATGTAGTAACATACATTAATCATCCTCACCATCACATGATCATAATGCTTCTAATATTCATCTTTTTTGTAAGCATACTTTACATTCTGATCCACCAAAGAAAGCTTGGAGATATTGCCATCCTCATCCACCAAAGCATATCAACATATGAATATTCAAAAGCACTTGTCATACTCATTGATTGAATAATTCTTATTTAAGAAGATCATTTAGATTAGGCATTTATATCCATTAGACATTTATGTCTTGGATCATCGTTATACATTGTAACACTCATTCTATTTCACAACTAGATTAGATGGTTTATGTTTTGTGCCATAAAAACAAGCTTTGTTATGTTGGGCCATAAAACATAACGGAAGTGGTTGTACCCGAGAAAGAACTCGACATCTAGCTTAGTGTTAGAAATATTCTATAGGAGACGTCAGGTTGGTTCTAACTCGAATTAGAACCCAGTATTTAGCTTTGTACCGGAAAAAGTGTAAGCGGCGTTTGTAAGGTTTTCTCCGTGAGAAGGGAGCTTGTTGATTAATAAAGTAACTCGAGTTGGGTACTCGTGGAGTGGAGTAGAGTGGACGGGGCTCGTGATCAAACCACTATAAATCATCGTGTTTGGTTTGCACTTTTACTTTCGCTTTACTTTTATACTTGCACTATATTATTGCTTGCGTTGTAACTTGATGGTTATGCTTGTATGACAACTTGTTTTATTGTATAGACTACAATTGGCATCTTTCATATTACAACAAGCTTGATCGGATATTTGATACAACAAGTAATATGATTTTATAACGAGAATATATTCAACCCCTGTTTTCACACAATTGTTCTTGAGTTCATATAGGGGTTTGGGAAGCTAGGAAAGTAAGGCGATTGATTGTATGGATTCTAAGACGAGCCCGGATTGTTGGCGGGTTTGAAGCAAGCCCATCATTTGGTTATTGGTCGTTTAGCATATTGTTAATCCATGGTGAGTTGGGATTCATTTTGTTTGGAAGAAAAATGAGAAAAGCAGATAGTAGTATGTTATAAAATATATTGTAAGTGTGTGTAAAGTATAAAATAATAAGGATGTATTTATAGGTTTTTTTGTAGGGTAAAAATTATTTTTTTGCCCAAAATTGATGTCAAACGATATTGTTACCGTTGCCAAACGTTCAAAGTACTCCTAACGTTCGAATTTTGGACAAAAAAAAGAATCCAACCATACTGTCTCGATTCCATCGGTAGAAGAGTATGTTGTGAGATCCGTAATCTGTAGTTCTCATTTTGAGTGATAGCTTGCGCCAACATTTGGGACGACGATACCGAACAATCGTCGTTTTTTGATGGTTTTCCGCTTCTCACAACTACTCTTTCCTCCCACTCAAATGAATTAGCGATTTTGAGTTAATATCATTATTAGACCACTTAAAATTGGCTAATGGGTGAAAAGTGTTATAACATATTTGGACCGAGGTGAATTTTTGTATAAATGAAATTGGTTGTTTGGCTATAATTTTTGACAATATTCTTGGGCGAGGAATTTTCATTTGCATACTTTTATTTTGGTGCTTACTAAGGACAAATCCCACCATTCATCTAGATTAATCTAATGGTGGGGATTAACCTAAATTTAATAGATAAACCTAAGTCCATGTTTTTTTCTTGTCTTTTGTTTTTCTTTTTATTCATTTCTTTTGTCTTTTTCTTTTAATTCAAGTTCTTTTTTTTTTTTTTAATTCACGTTATTCACGTTTTTTTTTATTCGCGTTTTTTTTCGCTTTCATACGTTTTCTTCTGTTTTCATACGTTTTCGTCTGTTTTTGTCCGTTTTCATACGTTTTCGCCCATTTTCATACTTGTTTTTACGCTTACATACGTTTTCGTCCATTTTCATACATATTCGTCCATTTTCTTACGTTTTCGTCCGTTGCATACGTTTTCGCCCGTTTTCTTACGTTTTTGTTCATTATTCATACGTTTTCGTCCGTTTTTATACGTTTTCGTCTGTTTTCATACTCTTTTTTACGCTTTCATACGTTTACATACATATTCGTCTATTTTCTTATGTTTTCGTTCGTTTTTAAATGTTTTCAGACGTTTTCATACGTTTATGAATATCACAAGTGATATTCTGTGATATTATGTGATATTGAGATGATCAAGTGATACTCGTGATATTCGTAATATAACTTGTGATATTCGAATATAACTTGTGATATTCTAAATATCACAAGTAATTTTCAACTAATGTTTTCTAACATCAAAATCACAATTGATATTAGAATATCACAAAGTGATATCCGAAAATCACAAAGTGATATTCGAATATCAAATATATAATTTGAATAACAACTACATAGTTTGGGGTAATTGTTTAATCTTATTTTATTTGCTTATGAGCTTATGTGATTTCGGTTTATGTTTCACAAGCTTAATTGGCTTATTTTGAAACTTATAAAAATATGTAGATGTATATTTACCACGTATAAAGAGAAAATGGTCAAATTTTAGTTTAGAGTTCATACATATTCGTCCGTTTTCATACGTTTTCGTCGGTTTTTAAATGTTTTTGGCCGTTTTCATATGTCTCTGAATATCACAAGTGACATTCTGTGATATCACAAAAGATATTCTGAGTATCACAAATAATATTCTGAATATCACAAGTGATATTCTGTGATATCCTGTAACACCCCCAAAAATGGTTTGCAGCGGAAGAAAAGGTTTTTGGGATGCTACTCAATTGGATCATAACACAAAGTGAAAAATAAATATTTTCTTAAAATTTTCATTTATTGAAATAAAATAGAGTTTACAAAGGTTGATTTGTTCTGGAAAAATGGCCCATTAATAAAATGTGGTCCCATATACGTAAATCGAGTCATTTATGACCATGCCAATGCCAATGTAGCGTTCCCGAGTTAGCTATCGCCCTTTTAATATCCGAGATAAACATGCTTAAAAGATCAACACAAAGGTTGAGTGATATTCATAGGTTTAGTAAATATTTGAACACAAGTTAAAGATGATAATTGCTTGAAGACAATTACCATAGAAAAAGCAGATTATTATTATGCACTAAGGTCATGACAACAAACTAGCGCATACACCTAATTCTTGGTGTAAGTAATGAAATTGCCCCCGGATGTAATAGCCAATTACATAGAGATAATCAAATATAGATGCTTGGGTTATTTTCGATAACCGAGTCGGGTCGTCAATTCTATAGTACTATCCACAATATTTGCGTTCACTCGCAAGTGATTAATGGTTCATGATGAAGGGGACTTTTGGTGGCAACTTAGGCTATAATAATAATAGTCATGCAAGCATGCATTTTAAGAAAAGACTTGTGTTCTAGTTTATAGCATGTATCTCCCCCAAAGAGTTTATAAAACAGTTAAAAGATTAAAAGTGGGGCTATGAACTCACCTTAGTGAAGCAATCCAAAATAGCGTAAAGTCGAATAGTATGAGTCAGTGAGATGGCCACGCGACCTAGATTAGTATAAGTCTTAGTTTATGGTTCTAGGCTTAAGAATCGATGAAGTTTAAGAAAACTTTCAAGCGTTTGTTGTTGTTGTTGCTTGTGTGGCGGCATTTAATTTTAAAAATAGTGTTCTAAATGTTTGTAAGTATCGGCTCTTGGAAGTGCATAAGTGTATAAGCATATAACTACAAAAGTATCAAGGGCGGTTAAGTCTCGACTGACAAGACGATGGCGAAAGGCGATGTCTGATAATAATCACCATTATATATCGTGATAAATAGGCGTTATCGAAAAATATAGGTTTCATTAGTTGAAAGTATATATTTGTAAGTTAGTGAAGATTATCATATAACGGATAATTGGTGATTATTTTATTAGTTAAACTTTATATATTATAATATTGGTTTTATCCTTTTGGTAGGTTCATATAAAGAAAAGAAATATGCTAAGTATAGATTTTGACAAAAGTCGATCATGAGCCGTTCGTATATAGTCGTTTTTCAATAATACCAAATGTTGCAAATTCCAACTTAATAACATCAAATAAGTTCGAATAGTCATAATAAGTCAAAATGAGTCTAAATAAGTCAATTAAGTTCTAAAATAAGTTAACTTAGAAAATTTAAATAAGTTAAGTCAATAAGTTTTGAAATAAGCCAAAGAGGCCGTAGATTAGACATTTTACATAATTTATATTAAAATAGTTCAAAAAGGCTGCGGATTGGACTTTTTATATTATTTGTATCAAAATAGGCCAAAGAGATAAATCTGAATGAATAAGTAATCTCAAATAAGTTGTAAATAAGCCGGAAATAAGCCGAAAACATTATCAAATAAGTAACCGAATTTTACGATTGGACAAAATGAGTAAGACTGAGCACCCTTTTGGGCTCGGTTGGGCCTCGGCAAACACGAGCCCAAACACAAACACAAAATAGATCAATGAATACAATACATTTACAATAAAAATCATTTGGTAACAGAGTTTGTAGATTTGGCTACTACCTACTAGTAAACTTATAAGTGCTTGCGTTACGTATCATTTAACGAATGTTTGACAACATGACTCAAAATGATAAAAAAAAAAAATATGTTAATAACCTCTTTTATAAATTATAAATTTGTACGTGATCAATTATATAAATTTGAAGAATCAATCTAGATGGCCAATAATAGTTTATTTCAAATAGCAAAGTAATTAGTCAATAAGCAAAGTAAAGAAGCAAATAAGTCAAATAAAAAGCCAAGAATGAGATAAGCATTTCTAATCCATGAGCCAACCTAAATCTTTGTTTATGATCTATTATTTGCCACACAAGAAAAATCAACAACAACATCAATCCCACTTGTGCCATTTGTGTCGATTGATTAACCAGCAAAGAAAAAAAAAGATTTTATTGAATCAATAAGTTAATTAACAATAATTATCAATATGTTACAAAATATGAGGGAATCAAGAAAACTCTTACAAGAGGACATGTGTGTGTGCGTGAGCCGATTACAAGAAGCAAAAGAAAATAAACCAAACTCTTAGCAAATCCTTGTTCTTGTGATGATATTGTGAGTGAGATTTGAAGGTGTGTGATCTCATGTGGATTCGGCGACCATAAATAAAACTAAAGAAGGAGATTTTGTGAGTGAGTTTTGAATGAGGAGCTTGTGTGAAACCACGTGGCTGCGATGGATTAAATAGGCGGAAGGAAAGCTTTGACCATATTTTCTTGTGAGGAGCTAAGGTCGTTTTCCTTGATGGTCCCCAGGCGTCTCGTGACTTTTTTGTGTAAGAAGGGATTGAAAGTGACTTGACTACTTTTACTGTGTTTGTTTGGGATCCGTGAAGGAGAAGGAGGCGAGAAGATGAAGAGCGAGAGAGGAGGTAGAGAGAGAGCGGGTGGGAGGAGGGAAGCACAAATGGGGCGTGGGATGCGAGAGAAGAAAAGGGAGGTGGGGTTATATGTTTATTTATTTTTATTATTAGGTGCAGTATAATCCGTTGCCCGTATTTTGTCGAATCCTCGAGTAAGCGTACTATCCGTTGCGAAAAATATAAAAGTTATATTTTAGAAGCGTTTTGTAAGTGTAATAATATATTATTATTACTCGTAGAAATTTGATTATAACTGTTTTAGCCAAATTTACTAAGTCGGTGTCGGTATCGTGAGATGCGGTTTTATGGACTTGGAAAAATCCAAGAGTGAAACTTAGTAATCATAGTTACTATAGTTTATTGTCAAAATTTGTTTGAAATTTTATGGGTTGTTATATATCCGGATGATCAACAAGTGATATTCGTGATTTTACGATATTACAAGTGATTTTCACTAATGTTTTGTAACATGAAAATCACAAGTGATATTCGAATACCACAAAGTGATATCCGGAAAATCACAAAGTGATATTCATAATATCACAAAGTGATATTGAATATCACAAAGTGATATTCGAAATGATATTACGAAAATCACTTGTGATAGTCGAAGCGATGAAAACGTAAGAAATGGGATGAAACGTAAGAAAATTGGCGAATCGTATGAAACGGACGAAAACGTGTAAGCGTAAAACACGTTTGAAAATGGATGAAAGCGTATGAAAAATTGACCAAAGCGAAGAAAAGCGGTGAAAGCGGACGGCATTATGAAAGCGGACGGACGTATGAAAGCGGACGAAAACATATGAAAATGTGAAAGCGGACAAAGCGTATGAAAAGTGACAAAAGCGTATGAAAATAGACGCGAAGAAAAGCGAATGAAAAAAGCGTGAATTAATTAAAAAAGCGAATTAAAAAATAATAAAAAGCGAATTAAAAAAATGTGTGAATAAAATAAGAAAGACAAAAGACAAGAAAAAACATGGACTTGGTTTACCTTTTAAATCTTAGGTTAATCTCCACCATTAGATCAAACTAGATGGATGGTGGGGATTTGTCCATAGTAAGCATAATTTATGGGTAAGCAAAATAAAGTGTCTCATTCTTGGACTAGTGGTTAACACCCTTTACTAGTGGTTAATTTTGTCATAATATCCACTTTTTAGTGTTAGTTTTAATATATTGTTATGAAACCTTAATTACTAATTGTATTTTTTAATATCCGTTACTTTTAAGGTATATATATATATATATATATATATATATATATATATATATATATATATATATATATATATATATATATATATATATATATATATATATATATATATATATATATATATATATATATATATATATATATATATATATATATATATATATAACAAGAGGCATTTGGCATTAATGCCACCTCAATGCCACATAAGCATTTTTGTGCCAACTAAGCAATTAATTAATTTTTTTTTTTTTTCTTTTTTTTTTTTTTTTTTTGTTAATTTTGATTTTTTAAGCATTTTTGAAAATTGTTTATAAAAAAAGTCCCTTGCAAGGTTTGAACCTTGGTTATTTGGATGAATAACATGTGTGTTTACCACTAAGGCAACATGATTTTTTGGAATATAAGTTGCAAGTCCAAAATTATAAATCTATGCAACCAATTATGTAGGAGAATCCCTACAATTTAGGTAAACCTAAATAATAGATATACGGAAAAAATTATATAGGTTCATTCATAATATATCTTTTCTCAAAACCCTAATATCCTTTTTCCTCACAATCTCATCTAATGATCGTGACTTTTAATTTTGTAGTTGATTTGGAATTTTTTTTAAGCTATGGTTTGTGTGTTTCTTCATCACAGTGCAGTGAGGTGGTATTAAGAGCAATGGCTACACGGGCAATGCATGAGCATGGATATTTCACATGGGAAGCTAGAATGAAAGTTATAGCATGGGAAGCTCGAATGAAAGTTATAGTGGCATGCCGTAAAAGCGTAAGTAGTCTATATTCTTTGGGTGCTATTCATTTGTTTTTATGTAGAATTTTCATCAATAATCTCATGAAAAGAATTGTTTGCAATTTGCAGCCTTATGTGGAATCTTCATCAATAAGTTGACGTCTTCATGAAGGTATAACAGAGTTAGTGATCTCTAAGCAAACTTTTGTTAATATATTTATATATGTGGGTCTTGATTTTTTTTCAGTTACATCATATGCCTTTTTGCATACTGTTAGTAAAGCATGTGTGTATATTTCTGATCCAGCAAATGGTTTTAAAACCATCACGGAAAAAGGATACCACACAATACTAAATGTAAGTTCATTATATTTACATTTATACAAATTAGACAGTTTGAGATATATTTCTTTTACTAATGATGTTTAACATTAAAAATTTGTGCTAAATTATAGCGATTATATGAGTTGTAAAGTTTACAAGTCGACATTTTTAACTCTTGGTGTGTAGATCGATTTTGATGATTTAGAAGATGTACATATTATAGTGAATAGGGGTGATGGTGATGATTAGAAGAAGATGAAGGTGATAACACGGAGAGACACGAAGATTATGATTTGGATGATATTAATGACATGAAACAAATGACGAGAAACTTGCATTTGCAAAGTAAGACAAGAAATTAGGTGTGTCAAAAGACTGTGACAGCCCAACCATTGAAGAACAAGTATGTATAATAAGACTTTAATTGATTAGGATGTCTAAACATTTATCTCTTTACTTATTAGTACATTACTGAATATATCTTATCTATTGAACTTAATGGCATTCAGATTTAGAGGCCGTCTCAGTCCTATCACGGATTATGTGACTCATACCCGCCATCTTAGCAATGCCACCAGCATTGTTACTGAATATATTTACACGGCGATTATGATTTGGATTAGCTTATTTTTTAGCTTATGGGTTTAGATATAGGTATGCTAATCGTCACATATATAAAACCTTGAGCCGACTTCCTTTGGCGAAAATTCTATGAAACTATATGATATCACAATATGCATCTCATGAAACACTTCTTATTGGCTATATACATTGAATGAATGTTTCCATTTATTTGTCCATATTAAAGGTGACTACGGTTGATTAGGTTATCCTTATTAGGCGAAATTGGAAGTGTCGACATTTAGCCTTCGTGAATCTAAAAGCTATCACAGTTTACTCCTATGTGAACCTATATCATTTATGTTCTTAATGTTATCCACTCATTTTCTTTGCTTGAGCAATAATGCATTTGTGTGTCTTCAGTTTCTATTTTAACTATCATCCTATATAAAATTAGATACCTATAGAAGTGCTATAACGACGTTATTTAACATTTCAGGATTGAAAGTAAACAATGGCCAATAGCATTAACAAGCCAAACAGGTTGAAACAAAGTTACCAATGGAGCTCTTTGGACACTCAATATTAATCTTTCTATATTGCACAACAACTACTTTCTGTTAGACTAATTTTTGACATTCTATTATTTTGATAGGTATAAATGGTCCTTTGCAAAGTGTATGTTGTTGTTTACAAGGCCACAACACTCGCACCAGATGGTTTGGCACAGGCGGGATAATTTATAATTTCAACGACCTTTAAAGTGTTATATCCCAAATATTTGATTCGTTGTATCCTTTTAGCGGCTCCTTATCATGGATTACTTATATTGAAAGACTAATAATTGTCACCATTTTAGGTACGCAACCACAAGCGGGAATAAATTCTAACAATTTGCATCAAAATAGCAACATGATGCGGTTCACGTCTAGAGGTTATTCAAATGCTTATTTCTTATGTACTTTCAATAATCACATGGAAGTTACATTTACTCATTATTGTTTACCTTTTCCTTTCTTTCTCACAGGTCCTACAAATACATGTTAAAATTACACTGCGGTTTGGGAGTAAATGCATATCGGTTTGATTCTAATGATTTGTCGACTTTGACAAGGGTAATCAAAAGATATATATTCTTGACGATCAAACATCGGGTTCGCTTCAAGTTCGATTACGGTTACAACTTTTACTAACGATATTATAGTTTTAATGCACAAGATGTGCAAATTCCTATAGTAGATGGCGCATTTGCCACGTTCATTAAAACATATTTTGGTCCACCTTCTTATACATCTCTCGCTCATTCTTAAATAGCTCACATTACAAATATTGGCAACCAATTTGGTAATTTCTTACTCTTTTAATTAATAGCTTTGTTTTGGGCTATTGTTGTTTCATTGTGTGACCAAAAAAATCCTAATTACTATATTCATAACATTGATTGTCATGAACAGATAAGTCGATGCTCTCTTCCAAACCATCGATGGGTACAACATTTAGGCCCATAAATTTAGACTTTCGTCGGAGTACCATTTCAAATGATGTCATATTTGTTTATCCAATGAGGCTATGTCCCATCATCAATGTTCGCCGCTAGATGGTTCGTTTATAAACCATACCACTGCAGAAAGTGTCAGAGATGAAATACAACTACCAGCGATAAATGTAATGGCGCGAGTCATAATGATGGTATTCTTATATTTTATGCTGTGTTTACCACTAATATTTAGCTTTGTTATAGCCACAACCGCACATTATACTTATATATGTCTATTATTTTTTGTAACTACATTTGCAAGAGAACAACAGGACACGGCGATCACGTTTACAGTGATCATAGACAAGATACACGTCTTGGGTATTGTCTTACTTAATCAATTTAGTTTCAATAATAAAATTATGGAACCTATGTTCTTCTACCTATTTTTACAATCCTTTTCACATTGTTTGCTTAGCGAAAACACACACTCTGAGATGTAGGAGGAGGAAGCAGTGATTCGATTTCGTCCACTCATCGATGCATCCCTATAATCTTAGATGCATTATAACGCATCTTTGTGTGTTTTCTAGCTTTTAATCGATACATATCATTATATTAGATGCATTTCATGATTTCTCTTGTTTTTGTTCCTCTACGTGCGAAATCATGAAAATCATTTTGCACCATCTATACTTCAAATTAACTTTTGCAACTCAAGATGTTGCATCTATATGAATAGAAATGCATCTAATGCAAGTCGTTGCATCTCAATTGCATGGTTTGGTCATTTCTCACCACTTCTTATTTTAATTTACTTCTCACTAGATACCTACTATATATATATATATATATATATATATATATATATATATATATATATATATATATATATATATATATATATATATATATATATATATATTATATATATATATATATACACACACACTAGATCCAAGGCCGCCCGATGGGGAGCTAGCTAACTAAAATTTTATTATACGAAAAAATAAACAAAAATAAGTATGAGCGTGTAGTGAATTCGATGAGAGAAAGCGAATAAAAAAATATGCACGTATCAATAAATTAATATCGTTAAAAAACTAATGTTCAAAAGAATCAATTACCTAAAATTTATAATTTATGTAGAACCTCTTTATAGACAATTGATGAGTGTGTAAATACTCATCATTTTTAAGTCAATCTGAGCGCAAAGCGTTTAAAATGCTCGGAAATGCATCAAAATATGAAAATATTCCAAAATTGCATTTATATGTTTCGGATGCAAAATGTTTAAAACAGATGAAAATGAGCAAAGTTTGCATAATTGGCGTTTAAGTCCCCAAGTTTCAAAAGTTGTCAAAATAGTCCCCGAGCACATAATTTCAAAAGTAAAATCACCAAAGGTCCTTTTAAAATCATAAGTTGTCAAAATTAGTCCTTTGGTAAAAAATATCAAAAGTTTTGAGAAATTACAAGTTTGGTCCTCCAAGTTTAAAAATTGGCAAAAATGGTCCCTGGAAAATTTGAAAATGTCAGCTTTGGTCCTTGCACTATTAACACTTGTCATTTCCAGCCCTTGGAACAACTTTGCAATTTGGCAGATTAGGTCCCTCAGTTTTCAGAATTTACAAACAAGTCCCTAGATTATTAATAACCCCTAAACCCTTGGTCCCTTGTCAAAATGCCATTTTGGACCCTGCCATCCATTTGACCCTGCCATTTGGATCCCCTCCAATATAATAAACCCAGTCAAACCCTTTTGACTATTGCTTTTCCCTCCCACTCACGGGATACACTCCCATCATCATCCCCTACATCCCTCCCCTGCAACTCTGCCATTTCCCATCATCACCACCCCAAACCTTATCACCTCAAACACTCTAAGCCAAGGATGCATTTAATGCCTTCTCCAACCTCTCACTCAACCCCTGTTAAATCGACTTTTGGCGTAAAACCATAAGCGGCTAAGATCCACCTAAGCCATCCAATGGCCCATATTAGTCTTTGGGATATGTCCGGAGAGAGGAGAGAAGGAGTTTTGGAGCTTATATAAAGGAAGAAGAAGCAACAAGACAAAGTAGTTAATTTTTAATTTTCAATGTATGTCGTTTTCATAGAAATGTCTTAGTTTAAATCTTAACATGTAATTTTTCAGTTTCTATGTATTGATTTTAAGTTAATTCAGTGTTTTTAATCAAGTCTAAGTCTTAATTTGAAGTTTCATTTGAGTTTCATAAATTCATGTTCACTGTTGGAAAATGCATTTTCAAATTCTATTATTCAAATCTGTAATGGCTTATGTTTAAATTCCAATAAGCTTGTTTAAGTTATTTAAAGCTCTTGGCAAGATTAAAACTCAAGTTTAAATACATTTTGTTTGTGGTCAACAAAAGTCAACAGTGCAAGAGGTTTTGGTTCATCCAGATTTGGAAAAGGAATGGGTGGTGCAGAGCAGTTATTTGGGTTTAAATAGATTAGTTTAGAACAGGTTTGGGTTTGGTATTGGCCTGCTACACAAGCTGGACCTATGTGAGTTGTATTTCAAGTTCCATTTTTCCATCTAATTTGCATATTTTGCTTATATGTGTATCTGTGGTCACAATTGGTTTTTATGTGTTTATTTAGTTGTAACTAGGTAATTTAAACTCAGTTTGGTCATTGGTACAAGCTGGATCAGTAGCTAGCCTAGTGTTATTTGCTTATCAGTGTTTAACAGGTGTGTTTGGTTAGGCTGCTTAATCTGTATTAGAGGTCTGATCAGTGGAAGAATATTGTTGTTTTATGTTTGTGTAGTCCTATTTGACTCATTTAAGTCAGTTTCTTGTGCCTGCATTTGCTCCAAAGTCAAAATCACTTTGCATCTGTCTTAAATAGCTTTACTGTTGGGATTTTGCAAGATCCAAGTCTTATTTTGTGTTTAAATATCATAGATAAAGATTGCAGTAGTCTTATTTCATATATTAACATCATAATCTGTCCACCATTTTGAATCAAAACTCATTTAAGTCAACTTTTCCATTTTTATGTCAAAAGTCAACTTGCAAAAGTCAGTTTTTAGCCAACTAGGGAGATTTTTCCTGGATTCATTTCGAGCCTCATCATGTGAAACTTGGCATTTTAAAACTTCGTTGGTCCCCTTTCTTATTGTCATTTTGTTGAATTTTATCAAATTTTAAAAGTCTCAAAAGGCTTGTGATTATGAGCTTATATGCCTGCAGGCAATCGATCTGACAGGTTTTGTGCGGATCTTGCGGCCCTTGCGAGAGCTCAATAGAGCTCACTTAGGTTTGATTTTTGGTTTACATGTTCTTAGCCAGGTCCTTTGAGGTTCCCACTTTGGTTTTCCATTTTCTAGCTTATTCAGTGCTCATTTTAAGCCGCAGTAGACCCCTTTAACTTGTTTTTAGCCTTAAGCTCATATCATCCAAATCTTTGTAGATTGCAAATCAGTGGTTTAGGCTTGTTGAGACTTGTTGCATTTTGGCTCTTTTAGCATATCCAAGCTTCTGTTTCAGTTTGGTGGCCCTTGGTGCTCACTAGCTTATTTCAAGTGCTTATTTCTTAGCACTTTGCACATCAGTTTCATATTCCTCCACATAAACCCTGTTTTTTATATTTTTCTTAGATTCCTTGTATTATTTTAAGCTTAACTTGAAATTTTCAGATTTTTCCTAGCTTGTTTGCTATTATTCTTGATTTAAATTAGTTTTTAAGCATTTTTAAATAGCATTTAATACAATTAATTAAGAAAAGGTTAAAAATTAATTTTTCATTTTTTTAAGTTTAGATAAATATAAAAAGTCAAAAATATTTTTCTAGATTTTCTTAGTTAAATTTGTATTTTTAAATAACTTAAGTAGTTTTAAATAGTTTTTAATTCCTAGAAAATACAAAATATTGAGAAAAATACAAAAATAGTTTTGAAAATTCTATTTTGATATTTTAGATTTTCTAAGTCTTAATTTTATTTTTCTAGCTTTATTTCCTATTTTCTTGTATTTTAGGCTAATATTAAATAGTTAAAATAGTTTTTAATTAATAATAATTAATTCAATAGTTATAAAATAATTTTCTTTTTCTATAAATTTTCTTTTATCATTAGGTTTGTAAAATGTCATTTTCATATTTTTAGGACTTTTATTTCTTAGATCTCACTTTTATTTTGTACGTTTACGTAATTTTATTTAAACGTAAGTTTTAAGTTTTAAACGTTCATCAATTTTAAAAATAGTGATAGCGTTTATTTAATATTTTTATCTTTTAACTTTCTTTAATTTGCATTTAAGCCCTTTTAGTTTATGAGCTTTTTACGTAGTTATAATAAATCACAATCTCTTTTCCGTTCAAATCTCTCGATCACTATATCGTTTGGTGATCCATTGCACAATTTGGGACATAACGACCAGGAAACACTATACTCACGATCTTCATTGAGTTCGTGCTTGAACCGTTTTAAGTTTGTTACGGTCGGCCATTCATGAGTGGCGGCTTGAGTGATAAAACTTGATGGTTTGTACGGATCAACAATGTTGGTTGAAGAGTTGGTGTATTTGCCGTCTTTGTCACAACACAAAAACTTTATCGTCTCTTGTTTTTAGTCTTGAGGCGACCACATAAAGTTGTCTTTGTCACAAGACAAAAATTTAAATCTCTTGCTTTTACTCTTGAGACGACCACATAAAGTTGTAAGTGTGAAAAAAGATGGATCCCAAAGATTTTCCTTCCAATTGTACATTGTAAAACAAAATCAGTTATATGCTGAAAAAGGCCATACATTGTTTCCTATTGTTAGGCCCATGATATGCAAAAGAAGCCCACAACCCGGTTTGAAATATAGTACTCCATATCTAACTAAACCGATTTATGATTACATGCAACTAAATATTTGGTTGAGTGTAACTTGCACAATACACTCATTACGCCACAAATATCGATTACTACCTAATCAACTTCCCATTTCAAGATTAGTAAATCTTTTTACACCTAACAACCCCACAATCTATAACTCGTAAGTGTAAAATTTATAGTGATTCATCATCCGAATATTATGTTGTTTTCGAATATTGTTTTGCATGTTTGATTTATATTTATTTTTTCTTCAAATTCTTAAGAACATTGGTTGATTGTAATAAGCCCTAAAAATCGGTTTGAGTGATGTAGGCTTGAAAATAACTTAACATACCCTGTTTTAGGTGATAATAGATTGTGATTAATTAAGAATTTGTTATCTAGGGTATTTCATTCGGATTAATGTAAATTTCATAATGTATATTTGGAGTTTTTTTATAAATATGTTATTGGACTCTTGCTTAATCTTGATATCTTTGTATTACAAACATAGGCCACAAAGTTTCTGATAGGGTAGGATTTAGGAAATGGATGGCTATGATACTGATTAACTACATAAGCATGATACTAAAAAAGTCGATGTTAGGTGCTTTCAAGTGAAGTGTTTACATCTATTTATAACATAACTGATTTGTAGTTACTGATTTGGCCCTTGTATGTTGATTTGGTAAAAAAAACATATTTCATAGTTTTGTAGTAGGATGGCATTTGACATTGATTAAGTACTTAAACAGCATCCTAAGATAGTACTATGTTAGGTGCATCCAAATAGAGTGTTTTGCATATCTTTATAAGGAAACTAATTTGTAGTTTTTGATTTAACTATTGTATGTTGATTTGGTCTAATAAACGGTTCATTGTTTTTGTAGTAAGGTAGCATTTGATATTCATTAAGTAAGTAACCATCATACTAAAATAGTAAATGTTACGTGATTTACAAAAACCTGTGTTTACATCTCTTTATAAGGAAAATGATTTGTAATTTATGTTTAACAATTAATGGAAGTTACATACATAGGCCACCAAGTTTATGATAGTGTAGGATTTGCGAAACGGATGCTTATGATGTTGATTAAGTACATAAGAAATATTAGATGTTAGGTGCATTCAGATGAAGTGTTTACATCGATTTATAACTAAACTGATTTGTAATTCTTGATTTCTTTGATTGTTAATCTTATTTGGTCTAATAACATGTTTCATTCTTTTTAGTAATGTGGCATTTGATATTGATTAAGTACATAACAATCATACTAAAATAGTATGTGTTATTTTTATTAAAAATTGTGTTTATATATTTACAACGAAACTAATCTGTGATTCTTGATATTAACATGTTTCGTTGTTTTGTAGTAAAGTGACAGTTGATATTGATAAAGTACATAACGATCATACTAAATTAGTAGATGTTAGGTGATTTAAATAAACATGTGTTTAGATCTCGGTATGAATAAACTAAATTGTAGTTACTGATCTGCACATTGTATTCTATTTTTGTCTAAAAACATGTTTCATTGTTTTTGTAGTAGGATGACTTTTGAATTTGTTGTTTGGCTTAACCATAGAACGTATCTGAAATCACAGGTTCTTCTAAACTATGGCATATCTAATTTTGCAATTATAGTCTTGTTATAATGGTATAAATTTAGCTTAATCTGTTTCAGGATCTACCTGATATATTTTCGGAGGATCGTTTTAATGGGAAAAAACATGTATACTTGATAAACACAAATAGGGTTCGTGTGAAGGTTAAAATAGTTAAACCGCACCATCGTCCTTTTGCACTGAAGGGATACAAATGGACTGAATTTGCAAATGAGAGTATCGGACAGCGTGTTAGGTTGATGCATTTTATCCAAGAAGGAGATGACACGTATTATGTGACAGGGTATGATGGTCATGGGGAGGAATTCAGAGGATACGAAGGAATAGAGGGACGTTATTCTCGGTTTCATAGTCTTGTTTGGGCATCATCATTTAGGCCTCAGGTATTACATTTTGTAGTTAAATTAAAATAGCATTACTTTACTATTATGATACTGTATTAATTACCATTTCGATAACTGGATATATAAAACTATTTTGAATTTTAACAAATGTGAGCTTTGTTTTCAGAAATTGTCGGGTTCTTTCTTAACTGGCCTAGGGCAAGCCGGGAATAGTGCGATTAATGTTGAAAGTCACAGGTTTATAGTTCCTGTTAGCCATGTTCAAGTGAATGGAGTTAACGTTGGTAACGAATATGAACTGTTACAACAATCTTGGGATGAAATTCAAACAACTTTGCGTTTGAAAGCTGGAATGCATTTGGTGTTCACAAAATATGTTGACACTGAATTTTGGATGATGGCTTTTAATAATGACGAGAGTCAACATACTGATGTGCATTTCTTTGGAGCAACACGACTTGACAAAGAATACAACCTCAATACCGCTTTGAAGATAGAGGTGCGATATATATTTAGTTATAATTATATTTGTAATTCTTTGCGTTTAAACTTGTGGCGATATATTTAGTTATAATGTTACTCGAAATGGTATGACAACTACTAATTTAACACTATGTGACGTAGTATAATATGTACATTATTGAGCAACATTTATATGGAAAGGTATTAGTGATTATTAAGAAATTGCTTTTGTCTGATGTAACGTGTTTAACAATAACAGATCCTACGGTTTGTTATAATAATCATTTAATATTTTGTATTCAAATACTTAGTCAGTGGATAATAAAGATGATAACCGTTTTTGTAGATGATGAGAGAATGTATCACATGTGTCGCTGGCCAGCTCATACAGATCATTTTGGTGAATACCGTGATGCATTCTATAAGAGGTTTTGTTATATAGTCGTTATGCAATGATTGGTACGTAATATTATTATATATTAACTTTTACGATTTGCGTGTTTAGATAAGTATTTAGTGTTATATTTTATTCTTAATAATTTGCAGACAATACCAGCAGAGTTCTTAGTGAACCATCCAATGCACACATACTCTTATGCGTTGATGAAACACCAAAATGTTGAATACACGATGAATGTAAAGATGGAGTTTCACAAAGAGGAACCAGAAAGGACAAATCATATTAACATATTCGATTGCATGGAGCGAGTTTTTCAAGAATGTCGATTTGAGTATGATAAGATGATACGCTTCAAGTACATGTATCTGCTAATATATATATATATATATATATATATATATATATATATATATATATATATATATATATATATATATATATATATATATATATATATATATATATATATATATATATATATATATATATATATATATATATATATATACATTATATATAAGAGGAGGCATGCCACATAAAATGCCACTTGGCATCCCATAATGCCATGTCATATTTCCATGTCATCATTATTAATCCACCTAAGCAAAGCATGTCATCTAATTAAATGTCAAAACCGGATTTAGTTAAATGTAAAAATGATGGGAACAAGGATTGAACTTGAGACATTTTGCACAAATAACCAACACCTCAACCACCGGATCATTCCAACACTTTAGATAGCTTTTGAAAAACACGCTTCATAAAGCAGATACTAATTACAACCCACTAATTAAGGAATTAGAAAGTCATATACCAATATTCCATCTTTATCTTTTGCATGTTTACAATCATCCAAACCCTAAAAATTCAATCCACAACCTTCAATGCATCGATTTTCATCTCCATCGCCATCATACAATATTCATCTTCATCATTGTAAGGTATGTTTGATTTTAATTCGAGTGTAAATCATTCTTAATTACGTGTTCTTATGATGTGTTTATTGGCGCACTTTTCTTTTCTTCCATTATTCACGCTCCATTCTTCTTTCATTCACATGTATCATTTGAATAAACTTCGTATGATTATAGTTACTATAAGATTATGCAACTTACATCTACTTGTTATACTTTGTACTAACTATGTGTATAAACATTGGATTCAGCTTAATTTTTAGTTTCGATATGTGTTTTATAAGTCATATGATCTTTTATTATTTGTGACGATCTTTTTCTAGGTTCAAGTAGGTATCGATTGTATTCTTCGATCTCTTTGACTTCATTATCTGTAACTATATAGTTTTTTTTGAATCATTTGATAAAATGGCTTCCATAAAATATGTATATCTTCTTGTCTTCCGAGTCCGGCCGGTCATTAACGCACTTTCATCATCAACAAATAATAGTTGTCGTGACGCATTCGTGTAAGTTATTTATTCCGATAATACTCTATAGTTTTTCGGTTTTCTGTATTTATTGATGTTAGCAATTTTATGTTATGTTATAGAGTGTCCCCATTTAGTGTTGTTGGTATCTAACGTTACGTTTTTTATCGTGTTTACACAACACACCGACACCCATAAATGTTAGTTTCCTGTAGTAATATGCTCCCAACGAATCGCGATCCGTTAAAGTTTCCATGAACACGCTTGCATGATCGCCAGCTGCTCTAGCACTTCCATCACCGCAGGGCGGACGATAATTACCGTAAATAAATATGTTAATTCATTTGAATCTAAAATTTTTGTATACTATTATTTAGAAGACTATTTATATCGCAAAGAACCTTTAAGATTTGATTAACTTTGTAGGTATGAATGACCCGTTGCGAATTTGTCGGATAACTTGTTTCTACAAAATAAACGGCGACAATCATCATCGTTGATAAGCCAACCAAGATGTGACGGAACCATATAATCGATATCTATGCAATTCAAGAGTTCTTGCTCCAATGCCTCGAAAAGGTTAAATAATGTAACTTAAAGTCTTATATAAATATGTTAGTGGCGGCAATTATTTGACAAGTTACCTCTAAATGTATTTTGGAGGTGAATTAAAAAAATTAGCTAAGAGGGTAAGGTGTACGGGTTTAGAATGAGCAATAGTCAGCTTCTCTGAATTCAGTTATCTTATTTTAGGGGTGTCAAATTTCTAAATATTTATTAATACCTTGAAGAAGGGCATGCTTTACTTGTCAGATTGCAAGGTTGAAACGTTGTTTTTGGCATAACTGCTCTCTTCTCCATTTCAGCAAGCGAAACAACTGCTACTTCATATTTTTCTGAAATCATGCAAATAGTTATGTAAAAGTATAATCTAGAAAGCATGAGTCACATATTTGAATAATAGTTATGTAAAAGTATAATCTAGAAATTAGTGGTGTGTTTATGAGCTGCAAGCATATCTGCGAGCATCTTCCCATCTTCTTTTACCTTTAAAACTCCCCTTTTTGCATACGCCATGCAGGTATAATTCTTCAAACATTTCACTTCACATCCATCCAAACTCATACTCATGTTAAACCATGTACTCTCATATCAGATTACATAACACTGATTTAAATGTCTGGTCAATGGTTATGTGCCATTTAACAATCTTATTATAACTTGTCTGCTTACGCTGATCCACCATTGGATCCTTTCCTTATACACACCTTGACCATACGTTTTGAATCTAGAAGACATGTATGTTCTCCTTATACAAATCCTTCAGTCCCAAATACATAAAATCCGCGAAAAGCACCTTCAATTGTGAGTTCACATTAATCTATAATTTTCAACCGCTTTTTTTGTACCGATAAATCATGACTTTACTTGAGTTATTTTTATGCCATATATTAAAGAACCACATAAATAAATATTTGATGATAATGAACAAATTAGTTATTATGAGATACAAAACAAAAGGTAAAGACATTAGTTGTGGTAACTAATCACTTAATCAGTCTTGGTGTAATATGAAGCGTGAATAGTCACGAGAAAGCATATGATGTAGGCAAAGTTGATGCGGAGTTAACAAGGCGTTCGCGAGCTCAATAGAGCGGATAATGCGGCTAGCGTAGCTTCCATAAAGGCAAGACATAATAGATGAACCACAAGACTAACTATGATGGGCTTCCTATACCGGTGGTGCAAAATTTCTATTATCTTTCAACCCAACCATCGGTGTGACTACAAAGTGATACGAAGGTCAATTTATTTATGTTTAAATTCAATATAATTAGAATCATAAAGTGGCTCAAAATGTTAACACTAACTACCGAGCAGAACACGTGTGTATGTGACTTATCAATTCGTGAGAGAGTTATTGCAGCCGTAAGCACAAGCTAAATCTCAAGTGGAAACTTTAGAGGTGAAATCGTGAAGTTGCAGGAAGGGACAAAGGTATTTTATATAATAACATGGTATGCGGTTTTAAATTTATTATGGTAGAATCATTTTAGGTAAACATACAATACAATTATTAGTTAAGTACCGCTTTAACGTGTAACAAAATGTGACATATTAAACTTTTGGCCTTTTGAGTAGCCATTATCATGTAACTACATAGAACTAAAACTCTACATGATACAAACCTAAGATTACCGATATCTTTATTTCTAAAAGGCATCTTGCTTAGGGAATTTGGCAAGACCGATCGTAAAAGTGCTACTGAGATAACTAATGCAAGACATTAAAAGACAATCCGCTTAAGGTACAACGTGCCTCCATTGTAAGTTTTGTACAAAATATGCTACTATGATGTTTGGGTTATTTGAGCTAGCTCCCATTGTGATTAGTTTTCCATTAGGGTTTTGAATCATAGATACGGTGGAAGAATCACTTGATTCTTGGGTTTTGTTTGGTCAATATGTGAGCGATGCAATTTCCACGAGAAATGGTCTACTTTTTCATTGCCTAGTAAGTAGTTAGTTGAAGTTGGAACATGCTCTAATGTACAAGGTTAAATGATCTCATTGAAGAACAAAATGCAAGAACATGCTTGTCCGACAATATTAGATGATCATACTGATGAGGTTCATGAAGGATACTAAGGCAGGCTCTCAAGGTAATATTTGCCATACCCCATCATTTACATAGAGCCACAATTTATGAACATACACTCTTTATTGTGATTTGAAAACCAAGAGTTTAATTTTGTTCCTGACTCCATGTCAGGCTTTCTAGGCTCATAATGCTGGTAACTATTCCAAATAGCCATGGTTGAAAAGAAGCATGTTTTATTCTCCATCTTCTGTTTGCATTGTTGTTGCATATTTGTATTTTAAGGCTATTAGGAAATTCTTGTATGAATTTGGTCATGTCGGTTATCTTATCGCCAATGCTCGCTTTAAAGTTTTGCAAGAGGTGTGGCCATTTTCACATAAGATTTCTTAAATGTTTTATCTTTTGATGTATCAAACCGAATCAACAACTGGAAGTATTTGTGATATGGAGCATGCTCTTTAAACATACATACATCCGATTGTCAACCGAGTAAATGTATTTTCCATCTCGCCCCACTTTTATGACTTAACTATTGATAGTTATGGACTCATGGTTAAGTGATTAGCTATCTTGATTGTACAAAATGTTGATCATATATGGGTTCTAATTGCATTTAGGTCTCTGCGTGGCATTGGGGATGAACCTTATTTGTATTATGGGTTCTATTTTAAGCTTTAAGGAAATTTTAATTTTGGTCATGCTTTTATTATAGCTTATATGTAATTGTGCCAACATACTAGAATGTGTTGGATATAAGCATATCACCGATGCTCTATATTAAAGTTCTACAAGAGATGTTGGCCAATATTTTGCTCTAATTTTTATACGGTTTATCTTTTAATGTATCAGTATGAACCAAGAGTATGGAAGTACTATTGATATAGATGAATGTCGTGATAGTGGTAAGGGTTGTGAGTGTAGATAGACGATATGGCTGTAATTAAGGAAGTGTTAATGTGTTTTCGGGTTGAACACGAGTTGGATAATAGGGGCTTGATAAAGATCATATGTGAAAATAGTACTCAACATATGATATGAATTAGAGGGTGATTTCAGTTAATCGATTAGGGCGCTGAAAGAAATCGGTTGGTGTGTTTGTGAATCAACGGGTTATCTGAAGCGAGGTTACATCACTTGTGTCACGGTGCGTTCTACATCGTGCATTGGTCTCTCTCAACATGAGGGTGTTAGCTGCTCAGTATGTCTTTGAATCACAGGATACGGCAGGAGTTAATACGATACTAATCGCAGACGAGAAGAGTGTAACTTGGGGCGATAAAACGAACCCCTAAACCGTGACCCCCGAACTTGAGTCATGAAATGATGACCTCGAACCCTCACATCGAACCTTATCGTTGAATCTCGGTCACCGATTTTGAAATTGCAAGGATCGTTGATCCGAAATCACAAACCGATCCTAAACCCGTAAGTCCATGACTCAATACAAGTCGTTGAAAACTCAAGACTCAAACCCGAGTCTAAAACATTGCTTTTGGCTCTTGATTGAAATTAATGGTTGATATTTTTAAATTGCAGTGGGTACTTTATTAGGAGCAATGAGTGGTGGTTTGATAGGCCAAGAAACCGGAGTGGATTTGTTAGAGGTGCCGCATTGGAGCCATTTCCGGTCTTGTTTTTCCATTGAGGTTTTCGAATCTTCGCTTCTTTTGTGGCGATCGATGAATCAAGGCCGGATGCATTCTCTACTTGGTAAGCGCTTCTACTAATTTACATCCATATGGTGTTTTTATTTAAAACCATTTACAAATATAAATATTATCAAGAGATAAAAGGTAAAATGGTACTATAAAAGTATGTGTTTTTAGTACAATTCTGCGTCGATTTGGGATTCTGGTGTTATAAATAGCACGAATGTTTGTGGTTCAACCAAGAGTGATATAATTGTGTGTCACAACAAATAAGTCTATGAAGATACATAGAGAAGACCGATTTGCAAGTTGTTGGCACATTTAGTTTGCCACCGCAGAAGCTACTTTGAAGGTATCTTTGTTCTTTATAATACATATGATTATATGGTATTCAGGTCTTGAAGTTGTAATAGTCGGTTCATAAAGAAGATCATTTTTGGAGGTGACTTGGAAGGCTTCACGATTAAGTCATCCAAACATCATAATACTTCATGGGTACTGTAGGCCTAGGGCAACATATGCTTATGTATGAATGTGTAAGAAATTTTCAATTTACCATGCTTTGCATTCAAGCATATATGCCTTTATCTTGGGGCATTCGCCTAAGAATTGCTATTGGAAATTTGGAATAGCTAGGGTCGTAAAGAAAGCATTTTGTGTCTGCCATTTTCAAAAATTCGGTATATACTTTTTATTATCTAATTTTGGTTACATTAATATGATGTTTCGGATATCTGCACTCCTTATGTGTGCCTCCTTTAGCGCAGAGAAATAAAAACTGCTAATGTTTTACTTGACAAAGATTTAACTCCTTGCATACGTGGGTGATGCTTAATGCTTTGAAGCCCATGTAAATCAATAGTGCTAGAGATGAGGTACATGAAAAGTAATAATTTAGATAGTGGAGTGATATTTACATTTTGTTTTGATTAGCATATGTTGCCAAATAGGTTTCTTTGAGTCGACAGTTTTTCAAGAATTAAAACGATGCAATCTCCATATGACATTCCATAGTAGAAACTATTGCAATTTTCATGGGATTGAATATTACCTTCTAAAAGTTGAATAATTGTTTCTGTGTTACTACATATTTACCTGAGTTCTTCACATAAAAGGCAAGCATAAAAACAGTAGTTTATCCAAGTTCCAAACTTTATTAGTCGCCTAGAGAATGCATCTTTTTATGCTATGTGGCAGATAAAACATAATCAATAACATTAAGGAGATGAGGCAGATATTACATAATGTATATATTTTTTTGAATGTATAAGGGTGATGAGGCAGATAAAACATAATCAATAACATTAAGGAGAAGTGAGTGTAAAGTATGTTCAAGCATTGATCTTGAAATTGGTGAAAAGTTATATTTAAGCACAAGATAGGGTATGTCTTCTTCCTAAGAGAATCACTTCGAAAATGTCGCACAACATTTTTGTGTTAGTAGTAAAGAATAGTATCAGGCTCCAAGTTTTGACTTTGAAGAGTCGCTTAATTTGTTTTTCTTTTGTGGGTCAATTCACATTTGTAATCTGATAAATTTAACCCGTAAAATCTATATTTTATATAGGTCGAGTCTCATACATGTGCTCTTAGTAGCAACTTCATCTAGGAAGTTTAAGGATACGATCATTTCTGTTTATGCCAAGTTATACATATTTTGACTTTAAAAGTCAAAACCATGAATTATATTGAAATTAATATGCTCTGTGTTGCAATTACAACATTAGAAATCTTATATTTTAGTACTTATGAAAAAATCCACATGGATATCTTTGTAGATTATTGACCCAAAAACCAATGAGGAAAGAAGGTTAATATATCTGTAGATGATGGTACTTGGCCAAACAAGAACTTGGCAGATCTTGACATCTTGCAAAGCTAAAGCCATCATTTAAAAAGGATGGTACAACAACAGCAGGTATATATGTATTAGAATCTATACATACATGCATATAAGCATATAATGAAACAACTCATCGAACGGGTCAAAATTTTCTTGGAAAAAAAATTTATCGGGTCAACCCACCTGCCTTAACCCGAAAACAAATGATCTATTTTGACCTCTACTTATGTAGAAACTTTGAGGAGGTAAAAACAAGACAAAGCGTTTTTTTTTTTTTTTTTTTTGTTTTTTTTTTTATACTTTCTATTAATGATGTTAGGTCATTGATGTGTACAACCGTAAGTACAAGAGTGTAGCATCAATTAGGCCGACGCTCATCGACGTATCCTTATTGGTTTGATAAGCTCACAATTTACATTCTTACGATTCTTGAGCACCTAAACAAAGTGCACACTCCACACCCTTTCTACTTGGTACTTCCAAGTGTTAACCTTCGGTTTCATAATATTAAAATTTTCTTATGGGTGTTTAGCATTGCGATATATTCTTGATTACTATTGTGTTCTTATATCCTGTATATGACTAATATCTCATTAGTCACTTTTCTTTATCTCTAACCTTTATATTATTAACGTATGATGGTTTGTAATGTGAAATGTAAGTCCCTCAATTCGCTTTTAAGTTTAAAAATCATATATAAGTTATTTTAATTCACCCTTAGATAATCTAAAAGCGGCTTCGAGTTTTACCATGCAACAATTAATAAAGATGAAGGTATACCAAATTCGGGAGATGTCAACCTAGAATTCGATTACCATGCTACATACGATGATAGCTCATATCAACGAGTGTTGGACTTAGATTCGCCAACTGCGTACATGTAGTGGTTTGGTAAGTAGAATGAATATACTTATTCCTTTTCGGTTTGACCGCAATGTTTTTGATAGAGCACGCTTTATATCTCTTTTTGAGTTGTTTCTCTATTTCCACCTTCGATAAGATGAGAATCGACTCGCATAAAGAGAGGTGGAAGAAATTGTTGGTAGGAAGTAGATGAAAATGGATTGGGTTTCCATATATTCCTACTAAAACATGTGATTTTGTTTATCATATTCTTGATAGGTTCTTACTAACTTAAGTCTAATAGTTGAGAATCAAGGACCTTGATTACTATTATTGTCAGTAAACGAAGATAAACCCGAGGAATAATATTTATGCAATTCTTGATGTGCAAATTAGTGATAGCACAAGGAAGATTGCTTTTAGATGAGAAGCTTAAGGTTGAGGGGTGTCGTTAGGCGGTCTTGCTTTTCATTGGGCTCATCTTCGTTTGAGGGACCGTTTACTAACCCTTTAGATTCAAAGAGGGGTCCTACTTATGAGTGTAAATGTCGTTTCTTAAAATTATTAAAGTAAAGTACATACAAGTTATATCTTTTTTTGGTCAACTTACTTAACGTAAAACGTAACTGCGCATACTAACATGTCTTCAGTGGTCGGTGATGGGTTTATTTCTTCATCATCCGGTGCCCATAAAAATCGTATATTTATTCAAAGATCAAAAGTATATCCTTATTAATACCCATCCGCAAGTATTCTTCATTCTTAATGAAAAAAAACTTAAGTTAAAATAAACTCAATCACATCCTAAGATTGTGATATGAAGTAGCGATCCTTAATTATCAATATCAAACCCTTTGCGAACCTAAATAAGCATCAAAATTCAATCAGAAATATACACCTTCAAAAACAATACATTTACGTATATTCAATGTGAAACTATGAACAAATATTATATTTCAGATCTATTTTACCTTTTAGGTATGATGTAACACACTCAGTTAGACCAGACTTTGAATATAGATAAATAAGAGAAAATGGTAATAGGTATATTGTGGGTAAATTGTATCAACAAACACAAAAAAAATAATAAATGTTAATAATATTATAAAATGTAAAAGATTTCCATGATTAATATTGTTTATAAGAAAATGTTATAAAGTAGCTACCTCCTTTTAGCCGTATTATTAATTATGGTAATATCAACTATACTTCTTAATCATTTAATTTAACTTTTAATAACTTTTAACTATATATTTGTAGTACTAAATCCTAAAAAATACACAAATCAAAGTACGTACCTGCTTTTAGTCGTTTAATGGATTATGGTAACATCAATTATATATCTTAAACCTTTAATTTAACTTTTAATTACTTTTTACTATATATTTGATCCACAAAATCATAAAAATAAAAACCACAAGTCATACCCGTCCATCGGACGGGTTTTGACACTAGTATATATATATATTAACTACAATTAATTTAGCTAATTAGCTATAATGTTGTACTAAAATATGGGTCCCGATTATATATATATATATATATATATATATATATATATATATATATATATATATATATATATATATATATATAATCAGACCCATATTTTTAGTACAACATTATAGCTAATTAGCTACAATTAATTGTAGTTAATATATATATATATATATATATATATATAGAGTTAGGATCAAATAAGAAGAATAATTAAAATAGGAAGGATAAGAAGAAACCACAACCACATATTTTAGATGCACCCAAAAAGTGGATGATTTCCTTCAAATTTTCCTCCTTATTCAAATTGTGTGGCTAGAATTACTTCTACCCTTCTTATTTTAATTAATCTTCTTACTAGATCCCTTCCCTATATATATATATATATATATATATATATATATATATATATATGAGGAAAACTTAGCTACACCAAGGTGTAGCCAACTTAGCTATACCATTATGCCAATTTGAGGAATAAAACATCAAATTTTATGCCCGATTAACATCAAAAATCTATTTCCACTCAATAATATCTTATAACTAACATCTATAATTGAAATTTACACTAAGATAGTCATTGTTGCAAATGTAAGATGTTAGTAGCCATTTTCGTGACTCAAACTTGATTTAAGAACACACACATAAAAATTTGAAGCAATATCAAATAATAGATGTTGGATATGATAGATTAGGAAGGTTTACAAGTTTAAGATGTTAAGATGACATCATAATTGAGGTTTTATGCATGGAAGTAGCATTTTGGTGTAGCTAAGTTGGCTACACCCTTGGTGTAGCTAAGATAGCGTTCAATGCAAAACCAATTTTTTGTACAGAACCTACAGAACCAGCCTATTTACTTCTAATAATGCATGATGTACATCATATTAATGCAAGATGTATTTTTTTAAATATCCACCAATTATTTTAAGTAAAAACAAATAAATCAAGGGTATTTGAGGTATTTTGTATCCAACCCTAAATAAAAGGTAGTAACCGTAATTCTCTCTCTACCCATCTTCATCCCAAAGTACATCACCTGCCTTTTTTTTTTATCAACATCCCAGATCTACACCTCTCTCCTTCACTTGACCCAAAAAATATTCATCAGTTCACGATCCACCATTGTACACAACTGCCATCGACCCTTCTATCAAAAGAAAATTCATGCACTTATATTAAAGATTTGAATCCTTGGATGGCAAAATTAGGTACGTAATATTTTTTTATTGATCATGTTTGTGAATCGTAACCTTGGCATAATTTTTTTGTGAATCGAAACCTTGTTCCTGTTTGTGAATTGAAACTATTTTGTGAATCGAAACCTTGATCAAGATTACCTACGCTTAAAAAGATTGGTGGGTTTGGGTTAGAACCCATTTTGTGAAGTGGGTTTGTGATGAATTGATTTTCCGTAGGTGTTTGGTAAAAGAACAAGAAATCGTTTAGAGTAAATCAAAAGTATATGAAGAAGATATCAAAAGTATTGCTGATGTAACAATTCTAAAAAAAATCCTCACTGCTGTTTCATTGACCCGCGTTACACCGGAAGTTGCCGTTTTTACTCAAGATCTCTTATATTGATGGTCTACACTAAAAAAATGTTATTTTCATTTTAAGTAAATACTAGTTCTGCTTAGAAAGAAGTCGAAACGCAGAAACATAAGCAATCCTACACACCTCCTATGCTTATCTTTTTTAAGTATTATGAGTTGGTATATGTTAATTTAGCTAATTTATGATAAATGTGGTACATGTTTTTAGTGTAGACCATCTAATTGGTTATAGTTAAGACCTGTAAGTTTGTTATTGTTAAGACCTGTAAGTTTGGATTTCAAGCTCGTTCCAATGTCAATTTGTTGTCCTCATATTGCTGTTTTTGTTCTACCGAGGAAAACAATATTATATAAAACGAATAATTTTTGTCATTTGGGAAATTAACCCTACATATGTTTATTACTCCTTGGTATGACCTTGACAAAGAATTCTATGGTTAAAAGGATACTTATTAAATGTAATAATCATGCACGTTTTTTCAATGTTTAGTTAAATCGGTGATCACAAAAAGCGGCGTGCATATATGTTTTAGGAAGACGGCACATATGTTCTAATGAACTTGACGAGAAAGTGAAGTGTGCACATATGTATTCGGAAGACGGGCACATATGTTCTAATGAACTTGACGAGAAAGTGAAGCGTGCACATATGTTATCGAAGTGTTCACATATGTTTTTGATATCAAATTTTGTGTATTGTATTTATGTTTTTTCTTTGTTATAAATGTAGAGATTACATGTATATGTTTATGATAAATTGTTGGAGGTTGCATGTGTATTTTTATGTTTTTGTCATAAATTTCGATAATCAAATAATGTACACTTGAAACATATATGTACTTACCATTTTAAGCAAATAAGTTTGACGTCTAAATGCAAAAAACACATGTAAATTTACTATATTTAAGGAAAAAAAACACGTATGCACTTGATTTTAAAAAAACATATATGCACTTGAGATTTTTTGAAAACATGCATTGTAAAATCAAAACTTGAAAAAAAAAAAAAAAAAAAAAAAAAAAAAAACTCCGAAAATTAAGGGTTGAAAACGATTTTAATTAAAAAATTTCAAAAACAAGTATATATAAGTTTTACTATTATACCCTTTTCAATTAAATAAAAATATTTAATAATACTAAATTCTTATTAATTCAAAGTGGTTCAGAAAGTTCAGCATAAAATAATTGGTTTCGATTGAGCGTGACTATATATATATATATATATATATATATATATATATATATATATATATATATATATATATATATATATTGGGTCCAAGTGCATACGACACCATAAACCAGGTGTCATATGAGGAAGGGGTTTTGGTGTTTATGAGAAAAAGTCAATGATGACAAGATCTTTCACATAACACCGCCGACGTGACATACACTGAATATCTAGTCGTTTTATAATTATGGTAAGGTTTCTTAACTATAATTATCAGAAATTATAAAATCACAATATAGTATTCGTAATGCCAACAAATTGGGAATTAACTTCTTACTCATTTCTTTCTCAATTTCACATTTTAAATGGTTGTGCTACACTACACTTTTGTCCGAAAAAAGTGATGTGGACAAAAAGATGTACGTAGAAATGGTGGGGTTTCTGTACAGGAGACCAAAGTTTTCGCTCCTCCCAGTATGGCCATATATTATTCGTAGCTATCCACACGAAAAGTTCAAACAATGTAAAAGATAAAAAGACGTGGTAATTAAATTGTGATGGCGGTGTCGTTTACGGATCTTCGCTTTGGGACATATATTAAGTTGTTAGAAAAATTTACTATTACTTCTCTCATTTTTTTTTTTTTTTACAAAATATTACTACCGTATTAAGTGTTCATTTTGATTTTTTTAAAGTTTTTTCAAATTTAATTTTAAATTTATTATTTGTGTTATATAATATTTGATAAATAAATAGGTTTTTAAACGATTTTATTAAGATAATTTCATCAACTATTATGTAAAGACAAATAAAACATTTACTGATTAAAGTTGAAAAAAAAAAATTTAAAATTTAAAATGAACACTTAATATGAGACGATTTTTACACTTCATTGTTCATTATCAATAATCAGTTGACTAATAGACTAATTAGTAATAACACTCTTTTAGATTTTGAAAAATATTTATCTAATGGGAGGTCATTTGTACACTCTCAAAAATGATTGGGACACTCAAAATAATTGTGTTTGTACATTTATACCTTCACAAGAGTGAAAATGTAACTGTAATTACGAGGATATAAATGTCCAAATACAATTAATTGAGTGTCTCAATCACTTTTGGGAGTGTGCAAATCATCTCCCTTATCTAATCCATGCATGTACGACGACAGCGACCAGTGACCAAAATAAAAGGAACACACGGTTAATAAACCACTAATTAATCAATAAAGAGACAAAAAAAAGATTCCATTTCAATGATATTCATCCGTACAATGGATGAAAGCAGCAGGTTTGAAACCCATTACGGTAAGAAAACAAAAAAACTACTAACCAACTCAAGTAAAATGTGAGATGAACCCACTTGATTGAACTAAAACATGAAATTACTGAAAGTAAATATGATAATAACCCCATGACAACTAGTCAACTACCTAGCAAAAAAGCTATCACAAGTTCTTTTTAAAACCATGGATTTCCGCCGTCAATGATAAACCTTAAAAAAGTGATAAACAAAAAAACAAAATCCTTAAAGAGTGAAGCGGTGATATACTTTATAAGAAAGTACGGAACCCACTTATTATCATCGTCCGGTTGTGGTGGTGGTTCATCTCCGCCGAAGGGTTTCTGTGCATGCAGCACAAAGGGCAATGATTTCCTTGATGATAGTGTTGAGTGAAAGGACTTTTTGATGAAAGGAGAGTAGTGGGTGTTTGTTTTCAAGCTTGATAGTGGTTTCATTTTGGTATATTCCGGTTGCTTTACACCGCCGGCGGTGGCGGCGGCGGCGGGTGGTTTGAGAGTGAATGAACTCATGTCTGTGAGAGAGAATGAGGTGTGTGTATGTGGGTTCGTTGGTGACAAGATTGAAATTTGATCCTTTTAACAATGAGAGATGGTTACTACTTATAGCAAAAGAATAGGGTATTTGTCGTATCAGACCTTTCCCAAAATACCATTAGAGTAATATGTGTCACAATGCTCACCTCTTTGTCGGTATCTCAACGCCACATCAACATCCCACTCTCAACAACTAACCACAACAAACCCCTCCCTCACTCATAACAAACCTCAACCTTTCGTTTGGGACCACCATTACCACTAAAACTCAACAAATATAAAGAGAAAAAAAAAAAAAAAAAAGTACATCTCTACCTCGTCGTGCAGACGACTAAGCACCCCACGACGAGCGACGGCGAGCTGCCACGGTGGACGGCGAGCCCCCACGGCAAGCCCACACCGTGTGCTCTTATCTACCAAATGATCATGGTTCCAAAAGGCTTGCAAATGCGTTGTAAAGTCGTGACGTTCGGTCATGTCGCCACGTCATGTCATCACGCCGTCTTATGTTACATCTTTTTGTAAACTAAATATATATGAAATATGATATAAATATATAAATATTTTCATATTTTGTTCCATCTTACGCCACGCTTTATAAACACAAAAGTTTCGTCTTACCCGCAAAGGTGTGAAGCTTGGTAATGCCGCCACGCTACGCGTCACTCTATTTATAACCTTGCAAATGACCCACACCCCTCAATATCTCGGATGTAGATATTTTTGTAGAAGTAATGAGTTTTTTTTAAATGGTTTTGCTAATAGCAGTCTTTAAGATTGTTGTTAACACTTAACTCAACAGATAAAAAAAACTTGATTTTCAGCTTTTAGACTTTGCGATTTTTTTTTTTCAAAAAGTGAAGTCAAGCAAAATATATAAAACTGGAGTCGAGTAAAAAAAGTGAAGTGAACAAAGAAAAAATAAATTTGGTTATGAACAAGTGATCGTTTGACCGGTACATTCGGTCATGTATCTACATAGCAATTTGACCGGTTCATTCAGTTTTGTATGCATAAATGTTTAAATAACTTGTGTCTGTATGTAAAAGTAAGCAATGTATTCTCACATCGAGTATTTTAAGATAAGTATAAATAAACAATGTAAAAGCAGGGCTATGAAGCTCACCTCAAGTAGTGAATGTGTTCGGAAATGTCTGTATGTAAAAGTAAGCAATGTATTCTCACATACCTTGTAGAGTTAAAAGAATAAATTACGATGATTGTTCCATGAGACCAAGACCAAGACGAAGTAGGTTGAATTGTTCCCGCTTCAACGGTTTGGTGAGGACGTCGGTTATGTTGCCTTCGGATGCTACCTTCTCAATAGAGATGTTCCCCTTTTGAATATTGTCTCTTAAGAAGTGATGATGAATCTCTATATGCTTTGTGCGAGAATGCAATACCGGATTCTTGCTTAAATCTATGGCACCTTTGTTGTCACATAGAATGGCTATGTCACTTAGATGAATGTCGTAGTCAACTAACGCTTGTTTCATCCATAGTGCTTGTTGGCATGCTTTGCCGGCGGAGACATATTCGGCTTCGGTTGTTGATATTGCTAATGCCGTTTGTTTCTTAGAAACCCAAGATGTTAAACAACATCCCATAAAAGTACATACCCCACTTGTACTTTTTCGGTCAACATAATCACCTGCATGGTCAGGATCTGCATATACAATTGTTTCTACTCCCGTACCCTTAGGTGACCATAATCCTAATTGAGTCGTACCCTTAATATATCTAAATATCCTTTTGACGGCTTCTAGATGTGATGTTTTAGGATCTTCTTGAAACGTAGAACATAGACAAACACTAAACATGATATCCGGCCTACTAGCCGTGAGGTAGAGAAGACTACCAATCATGCCACGATATTTTGTGTTATCAACGGATTCATTTGCCTTCATCTTTTGTGAGTTTGGTGTCGGATGACATTGGTGTCCTAATTGGTTTTGACTCTTCTAAACCGAATTTCTTTAACATCTCCTTTATGTATTTAGATTGATTAAAGAAGATACCATCTTCTACTTGTTTGATTTGTAGACCAAGAAAGAAACTAAGTTCTCCCATCATACTCATCTCAAACTCGTCATGCATGATTTTAGAGAAATCATCACACATGTCTTGACAAGTAGATCCGAATATAATATCATCTACGTATATTTGCACAATGATTATATGTGACTCCATTTTCTTAGTAAAATGTGTGTTATCAATTAACCCCATGGTGTAGTTGTGTTTGATTAAGAATGACTTGAGTCTATCATACCAAGCTTTTGGAGCTTGTTCAAGACCGTAAAGGGCTTTCTTTAACTTATACACATGTTTAGGTTTTTCAAAATCGATGAAGCCCGGAGGTTGAGCTACATATACTTCTTCATTAATAAAACCATTTAGAAAAGTACTTTTGACATCTATTTGTGTTAGGATCCAAATATTATTGTGTTGATGATTCGGGTGGTCTTGGATGATCAAAATACATGTTTGCCATAGTTAGAGAGTTAGTAGAGAGAGGTGTTCTTGCTAGAGGTTTACAAAAGGGAATATTAGATTGAATGAGAAGAAGCACCACCCTTCCATGGATGGAAGGGTATTTATACTACACAATACACGACCTCCATCGGCCTGTGGATCGAGGGATACGATTGGTAAAGACCCGCTCTTCTTCCACGGTGTTGCACTAAATGTTGGAATCACTCCTAAACAAGATTTCAAGTATTTATATTTCATATGTAATAGGTAGCTTTATTATGGCCTTTATGTTTGTTTAAGGTCCATTTTATGTAGAAGGCCCATGTCGAGGCCCAAGCTCAATAAGGAATAGGGAAGGAGAGGAGTGTTGCCCTAGCTCCTTGCCTATAAATACATTGTAATAACCTTCATTTGAAGGTTGGTTGTTCAAGTTATTCTTTCACTCACTCTACGCCTAACCGATTTACTTATACGTGTGTGTGTGTGTGTGTGTTTAGCTTGTTCAATCGCCTTATCTCTTTCTCTATAAGCTTGTGTTGTAAAACTAGTGACCTAACAATGGTATCAATCGCCAAATAGTTGGGTGTACTCGTTTGTTTTGAAGTTTTGGTTTGGGTCTTACTGCGTAAAGATAACACAATCTTTGGTTAAGCTTAAAAGCGATTTTTACACTTTTGAATCCAAGATTCTTGTACTTTCAACGTTATTAGGTGTTAAACTATTGGTTTTTGGCAAAAGTTTGGAACTTTACGTGTTTTCCTTGTTTTTAAGCTTGTTTTGTGTGCAAGTGTTATCCCACGCGTGCTGCTTTTAAGTGCTTTGGATCATCAAGTTTCACACTTTTGTGTTATTTTGGTGTTATTGAAGCTATTTCAACACACAAAACCGGTTTAGAAACACATTTGGATAGAATCAAAGTTACGAGTAATCTTACGCGAACAAAACCCTAAAATTACGCCGTAAGACTTTCCTTGGTTCGATCTTCAATTTTCGGTTTATTCGTGTTTTCTTACTTGGATAAGTCCGAAAATACGTCGACTTTGGATTTCTTTTACCCGTGAAGTGTAAAGATCACTTGGGATAAAACCCTAATCTTACGCTTAAGCATAAGCTACGCGAGAAAATATTACGCTTAAGATTCATCTTACGCCGAGACTTAGTCCCGCATAAGGTAATCCTACGCCTAACTTTCACGCCTAACTTATCGTTTACGCATAACATTAGTCTTTTTCCCGCTTATGCGTAAGCTAAATCCTACACAGAACTATTCTTGTTACGCGTAACTTTTGGTGTTTTACGCATAAGTGCTACTTGGTTCTTGTCATTTCACGCCTAAGGATACTTCATCAACAAAGGTTCATTCGACTACAAAGATCCATTATTACTACACAAGTTTATCATCATGTCTCAACCACCATACTCTAACTACTTCCCTCACACTTATAATCATCAACAACAACAACAATTAACCCACAACATCAACAATGGAATCAACAACAAGCCATTTATCAACAACAATTTAATCAAGAACATACTCCACAACTTGGTGCAATTCCACAACCACAAATGGTTCAACCACCACCAAGTATTCAAGCTCAACCCTACACAACCGATTTCAATCAACATCCATCACGGACCACTATGAAGGAACCCACTTGGTTTGCTAAGATGTGTGAAGCTTTAGCGACCAACAATCAATTCATGAAGTGGATCACTGATAGACCTCCAATGCTCACTCCAGAAACTACGATCAATGGGTGATAAGGTTCTTTAGGTTACGTGATCCGAAGAAGCCACATGGAAAGTTCTTAAAGAAGGTTATCTTGGAAGGTCCATTTGAGATGCCTCTTGTCATTGTACCCGGAGATCCAAACTGCTCCACCAAGAGATGAACAAACCAACATTGCTATGTTGCGATTTAAACCCTACGTAACTTCTACACTATGAAGTCGATGAACTTGCAATGGAATACATCCTCTTAGGATTACCAAACCCAATTCTTCGTAGTGTTGATGCTCAAAAGATCGCACAAAGATGTGGGATCATATTCGCCTTCTTATGGAAGGATCGGTACTCAATCGGGAGGATTTGGAATCCAAAATTTACTTGGCTTATGAACACTTCATGATTGAACACGGAGAGACACTCGAGTCATATCATCATCGATTTTCGAGACATCATCAATGATTTGGATAAACACAACATCATCATGCCAAGAATTGCGGTGAATACTAAGTTCTGAGTAGTCTTGGTCCGAATGGGAGAAGTATGTCATTTTTCTCCGTCGGCGAAGAATATGCATCATTCTACTTATGGATTGTTGTACGATTACTGAAGCCTCATGAAAAGGAAGTTGATCGGAAAGGATTCTCCGTGCTCAAATTGCTAAACAAATCACAACCGGACAATCAACAACTTGCCTTATATGCTCAGCGTAACTATCCTCTCAACCAAAGAACTCAACCAATCGCTTCAACACACCTTCACATCAACAACCTCAACCTCAACAAAATCAATTGGTCCCATACAGCAACAATGCTCAAGCATATGTCGTTGAAGCGACCGAGGAAACAGATCCGTTCAAGCATTGCAACAAGGATTTGTGATGATTGCTAAAACTTTGGCCGTTACACCAACAAATCCAACAATCGATTCGTTCCTCATCTAACACACGGACTCAAGTTGTGTGAACAATGGACGTGTTGAAGTTCGTAATCGTGAATATGGTGCGTCGGATGGGCGGTGGTCAAGGTTTAATGTGGGTAGGAATAACAACAGAGCTCAAGTGATGGAACAGGAAATGCTATGAATCGCTTAAATGGTCTTAGATGCTACAACCGCAATGAGAAGGGACACTGGATAATGCATGCCCAAAGCCAAGGACTCGGGCGGTGCTTATTTCAAAGAGGCATTACTTTTGGCCCTAAGGATGAAGCCGGTGGATCTCTCACAAACAAAGAACGAGCTTTATGGCGATGCGACTCGGATGATGATATGGAGGACTTGCGGCTAATGCATTTGTTATGTTGATGGCTAATATGCATGAGCCGCATATGAGTGATCTGAGCCCGATGATGACATCGATGGCTTGTCTCGTGCACCGAACAAACCATCATCATATCTCGAACTAATATCTCCGCCAATATTCGAATCAAGCACGGATCAAACTGCTCAAATGAGTCTTCTACATCCTCGCTCGATGATTTTCAAGTTAACCTCAGAGTTACATTTGACGATCAAGATGACCTTATGGTCTCCTTTGATAATCAAATTGACTCCGTGGTCGTATTTCGAGGATCTAAAGAATGATCATGTTGAGACTCACATTGAACAAGATGATCTGTTGCCTCATCCGGATTTTGCTCGGTTAATTCAAGACCATAAAATCAAAATGGAGGAATGTTATGCATTAAATCAATCCTTAAAAAGTAAAATGCTTTGTTAACCAAGGATTTTGAATGTTTACAAATGCAACTCAACTTTTTCAAAACTCAAGAAAACCGTGGAAAAGGTTTTGAAGCCGCTTTGCAAAATCTCATCAAAGCGAAAAATATTTAGAGACGGATCGTGATCTAGCCGCCTCGAAGAATGCTTTGTTGTCCAATTAGAACAATCAAACATGAACATAAAAAGCAAATTAACGCTCTCACCTTGGAAAATCAAAATGCTAAGGTCGAGTTGTTAAATTGTCAAAAAGCATTCTCCGACACAAAAAGCATTCAACGAATCGGGTAGATGACCTTCTTGCAGAAATTCTCGGTTTGCAAAACAAACTTAAAGAATTTAAAGCATTGTTTACAAACATGGTGAATCAAGAATGACTATTGAAAAGTTTACCTTAAACCTAATCCAAATGGATATGGAAAAATCTAGGCGATTACAAACCAAAGCTTACTAAAACATTCAAACCAACTCAAGTTTCCAAAGAGAATACAAAATTGATAATCTTGTCATGAGTGTTGTTGAATATCATCGTCAAGAGGAATTAGATGCGAAGGCGAGTCGATCAAAATTAAAAATGTTGTTTACAACAAACCTTTTAATTATAAAACGCGGTCACCTTTCACACACCAACGGATTCTTCTAACACACCAAGGGTTATCATCAAAACACTCGAGTCTTCTATTGTTAATCCCAAAGCAGTCTTTGCACAAACTTACGGTCCTTTACCTTCCATTAGCGAAGTAAACTCACAACTTTGAAAATCGAAAAATTCTTCGATATTTTGACATTTTCATGGTGACCTCAAAATTTTACAACATGAGATAGAATATCGATCCGAAATCAAAGTTGAACATTTTCAATCGCCTCTGCGCGAGAACAAAGAGACATTTTTCGGAAAAATCTTTTACCTAATGTTAAAACTTGAAAAGTTGTGCAATTGCTCAGGAAAAGGATTTTCATAAGGAACTTGGGTAATGAAAAACGTTTTGAGAAAATGAAACATCTATTACTAACACAAACGGAAAAGAAACTGCTGAGAAAAGATGTTGATCGACTCTTGGAAGATGTTATCTCTTGATATCCATAATGTTGTGCTATTCTATTCGTTTACATATGCATCCGATCATATCTCCGCCGATATTGTTGAAATCATGTTTCTTGTTGAAAACACCGATAATGTGCTTCGGATCGAGTCTTTAAAAGTCGAAAATAAACGATTACACGGAAATTAACAATGCAAAACGTCGTCTTCAATGGTGTGAAAAGATATTCACAACCATCAACTTAGTTTTCAAAAGAAAATCGCTCAATTGAGTGCACATTCTTCCGATCCTAAAATTGAGCAACTGGATGATCAAAACGTGTCTTTGAAAAGTCAAATCTCAAAATATGAACAAGAACTTTTAAAAGTTAAACAGAATATGGTGTCATATTTGATTTACTCAAAAGACTCGAGATGAAGCATCAAACGAACTTGATCACCGCCTTGCTCACACTAGAGAAGTCATGAATTTTCTTGGTAATCTTCGTTCGAAAATCAAGATCGATTCACACCATCTCTAAGTTACGAAATGTTAGGAAAGTATGAACAACTCCGCCTCTTGTGATTAAGAGATTAGCACCAGTCACACTTAGTAATCGTGAACCTAGAATTCCAACCGCCAAATCACAAGTTGCTAATGTGTTTCCCTCTCTTCAAACAGAATAGTTGCATCTTTTCCAAACGTCCGCACTTCACCCTAGAGCACTCAATCAAGAATAGGAAGTTGCGACCTAAGAAAAGATCAATAAGGAATGCTAAAGTAGAAGAACACCCTAGAATCGAATAAAACTCAAGTTACTTCCACTATAGATGTTGCGTCGGCAAATGTAATAGAAATAGTGATGTAACGAATGCTAAACCGTTAAGTACCTTTGATATTGATCGATGCACCTTGTGATATTTGTCAAAAGAGTATGAATTCGATTGTCATGACAAATGTGTTGCTAAAGCTATAATCTCTAGATTACGAATCCTAAGAATCGGAATACCTCTAAGCCCACTAATCATTCTAAGTCGTGGCTTGGTAAACCACCTTCTTTAGATTCTAAGGCAACCATTGCTATCACAAGAGATCCCGCTACACCTCCTAAGAATACAGTAACACCTAGTGTTTTCACTAAGACTAAAGCAAAGAGTAGTTATAGATGGCGAAATGGATATATAACACACTTGGATTTAAATGGATGCCTAAACTTATCAATGTGTGTATGTCTAATATACGCTTGAACCCTCTAACATTTCGGGTTCCACATCTACTTCTATTCCATCCGTGTCGTCGTCGTGTGTGTGCGGTGTGATATGATCATTCTCTGATTGTTGATAGCGGATGTTCCCGACACATGACGAGCAATCTTAAGCGTTATCAAACTTTATTGCAAAGTTCATTGCACTGCCGATTCGAACGATCACTGCACCATCATGGGCTACTGAGATTATGTTAATGGGAACATCGAAATCGCAGGGTTTATTATGTGGAAGGCCTCGGTCACAACTGCTTTCGATGAGGTCAATTTTGTGATGGAGATTTGGAGGTTGCTTTGGGAGAAAACTTGTTTCATTCGTGATCTACAAGGAAACGATCTTATGTCGCTCGCGTAATTCCGCCTCTACACTATCTCTATGCAAGACATGGTTGCTTCCTCTCCCATCCGCTTACTTTCAAAGGCAACATCTACAAAATCACGGCTATGGCACCGTCGCTCTCACATCTAAACTTTCAAACCATCACCAATCTTGCTCGACACAAACTAGTCAAGGACTCCCACGATTCCGGTATTCAAAAGATCACCTTGCTCACCGTGAACAAGGGAAAAGCACTCGTGCTCATTTTCCTTCAAAGGTGGAACACGACTCTCAAAGATGTGCTTCATCTTCTTCACATGGATTTGTGTGGCCCCATGCGGCGTGCAAACGATAAATGGCAACGCTACATCTTAGTAATCGTTGATGACTACTCTCGATGGACTTGGGTCTACTTTCTTCGTAGTAAAGACCAAGCTCCACAAATGATCATCACCTTTCACAAAGATACGTGTTCGCCACGCAACACCGCCGTAATCATCGTAATGCATAAAGGAACCGAATTTGTTAACAAAACCCTTCGTGAATTTTATGAGAAAGTGGGAATTCAAGATCAAACATCTATTGCACGGACACCGAACAAAACGGAGTTGTTGAAAGACGAAACCGAACGTTAGTGGAAGTCGCAAGAACAATGTTAATCAATGCTAAACTTCCAGACACTTATGGGCGTAAGTCAGATCCATCGCATGCTATACTCAAAACCGCTCTATGATCACAAAACGCCACAACAAAACACCTTTTGAGCTTGTCCACAACTACAAACCGAACCTCAAACACTTTCATGTATTTGGATCCTTTGCTATCCGAATAATGATCGTGATGATTTTGGAAAGCTCAAAGCAAAAGTCGATATTGGAGTCTTTATTGATATCGTGACAATTCTAAAGGTTTCGAATGCGGAATCGCCGAACTAAGGAGGTAATGGAAACGATTCATGCTCATTTCGATGAACTCACGGAAATGGCTTCGAGTATAATGACTTAGAACCCGTCACAACCGCTTAAACTTCCTCAACCCCATCATCACCAAGAAAGCCCTCGCCTAACTCGTCAACAAATGGAAAGGTTATTTGCTCCTCCGCTCGTGACGACATTGATGAACGTGCTCTGGTGTATCCATTGCTTCCGCACAACCCGATAATATTCCTATACCGATACACTGCTACAACAACCATCGTTGAAGATGCACCTACACCAATTGACTCCAACACAACAGCTTGAACACACCGCCTCCAACAATGATGAACCGGTGATGATATTCTCGAATGAAGTACCCCACCGCAGATTTTGATCCAAATGCGTTCTTCAACCCGCTTGCCAATGAGATCGCCGCACGGATGTCGCGAATCTTCAACAAACCATTTGAATCCTCGAATCTGCACAATGTATACCAACATCAACCTCTACACATAGATGGACAAGAGACCATCCTCGCTAACATTATTGGCAACCCGAATCAACCAACCGTTACGAGACAACGTCTTCACTCGGATGGTGAACACCGCATTTATGCACTCACCGCCCGCCAATCCGAACCTAAAACATTAAGGATGCAATGACAAAGACAACCGGATTGAATCCATGCAGAAGAACTCAACCAATTCAAACGTCTTGAAGTATGGGAATCGGTTGAAAGACCAACAGGGTCTACGTCATTGGTCTAAAATGGATTTGGAAAACAAATTGATGTCAAGGGAATGTCATCCAAACAAGTCACGGCTAGTTGCTAAGGGTTATCGTCGGGAAGAAGGATAGACTTTGAAGAATCTTTTGCTCGGCTGTTCGCCTTGAGGTCGTTCGATATTTCTCGCGTCATGCTCATATGAACATGACGGTTCATCGATGGATGTCAAAACGGCGTTTCTAAATGGACAACTTAAAGAAACGGTCTATGTCACCAACCGATGGATTCGTTGATCCCGAGTTCCCGAACCATGTCTACAAACCGAACAAAGCTCTTTATGGTCTCAAACAAGCCCCGGGCATGGTACGATAAGCTATCATCTTTCCTCATTGCCAATAATTTCACCAAAGGCTCGGTTGACCCAACTCTTTTATACAATATCACGGGCACATATCTTAATTGTTCAAATTTACGTGGATGACATCATTTTGGGTCAACACATAAAAGTTTTCAATCGCTTTTGCAAAACTCATGAAGAAAAATTTTGAAATGTCCATGATGGGTGAACTTACGTTCTTTCTAGGACCGCAAGTTCATCAATCACCCCGTGGTATTTTCTCGAGTCATTCCAAATATGCCCTTGAATTGTTAAACAAATTTGGAATGAATACCGTGATACTTATGCCACACCAATGGCTCATACCAAGAAATTAGATCTTTGATTTACATGGGAAATTGGTTGACCCTACCAAATATCAAGTATTATTGGGTCTCTCATGTATCTAACACTAGCAGACCGACATTGTCTTTGCCGCTTATCTATGCTCCCGTTATCGATCGCGACCAACCGAAACCCACCTCTCGAGGCTAAAAGAATCCTCCGATACATCAAGGAACCATTAATTTGGGGATCCGTATCCGAAGGATTCGGTTTTGAACTAATCGCTTTTCGACACGATCACGCAGGATGCTTAGACTCAAGGAAAAGTACTTCAGAGCACTACAATTTCGGTGATAAACCGGTGTCTTGGCAATCAAAGAAGCAGGATTGTACATCGTCGTCATCAATCAAGCAAGAGAATATGTAGCCATGTCCGCGTGTTGTGCTCAAGTCATTTGGATGAGAACACAACTCAAAGACTATGGTTATGTATTTGATGAATCCTCGATGTATTGCGACAATCGGAGTGCCATTGCAATCTCGCAACTCGATTCAAAGACTCAAATCAAAGCACATCGATCTACGCTATCATTTCATCAAGGATCATGTGGAGCAGGCACCGTTGAATTATACTTTGTGGTACCGAATACCAATTGGCGGATCCGCTCACCAAAGCCTTGCCTCCCGCTAGGTTTAATGAGTTGGTCCACCGAATTGGTATGAGGTGTTGACTCAAGAGGAACCGGATGACCTCTTAAAACAATCTTAAAACCCGTCAAACACCAAAACATCTTTTGTAAATAAATAAAATCTTTCAAAAACAAAATACAAAAATATAAAACCTGATAAAACACCAAAAATATTCTCCTCATCTATTTTCTTTAAACATGGCAAGTACATTTCTTCCGTCAACACTTTTATCTTTCAAAATTCAGTATTTTTCCGATCAAGTGTTGAGGGGGAGAAAATAATCCATTAACTGCTTCAAAACATCTGTGTACTTGCATGTTATCATATCTCGGTTGTTTCGTTTTACAAATGGTGGTACATTTTCTGGCTCAAAGACACTCCTCGGACTTTAATAAACAACCTTTCATTATTTTTCTCAAGTCGAGGGGGAGTGTCGTCAAGGTTTTTTTCTAAAATCTTCATTTGGTAACCAAAATGGAAGTTAAATGGCTTTGGATGAAAATGGAAAAGTGGAGGGACCAAAACTGCCAAAAGTTAAAGTCATTTTGATAAAACACCTCCCACCTTACTTTAACTTCACATTTATTACACTCATTTCAAATCCTATGCCTAATATTCAAGATTCAAATCCGTGTTTTTGATCATCATATTGTAAGTGTTTTTGTAATCTAAACGTAATTACAAGCAATGGTTTTGATTTTCATGTAAATCCAACGGTTAAAACAAAGATATGAATGATTATGTGTTCTACGCGTATGCGTATGAACACACAATCGGTGTGTGTGTGTTTGTGGTGAAATGGTTAGTGTCAAACGTTTTAATACATCATTGATTCCATTTTAACCATCAAAATCCACCCGAAACACTAATTGAATATGAATTTGAAAACTAGGGTTTATAAGTCGAATTGGGTATTTTCAAAATGAAGTGTTGTGGTCTAAAAGATTGTTGGGTTATGTTTTTTCTTGTTGAATTAATCATTTCCATAGTTGAAAACCACATCCGTAAACACTAATTGATCATCAATGGAAACTAGGGTTTAAAGTTCATAAACTTTGGGTGTTTTTGATTCTCGCATAATAAGTGTTAAAACTTGGTCTACACAACTCTATATGCTCCTATGATATACCGTAAAAGTTTGGTGCTTAATCTATGGCTAGAATCCATACGCCGTAGATCTAGGGTTTAGTCTACGCGTATGCAATTCTACGCATAATCGTAAAACATATGATCTATTGATAAAATGAATGTATGTGTTAATGTTGATAATTTGATGGATTTATTTCGTGCCTTTGCTACACGTAATATTCGTAATCAAGGTGGATACTAATCACGATAAGGATCACCTTACGCGTAGATTGTTACGCGTGAAGACTTGTCTTACGCGTAGCTTCTACGCTTAAGGTTCTACAATGGACTACGCGTATCCCGTGAAGGATATGCGTAAACGATGAACCCCACGCTTAAGGTCAACTCTTCACGAGTAGCCTTACGCGTAAGGTAAATATATGCCTCACGCATAAGCTCCACGCATAAGGACTCCTTTTCCCACGCGTAATATTTCACGCGTAAGATAGATTCTACGCGTAAGTCTACGCCTAAGCATATATAATACCGCTCACGCATAACTTTGCCAAAACTACGCTTAACCTCGGATTGACCTTCATGATGAATTGTTACTTGTACAAACTTGTAAATAAACTAATCATATCATCACGAATCCAAAATGTCACTAATAAACTTAAATCGTTTAATATGTTGTGAACAATAAGTGATAAAATAAACTTTAAAACTTAAAGTTAACTAACTCATGAAACATTTCACGACATCATTGAATTATTGAACATACAAGTGACTTAGGACTCGTAACAATCATTGACACCGTACATTCAATAACTAGACAATAAGACCTTCCGTTGACTAACATTATGTCTTTCGATATGTTGGTTCTTTTGGCTAATGTTATTTCGATCACGACATGGTCGAACAAATGAATGTGGATGCACCAAGTTCTCTCCATTGCCGATATCTATCCTCATGGCTATCCAATGAAGATAGGAAAGAATAACCTCCGTGTTGACTTTGACACCCTCACTTGCTCGAATCTTCATGTCTCATTGCTATCGATATTTCGAGGACTCATCCATATCGTAACATGCTTACTCACTCGCAACCATTCCCGAGATCTACATCCAACAGCTCGGAATACTATGGAAAGGGTCAAAGGAAGGATCGCGTGACGGTGACTCGAACCACAAACAAGTCACCATTACACCTGCAGACTTAAGGGCTGCTCTCCTTATTCTCAAGTCAATCCAACCAAACTTTATGCCACACCGTCAAGAGCTAACTCTCCAATTCTTAATCAATATCGGTTATGACGAGGCTACAGGAGTAATCAACAAGCACTCTCATGTAGAGCTTAAGAGTATTCCTCAACCATGGAGAACACTCTACATGATCATCACCAAGTCTATTTCCGGTCGTGATAGCGGCATGAGCATCCTAAGCTCATAGAACCGCAAATATTTTGGGCATTGGTCAACATGAAACACATCGCTATTGAAGCTCGATTTGGGATGACATGATGTCATTTCTCAACAAACTTGGCTCAAAGATTCCCTACATCGATATACTAAATTGTTGATACAAAGAGCACTTGGACTTCATCCCGACATTCCCAAGAGGTTCAATGACCCCGACAATCACGACATGTTGACGGAACCTATTCTATCTGTAAGAATCAAGGAAACGTCTACAAAGAAACAAGGTGCCGCTGCTCGATTTCCTTCTAATCGAAGATGTCGAAAGCTAGAATCGTACCAAAAGGTATCCGGAAGCGGTTAGACAAGGCAAAGTTGGTCATCTCGACGAAAAATCTTCCGAACACCGTAAGGAGAACCTTGAAAAGGAAGTGCGAGAAGTATCACAAGTTACGTGAGTCAAAGGAATGTACCTAAAAAGAAAGTTCCTTCCAAAAGGAAACCCACCCTAAGAAGAAAGTTCCCGAAGCCTATCCGATCCTTTCACTTGAACCTCAAAGACAACTTAGGGACGAGGAGCTCGAGGCTACCGACACGTATGAAGAGGTTCATTACTCAAACCGCAGGATGAAACATCCTCGGTGACAAAACCTCCAAGTCCTCAAACTATTAAAGAAAAGGAAGACTCCGCACTTGTACCTTATGATGAGAGCTCAAGATGAAGAAGAGCAATTGGATAAATCATACAGAAAAAGTTTCACAACGTCCGACACATTCAAAAGGTCAAGATTTTGCTAAAGATCAAATGGGTGGCCCCGAGGATCAAGTGAGTCGCCCACTCCTCTCCGGATCCTGATGCGTTAATCAACCCGATAAGGGATGCGGTGCCACCACTCTTCTCGCAACAACAACGACTGTTGAGGACACTATTGAGTATGATTTTGAGAAACAGATAGGCGAGAAAGAAAAGTCTAAGGATGACGAGGATGATTATACAAAGTTTCTTCTAGACAGTCCAACACACTCAAAGGAGAAAACTTCGAAACTCCTAAGGACATGAAGTCTCCTCATGTCTCCTCATCATCGGACTCTTCATCTCATTCATCACCACCACCATCAACTAAGTCAACGGATCATCATCCAAATCCGTGAAGAAACCACCAAAATCTTGGATTTCTCGGACACATGCAAAAGATTGTGAAAGTCGTCCAACAAGTTCGAAAGAAGGACATGCTTCAAAGAAAACTTAATTGGTTTGTTGACCAAATTCAAGACTTACATGATGAGAATGACAAGATGCGAAAAAGAAAGGAAATTTGTTCAGAGTTCATGAGAAGTCATCGAAAGAGGAACTAAATGAAATGATTGAAGGTTACACTCAAAAGTACCTTTAGGATATCGCTCCTAAAGTCCAAAAGGAACCGGAGAAGTCGACAAGAGATCAAACCCACAAGTTTCTTCTCGACATCGTCCCCGGTGTGACAAGAGAGGTATTTTCCAAACAACTCACCCTAACATCGTCGCATTGGTTAAACATACAATGGCCAAAGAAGTCGATCTCTCGAATGAAAGCTAATCGCTAAACTAGTGATGCAAATGTCAAAGCGATCCGGAACATTTACTTGAGATGAAGCTAAATTTTTGAAAGGTCTACTTGCTTTTCAACTCGATCATCATGCAAGGAGTCACCGATCAACCCAAACGACCAAGAGATGACGATGATAAGGATAAGGACTCGCACCTAAACGCCGGAAGCGGCCCGTCAATCTACATCTATGCCACCTCCTCCACACGGACTTCTTCTCAACAAAGTCTCCTCCACCACGGTCTTCCATCGATAAACCTCGGGACGATTCCGAGTTACCACCCCGACTCATAAAACCGGTGATCACTTTGAGTATACGGGTGGTGACGATGAAGAGGTCCTCGAGCCCGACAACAACCCACCTCTCCCAAACAAGTGAAGAAACCCGTATCATCATCAAGGCCTTCTAAAAGAAGAAAAAGACGACTCACCCGGAGTCGTATCATGGCTAGATGACGATAAAACCAAGAGTTTGAATGGTTCTCCACACTTGTCAATCAAACTCCTACCCGATGAAGGTCAAGAATTGGTAGATCGGTTCAACATTGGAGCATGCAAAATCTTGCAAGAAAAGTTCCATGTGAAGAAAATGACGAAATCGAATTGAAGCGAATCAAGAATGAAGCATTTTCAACTATGGAAAGACAGCTCGAAAGTGCCTCGAGGTTGAATATCATCTTGAGAACATCGCTCGAGCTATGTCTAACAACATGGATTGGCTCAATCCGAAGCAAACATTGACTTCACACAAAGGGACAACCTCCATACTACACCGATCGGACCAAACCTCTACCAACCATTGGCCAACAAGAAGAACCAAGGATTCCTTCCGATATTTCTTCAACAAAGACCGAATTTCTTCTCCATGGTGGCGATGGTTCACGAAAATACACTACATCATTGACTCTTCCATTCCCCGCGGCCATCTACTCAAACCGCATAGCTATCGAGGAACGTGCAACTCACTTGTTTTTCGACAACGTGCAAGCATACGACCAAGATGCATTGTATGGGATTCATCATTGGCACCGAATCAAGAATCTACTACGTGTCGCCGGTTCAAGTCTCAACATGAAGTGTATTGCTCTAAGGACATCGTGGCCATCAAACACATTGATCTCAAGTCCAAATGGGACTACACATTCTTAAAGAATATCATAGTCAAACGACAAGATGAACAAGACTATGGATTCTCGAGGTCGACTTTGAGAACTTGTCCTCAACGACATCGAAGACATGTATCTTGCCAAAGTATGTGGTCGTATGAGACAATTCTCGATCGAAGTTCAACGTGAATTTATCAAGTCGGTTCTCATCTTCATTAGACGATCGTGATCAAAGAACGTGTCAAGATATCGGATGGTCGTTGAATCATATCGTAAACGTAAACTTCACTCCACCACGCCTGATCTTCCCGACATCAACCAGCTTAAACAACTCACGCCATCAAGAAACCTTTCGGCATTGTTTACCGCAGTGAACTTCAAAGAAACCGCTTAATGGCGTGTAGTGAGCTCCACAAATTTGGGGATCATACCTTGAAGATGGTTAGGGATGGATTGGCATCTGATTGAAGGATATACGCTTGAAGGTTGGGAATCCTAAGCTACCGGAATTCTCGTGAAAGGAGGGATGTGAGGCGATCATCACTATGATTGATGAACGGTTGTTCGAGGGATCCGCCTGACGATTGGAAAGCTATGTTGGTGGTAGACCCGGGAGAAACATCACCGGCTTTCAACGCCTGCATGCGCACCGGGAATATCACCGCACTTCCGGTACCCTTGAATTGTTTCCTTCATATGATTTTGGATGTATGCATATATGTGAATGGCTTGTGCACACATAATGATGTACAACCCGTAAGTGTCAAGAAAGGACCCCGTGGTACGCCTCTGCCACAATCCTTATAAAAGGAGCGAAGCTTCTTATTTTTGAGTAAAACCTATCAAACCTTTCATTTTCAAGGTTTTGCTCAAAAGACAAGTACTTCCCATATGATTTTAAAACCTCAACCATTTATATCACTAATTGAGGGGAGTATTTGATTAAAACTTTGTTCACAAATTGTTCATAGTGGTCACTCTTCCCGCAACACTCAAAATGGTCATATTTATTCTCAAATGTTTCAAAAATAACATCTTATATGCCATTTTTGAGGGGAGAAAATTTGTGTGATAAGAAATATGTTGTGAATGCAAATGAATCAGTGTACCTCGAGACTTAACCAACGAATTGACGGTACTAAAATGTTAGTAACTCGAAAAGACTTGTCCCGGACGGGTAATAATTTCAAGCTAGTTCGCTAGTGATGTAAACGTGTCTCGCAAAGGACTTGTCTTAGTAGAAAGTACCATTCGAGAAGCTCTTGATAGACATGAACTCGACGGTATGACAACCTTTCGAGGTTTGTCTACACCTTCAAGGTAGTTATTAGAGCTAGTTGTCACCTAAAAGTCGACAATGTAACTCTTTAACTATTCAACATAACCGTGTCTCGCGGAGATTGTCTATCTTTAGTGGATCAATTCATAAAGTGCGCGCTCTTTCCTCACCGTGCATTTAACCATTAAAACTATTAAGCACATGTGGAGGGGAGTATTTATGCAAAACATCATCTCTCATGTGGTTCAAACATGTTTTTCATTAACAAACCCTTTGAGAGATATTTTAACTTACAAATGGTTATAATGGCAAACATAGGTTAGTCATGGAGTTATAAGGTGACTAAGGTTAGGAATAACTGTCCTATGATCCGCCAGAGTCGGAGGATCTACCCAAGGACACTACCATTAGTTAGTGTTAGAAGTCCTTAGGAATGATTATAAAAGGAGAAATGAGAATCGAGAAAGAAGGAGTTGAAGAATCAAAAGAAATGTAAAGTAAAGGGTGAAAAGAAATAGCCCTCCATTATTCAACTTAGGGCGCATAAGGGTTCAATTCATATGCTACTGGTTGTCACTTAGTGACACCGGTATTGAAGATTAAAAGTCGTCATGGACCCAAGTGACGCATGCACTAAACCTTCTTAGCCACTCAAGTTTCTCTCAATGTAAGCTTGTTTCATTCTCACGTGGAACCCTACATAAACTATTGGCTTTCTTAGAGATCGCCGGTATTGAAGAAGGAGACCTCTCCCTAGTCTCCGCCAGAAAACCAAACGCACTATTGAGTCTAGAGCCACGAGATTCATCAAAGATCTCTTAGGAACACTTGACATTTAATCACTTGTTGATCAACAAATAAGATCTTGATGATTCAAGTGGTTCATATCGAGTCCTTCACGGATCTTAGCAATCTGTCGAGAACATTTATGAGAGGTTCACATCCGTGATCCTCGATGATTGAATGGAAACTCCCGCCGTGGTCAACATCAAATGCACCGACAAAGAAGTCGCTCGGTAACTCCCGTGGATTACGCGGAGTGTGTCTCAAACGGTCTGATCGTGAGGTGATGCTTGGTGTACCTCAATGACTATCTCGAACTATAGATGTACCCGGTACATCGCGTTATCTCACTTGTGGGACTCCAGTTCAGAACGGCCTTTGTAAGAATTAGAGTTGTGTTTTCACACTATGTTGTTAACACTCTCAAGTTCAAACTTGTAAGTGCCGGAAACCGCTTATTACTAACCGCTTGAAATGTTTTCTTCTTATGGAAGCTCCGGAGCGGGATGATCGTGTCGATTCTTCTCATGATCACGCCAACATCATCACTAATGAAAGTTCTATTCAAATGCAACACAACCGTCGAATGATTCTTCATCAATCAAAGAATCTACAAAGTTAAAGACTTAGAGAACTTCATCAAGATTGATTTCCAACGTCAAAAAGCGTGTGAGCATGTTGAAGAATGACGTAGAGACACGGAGCAAACAAGGCACTCGAGGCGCATCGATGCGCACAACAACATACTATCACTTTCACCACAAAGAACAATGATCAAAGAACAAAGTTAAAGATGACGTCAAAGCATAACTGCTCAAATATAACGATCTCTACACCGGGAGATTGTTCGAATCAAGACAATTCCTCTCACAAGAAAGAAGAATGTCGAAGACGCCATCGCTACTATTACATCAACGCCTTCACCGTTTACATTCATATATACTTGAGGGGAGATTGTTGGAATCACTCCTAAACAAGATTTCAAGTATTTATATTTCATATGTAATAGGTAGCTTTATTATGGCCTTTATGTTTGTTTAAGGTCCAAGCTTATGTAGAAGGCCCATAAGCGAGGCCCAAGCCCAATAAGGAATAGGGAAGGAGAGGAGTGTTGCCCTAGCTCCTTGCTATATAAACCCTCACATTGTTACTCTTTAATAACCTTCATTTGAAGGTTGGTTGTTCAACCGTTATTCTTTCAAATATTATTGTGTTGATCTCTGGTCTTAATCCGATTTATTTATACGTGTGTGTGTGTGTAGATTTAGCTTGTTCAATGGATGGAAGGGGTATTATCTCTTTCTCTATAAGCTTGTGTTGTATCTGATGGGTAGTGACCTAACACTAAACTATTTTACGCTCTTGACTAACTAATTAACTACATAATAACGTAAATAACGACAAGTCTACGAGCTAACTTATGCTAGATAATATTTGGGGTGACCGACTCTTCACTATGGAATTTTCTAATTCCTAATAATCTCCCTAAGGAGGTCACCCCATGTTTTACATTTGAATCCTAGCATTCTTTTCTTGACTTTGTTCTTGAGCTCAGAGACTTTAATTCTTCAACATCGCATCTTTGTGCTTTAGTAGTGATTCTTCAAAGTCCGATTACATTGTACTTTAAGTGGAGGTCTTTGAACCGATCCACATCATTGATGATCTTTGAGCTTTCATTGAGATCATCACCACAAGAAATCTCGGATCACCCTTTATTGTGTTGCCATCATGTGAAGTTGTGACTTTTGGACCGACATGCTCACACTTTTGAATCATGACATCTTTCCATCGAGTAGCGGAAGCTTTCATTGGTTCATGATATTTGCGCAGCATAAGCATAAGCATAGTATAGAAATATCGAACCGTGTTATGTAGATATGCACGGTCATGATTTCTTCAAATTAAGTGTGGATCTTCGTGAGCATGCGGCTTTGGATTGACTCCTCAATTCGATCACCGCAATCGTCCAAATGTACCGCAAACAACGATTAGCAATAAAAACACGAAAGTGTCTTTGATCACTTCGTTGAATTGAGGTACACGACCCACGGTTCCCCGCTGATCAAGATAAATCGCTCGTGATCGTAGGATTCCTAAGAATCTCCTTGACGTGGTTTCGCACTGTTCTAGTGTTCTCAAACCGAACGCCTCAAAGAAGACAACACGGAGTGAGTGAACCAATGAATTGAGATTCACCGATTGATGAAAATGATTTGAAAAACAATCGCGTATTGCTTGAAGAAAGAGTTTTGCAATACAACGAAGGTTTTATGAGAAAGATCAATTTTCAAACAAAATACCTTTTGTATTAGAGAATGAGTACACATTCGACGTGCTAGCGAAAAGAAGAGATTCGCACATCGAACGGTTTTTCTAAAAGTATTTTCAATCAGAGATACTTTTTGAATTTTGAAAACATAAGTACACATTCGACGTGCTAGAGAAAAGAAGATTTGCACATCGAACGGTTTTTCCAAAAGTATTCGTCAATTTCATTCTCGGACCAAGGTTGATTCACGAGTGAATCGCCCCATCGTTTCTATCCGGTTGTCACAAGTTTGATCTTTTGAGAAGATCTCACATGTCACCCACCAAGAGCTTGTTTGATGTTGGCTCTAGAAGGATTTCCATCTTCATCGTGAATATTTTACATATCACTCGGATGTTACGGCAATACCACAAGGATAATGCGTAGGACTCTTAATATATACTTACTTTCCACATTGTGTGAAAAGCAAGTCTTCAAGAATTTAGTGTCCTAACGAGATATTGTGGATGATCTCTTGGCTCTAGACTCAATAGTGCATATTTGGTTCTGTGTTGGGAGACTAGGAGAGGGTCTCCTTCTTCAATATCAACAATCTCTAAGAGAAAGTCGATAGATTATGTCGGTTCCCGTGAGAATGAAACAAGCCCTTTAAGAGGAACTTGAGTGGCTTGGGAAGTTTAGTGCAAGGCGTCATTGGGTCCATGACGCCTTGTCTTCAATACGGTGTTACCTTAGTAACAACCAAGAGCATATGTATTGAACCCGGTTTCGCCCTAAGGTTGAATTGATGGAGGCTATTTCTTTTCACCCTTTTCACATTCAGGTTCTTTTTCATTCTTCAACCCTTCAAGCTTACCGAGACTTCATAACTAGAACCTTGTTGGGTTTATTCCAAGACTAGCTCTGTCTCATCCGCACTCTTCCCGTATCTCACTTTTCTCCTTTTTCAATATACCTAAGGACTCTACACTATCTAGTGGATTGTCCTCGGTAGATCCCTCCGGTTCTGGCGGATCGTGGGAACAAATACCTAACCTAACCATCCTTATAACACCATGCATAAAGTAAATTGGTCGGTCTTTTGGTATTGTTCATTCTTCATGAAACCAATTGAAAAATCATTTGGAAAAACAATCAAGGTACTTGTGATACGAGATCAAAGCATTTTGTACCTTAATAGTTTTGATCATTTAGAAAATGCTCCCCCTCAACATGTGCATATGATTTGAAATTGTTGAGCACATGGAGGCAAGAGTTCTTTGAAATAATTTCTTTGAAATAATTTCTTGATCACAATTTCCATGGAAAAAGCCATTTGATTTTCTTTGGTAAAATCTCCCCCTCAATATGTGCATAGGATATTTGAAATCATTTTAATCACATAGAGGCAAGAGTTCTTTTGAAGCACATCCACGATCACAAAATCCATTAAGAAACCATTTGAAAACTCAATCAAGGTACTTTATAATATCTTTTAAAAAACTTTTGTACTCGATGGTTTTGCTCCCTCAATATGTGCTTCGAGATTCGAAAGCGTTTAGCACATACGAGAGAGCAACTGCACAATTGAATCAAAACGATCACCTTTATCAAATTTCATTATTAAATCACAAATTCTCCCCGATCAAAATATCAAATCCTTTGAGATTTTGGATCCCAAGTGATTTAATTAGGTTTAGAAAACATGGGAGAAAATGTGGCCTTGTTTAAATACTCATATGGTTTTGGATAAATCCTCCTCCTCAACATGTGCATTGTGTATTTGAAATCGTTTGGCACATGGAGGTGGAGTGCCTTTAAAGGACTAAAACCAATTCCATTTAAAACAGATTTGAGATTTAAAACACGATCTCTACCCGATCGAAATATCAAACCATTTGAGATTTGTGATCCCAACCGATTTAAATCATTTAGAAAAATTGGGGAAAGACGTGGCAAGATTTAATTTTGAAAAATGATAGATAAGGACCGATTTAGACATTAAAGATTGTTAGTGTCGGTATGATAGTTTTAAGAGATCTTTAAGTAAAATAAAACAATTTCACAATCAAACAAGAAATGTAAAAATTTCATTTTGAAAGATCCTTGAGTATTAAAGAAAACCATACCATGACATAACATTAAATCTTTAGATCACCACATTTTAGCGTATAAACGGACTTTTATGAAGATATATTGTTTGAAAATAATTTAAATTAAATCACTCTCCCCTCAATCGATGACAAGAGTCGATGATTGAGTGACTTAAGTTTTGATAAAATGAAGTCCGTGATTTTCAAAATTTAGTCCAATATATTTTCAAAACAATATTTTTCCATTTTCAAAACAATTTATTCAAATTTAGAAAAAATTGTTCATCAAAATTTATCCCGCACAAAGATACGTTAGGTGGTTGAGAAGCTTCCGTTGTTGTTGTTGTAGGGTTTGGAAGAAAACCGTCTCGCAGATGCGGTGAGACTTCTTCTCACGTTGCATTTTGAATGCCAACCGAGGTCAAATTAAGCTCCGCTTCTTCAATCACTTAGAAGAAAACCATCCGCGATGCAAGTGAGACCTCTTACGTTGCATTTATGCCAACTCTCCATTGAAGTCCAATTAAGCTCCGTTTCTTCATTTGTCAACCCAAGATATAGTTACCCTTTCCTTCGGCATCCAATCATCTTCAATTGTGGGATCCGGATCGGGAACATTCTTATATACCAATATACCGCATACGTTAGTGAACACACATACAAATATATGGTGGTCGACAACACCCAAACAAACAATCGACTAATTAAAGTCAATTCAACATATCAATCGATCATATAAGGTATGGGAATAATGTGTTAATCAAACTCTAATCATCTAAACCTAACAATCATATCCTAAATTCCTAGTCCTTCAACATAGGCAAATATCATTTTAATTAAGCACGTAGGATAATTAAGAAAGTCCGTTAGATGATATAGATTTGAAAACATTCTCCCCTCAATCAATGACTCATTTTTGAAAAAAATTTTAAAAGCGCAAGTCATTGATTGAGTTTGAAAATTTCACGAAAACTCGAATCGATTGATTTTCAAGCAACTCATTTACCACCATTTTGAACACAACAAATATTTTTCTCAAGAATTATAGACGGAAAACATTTGTGTAGGAACAACATCCTTCGACATACTTTCCTCATTATGTTTTAGGATAAGTGCACGAAATTTGTGAAAACGATTAAGCGTAGCACTTTCCTTCCTTTTAAGAGCGGGTTGCTATCTCGAAATGATAGCAAGCCATAGATTAAGCACGGGTTACTGATCAAGTAATCGCAAGCCATCATTTGAAGCTTGGTTACAAATCAAATAATCGTAAGCCATAGTTTGTGACATGTTTAGAAAGAAATATTTACACCTCCTCGCTCGAACTTCATCTAAAGTCCCGTGCCATTATTGAATGACATTTCTAAGACCATAGATGTTATCGATACGTAAGACATGTCTAGGAAAACATATTTTGGTATTTTTGAAATTTTCTCGATTTTTATGGGTTTTTGAAGGTTTTATATTTTTCTATTTTGTTTTGTTGGTTTTATATTTTGTATTTTGTTTTGTTGGTTTTATAATTTTGTATTTTTTTTTTGATAAATATATACAAAGATAGAGTAGATGATATAGTTAAAGAAGATGATGATACGAGTACCGAGATAAGGATATCAAGCGACCCGTTGTAGAAGATAGAAGTCATCATCTCTTAAACATTCACCACCAAAGCAAATCGAGGCTCTTGAATTGAAGAAAGAAATTGAACCATCCGAAAGTGAGACTTTGGCGCCTTTCCCCAAACCGAAAATCCTTTGATGAGCGATTCAAGCTCTATTTCAAGCTTCCTTTAGCCAGTGCAAGAAGCACACCATTATCATAAATTGTTGCTCCTTTTAAGACCGATAATCGAGATTCATCGTTCGAGGTTATATCATCCAATAGAAGAACAACAACGTTTCATCCCACACATAAATAATCTTCTCAAATTTCTTTTCCATCAAGTCTCAAGCAATCCATTCCAAAAGGTGTCAAGAGAGCACTTCCCCAAGTAGTTGAATTGATGCGATCAGCCTCTTTGTATAATGCTCTAGAACTCTCCCGAATACACTTCATGAGGGGAATGAAGAACAGAAATGTTACATTTTTCATCTAATGAACGTGTATGAAGCTCAAGAACCCAAGTACACCAATATCCAAGAACTCTCCGAATACACATCAAGAGGGTAATGAAGAACACCTCCCTATGTTCACATCTTTCGTCGATGAATGTGTATGAAGCTCAAGTATCCAAGTATACCAATGCACAAGGAATGAATAATCGATAACATTGAAGAAGCATGCCAAGTCATCGATTATCTCTCGGGTGACAATCTGCGGATGTCAACAGGAATAAGTGATTATATCTCGAATCACCGATTAAGCACTCAAGTAAAAAATTGAGCATCCCCAATGTACACAATCTCTATCCCGATCATTGTGATACCATCAAAATCATCACACACTTGTGTACCTCTTTCATCTTCAAAAACTTTCTAACATCACTTCCCCACGCCGTTGGAATAATAACACAAAAGCCTTAATGAGTAAAACCTTGAGTTTCTCTGCGGTCATGACATTTGTTTTCCGGATATCTTCAATCACTTAGAAGAATTAAGTTCATCAAGTTTACTCGTCATGAGTCAAACCTTGAGTTTCTCTGTGGTAATAACATTTGTCTTCCCGGATATCTTCAATCACTTAGAAGAATTAAGTACATCAAGTTTACTCGCTTTGTGTTTATATGTGAGTCTCCTTTCTCCTTTCGGTTTTGATACTCGTAATCAAGAACTCATTATAAGCCCAAATACTTGAAATTTGTTGAGAAGAACACTTGAACTCTTGTGAGAATCAACTTGTCAAGACTCTCTCGACTATTTTATCAACCCTTATGTAGACAATTTGAAGTGACCACCGAAGAAGAAAACCCGATATACCCTACTTGAAATCAAGTCAACTTCCCACATTTGTATCTTAAGCTTGCACCTAATGATGGAAGAACGGTGTAGAGAATTTATGCTTCAAGCAAATCTCTAAGTACTCACTACCCAAACAAAGTATGAGACATTAACACCTCTTGCGATTATCCACACCGTCATATGCGTGTGACATCGAGTAAAACAAAGTAACTCCTAATAGTGATAGTTAACCGTGTCTTCAACCATCCACCTCGATCACCGGTAACTAGATAAGCCAAGTCTTCAACTCAAATTCTTAAGCCCGAGCAAGTTATCAAATAAGAACACGCCTTTGTGAAAGTCAACTTCAATCTCAAATAAGTGATAAATGATTAACTCAAGTAATCACCTTGTGTCAAATGTCCAACAATAGTCAATATCAACGTCTCGAGTAGTCATCGCTAAAGAATATGAGCAAGTCTAATTGGGAATTGAATCGACTTATAACTTTCTCCCAATTAGTGCTCTCCCTAAACCGACAACTGCTTGATAAATGCCCTATTAAGAAGAAGTCTTTAGATAATCAAATGCAACTCGCCTTTAGTCTTCTAACATGTAGCGTAAAATGTAGAACCGATCAGACTCGACCTTCTTCAAGATTGTCCGGTTGGGGAATAGATAGTTAACATCTTCAACTCACACCAAAACCATTCCACCAAAAGCATCCCAATTAACTTACATCTTGCAAATCCCTTAACTAAAATCCTCCCAATCAAACAAGAACGTAAAGATGTTCATCAAGGAAATCAAGCAATCGGGCCAACGAACACACAAGATGGTAACACCAAACTACCAATCACATCAAACAAGAATGATAGATTGTTCGAATCATCATGTTGATGTATCGTGAAGCATTAACCGGAAGCACTTTGTCGATAAACTCATCAATCCGAGTGAAGATGTCAACCAACGGCTCTTAGAAGAGAAAACTCCATGTGAAGATGACCCGATAAGAAGAAGCTCGGTTCTTACATGAGTTTAGAGCCGTATGACCATTTATATTCTCAAATGTCAATCAACAATGCAAAAATTCACACTTTTCTCCCCTCAAGAATTGCATACGGAGTTGCCATTCTTGATTAAATAAGTGAACATTATCCAAATGTAGTCTATTCACACTTCTCCCGCAAAATAAGCACATGATGTCGCCATCGTCATTATAGTCGAGAAAGTGGAATGAGAAAACAATCGGTGGTAGCCTGGTTCACTTAATGACCAAGTGCATGGAAAAAGTATGAAGCATGTTGATGAGAATGGTCATAATTAGAAGATTTCTTCTTCGTAAGATAAAGCGCACCGACACGTACACTTTTCTTTTCTTTAAGAACGAGGCTTTTCTTGTGTTCAAACGTCATAAGAAGATTTCTCTTCTTGGAGAACGAGGCAAACGCATACTTTTCTTTTCTTTAGATCCACGATGTTCATACGGATGTCATATCTCTCTCTTTTCGCTCTCTTAGCAAAACATGTAATCAACCCCATTATCATTCAAGAGGCTCTTTGTCGTGACAAATGATGGAGAAAACCCAATATGATGAATTTGACCTCAAGTAAACTAACCCGAACTCGTGACTTAAACTTGCACATATGTAACAAAGAGCGGTGCCGAGAATTCATGCTCCATTGAATCTCTTAAGTACTCTATACTCTTCAACCAACCAACCATCAAGTATAAGACGACATTACCTCTTGAAAATCCACAATTGAATGTGACATCGAGCACTACAACGTAACTCCTTTAAGTGATAGTTATTTTGAGGTGATAAGAGCCCAATTCCCCAAGTGGTAAAAGAAGAGGTAAAAGTCACCCAACAATAACTAGATTTCCAAGTCTTCGTTTTTGATAATAAGCTCAAACAAGGATCATGAAGAATCTTCATCCAACCATCCTCGATATCTTCAGATACTAAGTACACTCGCCCGTGATATTTCACTTCAACCTCAAATAAATAATAGTGAATTAACTCGTTGTCACATCTTCTTGTTAATCGCTCAAATCTAGCCTCCTTTGACATTTAAAGTGAACTTTGATAATGGTTTCATCCCGACCATGGTTAAAAGCACATAACCCCAGTAAAACCATGTAATAACCAAACCGCCATGATGAATATCCAAACACACATCCAATTTATGAAGTACACCTTTTATCCCTTCTTCAAGCAGAACCCGTAACACCAAAGATCGAAGATCCCGAGACACACTTTCCTTTCTCCAAGATGGTTCCATCATTACGGATTTTACAATTCTATGGTTTAAACCGAGAAATAGTTTCTTTCGGGATTTTACAAAACCAAGAATAAACCGTAAGATAGATCCGAAATGCACTTTACAATTACCATGATGTTTTCATTGTCACGGATTTTACAAGTCTATGATTTAAACCGAGAAATAGGTTCTTTCATGGATTTTACAAAATCAAGACAAAACCGTAAACAATGTCGTCTTGAATGTGTTATGACAATTTGGTTTCGTGAATATCATTTTAGGGGAACATGCAGTGGTTCATCAACGATTCATTATCCAACATCAACAACAACATCAACCATCCAATCAACACTTTGGTAAACACATCATTCACGCATTGATCGGCTATTGCAGTGACCACATGGAGAAGTAAACCCGATATACCAAACTTGATCATGAAGTGAAATTCCCTAGATTTGTTACTTAAACTTGTACTAATCCTTGTGAAAAGAAACGTGTACCCAATGTACAAAACCTCTTGACATATCCTCAATCGCGTGAGACACCAAGTGATAGTTACGTTGTGGGTTAAGTGAGAAAGAATCACAACCGTAGCTAAATAGCCAAGTCTTTATCACACTCTATAAATGCCCAAACAAGTCATCTTCGCGAAGGGTAGAAAGAAAGAAGACTAAAATAAGTAAACGCGTCCAAAAACCTCACTTCAAATTCAAATAAGAAATACCGTCCAAACAATTCCGTAGTCAATCTTAATCAATAATCAATTCAAGCCGAGACATAATGAAAATGCATAAGCCAAAGTGAAAATGCATAAACCAAAGTATCAAACCTCATAACAATGAATCTCATTGTCAAGAGCATGTAACAATATCCAATGAAGGCACGGGCCATAAATATATCAAATATCACATGTCACCACTCAAAAGTAACTCGCTAATGACCAAGTCCAATCCATCTCGCAACTTACTTCAAACATGGTCCAAGCCCACACAAAACATGTGATCCAATTAATCCCAACTCTTGTTCACAATTTTGAATAAAAGGATATGGGCTCACAAACTATTTGACATACACCAATCATAATCGGATAACCAAAAAAACGTATATCGTGTTACAACATTGTTAGATGTTGAATAATACGGATATACTCCCAATCGTAATATAGGCCCGCCCAGTCTCTTCTCCCAATATTGTGAAGTCAATGATATAGCCCAAACGTAATATACTCCAAATAATAATACGGGTGCCCAAGTCTGTGAAGGCCCATCACATCCGAACCAATAATCTATTTTACCCTAATTGACCAGATATAAATTTCTCTCAATATCACACACAGACCTAACACAACCCTAATTATTCTCACACATCCTGACCTAATCTCACACATATCCGCCTCCATCATATCTCTAATATTTCTCATCACATCCGCCACATCAAAAAATAAGCGTATCACCGTGGATAGATCTAATCCCACTCGTATTCATCATGCCCATTCGAATAGATGATCCAAGCCCTTCTCGTATTTACCTTGCCACAGGGATGGCGTAAGACTTAATATCGTGGCCACATGGATGGTTTTGAGGCACATGACGAGGCCACAGGGATGGCTAGAGGTCTTGGTCACAATCACGAGATCAAACTCAACATAACAAGGTAGGTTTAACCTTGTTCCATCTTGTAGTATAGATATAAACGAACCCTTTTAATTTACAGCAACCGAATCAAAGACAAGAAAAAGTATTATTGCTTATTTCTTATCTTTCTTGGTTCGTACATAAGACATAACACGTCTTCTAAATGATCGGTGAAGAAATACGTGAGTTACTCATAAGATCGATATAGATAAATGCAAATGACTCACGGATCTGAGATTGTTCTTGTGATTATTCTTTTATTATTCGTTTTCAAGATCAATGATGTATTCGAAAGTTGTGTTTAGATAATTAATATCTATACGTTTAGATGAGCCTTACACATTCAAAGGCGAGATAAAAAACTTTATCCTTTTATACGTTTTGACTTTGAGATCGATGATGGATTATATCGTGTCTATAGACCCATGATGGTCTTGATGTTTTTTTTCATTTTTTGACACGACTTAAATCTGAGATCATGGGATAGAATCTGTTGTATTGAAGTGGGTTTAGTTGTAGATGATGGATTTGGTTTTTAGATTAGGTATAGTGGTCTTTGGACTTGTGGTTGAGGTCTTCAATCATTCTTCTTCATTTTTGTTCAAGGTCAAGTCGCTAGTGACAATGGTCTTGAGTCAACTCACTAGCCAACTCGCTAGCTAACTTCCTAGCCAACTCGCTAGCCAAGTTGCTAGCCAAGTCGCTAAGCTTAACTCGCTACAACTTGTTAAATAACAAGTCGCTAGGTCTTTAAGGTCATTTTTAAGTCGCTATGCTCAAAAGCAAGTCGCTATGTTTAAGCACAAGTCGCTCTTGCAATGTCTGATGAATCTGGACATCTTTAAAGGACAACTCGCTAACATGAGCAACAACAAGATTTGACCTTTTTTAATTTATTCCGATGAGTTTTCCGACCATATTCCGACCAAGTTCATGAGAAACCGAAACCGAGCATAAAATGCATTCTTTTGACCCATTTTGACCAATGATATGACCATTTTGTGAGTAATGAGATGACCAAAAGACTTACAAGAGATGTACAAAAAATAAGTCACACAAATATATGATACCAAGAAGAATCGATTCACACAGGATGATGGCGCATAAAAATAAATTTGTGGACCTTTTGACCAAAAGATACAAACCTTTGTGTAAAGCAGTTAACCACAAAATGAGAGAACAACTTTTTGAGACATAAAAATGGTGAGAAAGCAAGTATAAACAAGATTCAAACCACAACAAATCATCAAAACACAACAACCTTGGCTCTGGTACCAATTGTTAGGATCCAAATATTATTGTGTTGATGATTCGGGTGGTCTTGGATGATCAAAATACATGTTTGCCATAGTTAGAGAGTTAGTAGAGAGAGAGGGTGTTCTTGCTAGAGGTTTACAAAAAGGGAATATTAGATTGAATGAGAAGAAGCACCACCCTTCCATGGATGGAAGGGGTATTTATCTACACAATACACGACCTCCTATCGGCTGTGGATCGGGGATACGATGGGTAAAGACCGTCCTTCCTCCACGGTGTTGCACTAAACTATTTTACGCTCTTGACTAACTAATTAACTACATAATAACGTAAATAACGACAAGTCTACGAGCTAACTTATGCTAGATAATATTTGGGGTGACCGACTCTTCACTATGGAATTTTCTAATTCCTAACAATTTGATAAAGCTTAAGATCATTAGCACAAGCATAAGCACGAAGTATTCTTATAGACTCTAATCTAGCCAGGGGCATAGGTATCATCAAAGTCTATTCCTTCTTGTTGGTTATACCTTGGGCAACGAGTCTAGCCTTGTAGTGTAACATATTGGATTTCATATACACATCAAACCATAAACATAAGTAGGCGTATAGATGATTTCTAGAGAGAAAGTGGGATGTTTTAGAAAGAGAAACTTGTGGAATGTTAGATTCCAAAATGAACATCAACCCTCTACCTTGCATGGTAGAGGGTATTTATAGATTACAAACTAAACGACCTCTGACGGCTGTGGATCGGTATACAATGGGTAAAGACCGTCCTTCTTCCACGGTGTTGCACTAAACTAACTAATAAACTACTTAATAACATAAATAACGACAAGTCTACGAGCTAACTTAGGCTAGATAACATTTGGGGTGACCGACTCTTTACTTATGGAATTTCCAATTCCTAACAATCTCCCTAAGGAGGTCACCCCATAAATTACATTGTGAATCCTAGCATTCTAATAAATCTTGATCTTGAGCTCATGAGACTTCTCTTCAACAAAGTATTCAAACTATGTGCATCATGGAGATAATCATCATTGAACAAGCTGTAATGAATATTTCGTGGAGGTTGAAAGTCGATCCACTATGATAACCTTTGAGCATTATAAGAGATCATCGACCATAGTAAAGCTCGGCATCATACATTGAAGTGTTGCAAGCATATGAAATAATGACATATTGGACCGACATGCTCACATTACGGATCATGAAATCTTCTCATCGAGTAGCGGAAGCTTTCGTTGATTCATGATATTGGCGGCGTAGCGAAGCATGGAGTGAAAATATCGAGTCATTGATGCACTAATCATGATTTCTTTTGAGATGAATGTGTAGTGTGAGCATGCGGCTATGGATTGACCGCTTCATTACGATCAACCGCAAGCGTGGGGCGTACACGCATACAGCGATTAGCAATAAATCGCGCGAAAGTGTCTTTGATCACTTCGTTGAATTGAGTACACGACCCGCGGTTCCCGTTGATCGATACAAATCTTACTGTGATCGGTATAATTCGAAGAATTTCCTTGAAAGGGGTTCATGTTGCTCTAGTTGTTCTCAAACCGGAGCGTCTCAAAGAAGACAACACGGGTGAGTGAACCGTGAATAGAGATTCAGCGATTGATGAAAAGAGATTTGAAAAACAATCGTGTATCGCTCAATAGAAATTGTTTTTGCAATACAACGAAGGTTTTAATGAAAATCAATTATCAATCATAAACACCTTTTGATTTGAAATATTCGTACACGGTCGAAGTGCTAAAGAAAAGAGTTTTTAAGCACAAAGACCGGTTTTCAAAGGTATCCGTCAATCCATAACTGAACGGGATTGATTCAAAGATTGAATCGCCCCATTGTTTTGTTCGGTTGTCACATGGTTGATCTATTGAATAGATCTCACATGCCACCTACCGAGAGCTTGTTTGATGTTGGCTCGAAGGCTTTCCATCTTCATTGTGAATATGTTTGCATATCACTCGGATGTTACAGCAATACCACAAGGATAATCGAAGGACTCAAGATATAATCTCTCTTTCCACATTGTGTGAAGCAGAGAGTCTTCATTGAAAGTGTCCTAATGAGATTTATTGATGATCTCGTGGCTCTAGACTCAATTTGTGCATATTTGGATCCTGTATCGGAGACTATGGAGAGGTCTCCTTCTTCAATATCAACAATCTCTAAGAAAGTCGATAGATAATGTTGGTTCCCGTGAGAATGAAACAAGTCCTTTTAAGAGGAACTTGAGTGGTTTGGGAAGTTGAAGTGCGGTGCGTCCTTTGGGTCCATGACGTCTTGTCTTCAATACCGATGTTACCTTGGTAACCACCGGTAGCAAATGAATTGAACCGGTTTACGCCTAAGGTTGAATAATTGGAGGGCTATTTGTTTTCACCCTTTTCTCATTCAATTCTTTTTCATTCTTCAACCCCTTGATTGCTTACGAGACTTCATAGCTAGAACCTTGTTGGGTTTATTCGATACTAGCTCGGTCTTAGTCCGCACTCTTCCCATATCTCATTTTCTCCTTTTTCAATATACCTAAGGACTTCTACACTATCTAGTGGATTGTCCCTGGTAGATCCCTCCGGTTACGGCGGATCATGGGAACAAATACCTAACCTTATCATCCTTATATCACCATACATAAAGTAAAGTTGGTGGGTCTATTTGGTATTGTTCATACGCCATTGGAACCAATTGAAAACCATTTGAAAATCAATCCGGATACTTATGATATATTATCAAAGCATTTTGTACTGAATTGTTTTGATATTTTTAGAACAAGAGCTCCCCTCAACATGTGCATCAAGTGTTTGAAATCGTTTTGCACACGGAGGCAAGAGAAAGAATTAACTTCTTTGATTACCATTTTCTAAAAGATATCAACATCACTTCCTAATCAAATCAAGTAGATAAAGCATTAAGGGAAGGATGAGGTTTTCATAAGTTTGCTCCCCTCAATATGTGCCTTGAGGTTTGAAAGAGTTTTGCACATACAAGAGGAAAAAGGTTCTTAGAAGCACATTAACAATCATAACCTCCATACGAAACCAAGTGAAAAACAATCAAGGTACTTTAAGTGAAACATGTAAAACTTTGTACCTTGAACATTTATTTCGTTTTGAAATGCTCCCCTTAATATATGCTTTGAGATTTGAAAGATAATTTAGCATATATGAGAGAGCGATATGCACTTTGAAAAGGTCATCTTTATCATCTTTCATATTTATATCACATTTTCTCCCCGATCAAAATTTCAAATCCTTTGAGATTTTGGATCTCAAGTGAATTAAATATGTATTAAACGAGCATTTGTTGGAGAAAAATGTGTATACGGTTTTATAAGATTGAAGTGGATAAGGCGAAGTTCCTTTTTATACATAAGGAAACCACAACACACAACCTAGCACTATTACATACATTATAGTTGTTTATAGTCGTTACACCACATTTTACACATAAATAGTACAAATCATAAACTACTTCGGAAGATGACTTCATTCGGTTCTTTGAAGTAGTTTGTAATGACCATCATGAAGTCTGCCACCAACAAAACTTTCAAGGTACGGAAGATCATTCGAGTCTTAATTCTTCGCTGATTGCGACAATGAAATCTTCACACCTCTTCAAGTCATCATCGGTCCATAATTTTGTCTTCTCCACGGCTTCATATCAACTCGATTTCTTTCACTCTAGAGTTCAACTCTTCTTCAACCATCTTGAGAGTACCATCCTTTGAATTTGTAGAGCTCACAAATCTCATCAACATCGAGTTCCATGTCTGTCGTGGAAGAGGGCGGCTCTGGGGTGTCAATAACTCGGTAGTCGTGGCGAAATTCTTGTCCTTTGGTATCCCATTGTGGCCTTGTTAAATTGACTCAGTGCGGTAGCTTTCTATCCAAGTGAAAGTCCTCAACCCTTTTGAATGACTAAGCCTCTAATCCAAAGATTGATTGACATAGAGCCTTTTTCTCATGGATGGGCGGATGTTCAAGGTTTCCTTGGAGATTTAACGAGATAGAGATCTTGAAGTCATTTGGCGGAGGTGTTTGAAGTCGTTTTCTTCAATAACATACTCCTTTAAATCCGCTCTTTTAAGAACGATCTTCTTCAAATACTCATATCCATAGATTGGGAAGACCTCTACTCGAACAACACTTAATATTCTTAACTTGGATCGAACATCTTTGCGTCTTTTATCGGCACCATGTCTTTCGATGTAGAAATTCTTCTTTTGAACCACCGGTGAGAGATACCATATGAAGCCTCAATGTCATACTTTTGTTCTTGACGACCATAATTGATCGGGAACCATCATTCGAGACCACGATCGAGTAGGTAGCGACTTTCATTTTGAGATCGAAAAGTGGTCTTCTTTTCGTGAAACGAGCACACAGATAATCCAGGTCATGATTGAAGAAGAATTCAGCTTGAATGGTCATTTGTCGGGTTCACCACCTAGAGGAAGAGGTTGTTCACATTGAATCGACTGATCGCTCACCGACTTGATCATTCGACATCTTATGGCATTCTTCCATACGGTATTGGGTGGTTGGCATCGAGTGAAAAACCTTAACAATTTCATAAGCTTGTCCTTCAAGATCCTTTGGGTGATGGATGAGATACTCTTCGTTCACAAAACCACCTAATGAAGCTTCCCATATCACCGGTGAAGTGCGGAGAGAGTCTTGGTGGAACTTCATAATTATTGGTGATAGTTGATACCCAATTGTTGTCAGGAATCATCGTGTCAGACTCTGGGATGGACCACGAAGGTTCTGGAGTATGAGGTCTCTCCTCGATGATCCAGCTTTGAATTGTATCTCTTGAAGGTGCAACTCTGGATGTGTTAGTGCGTTTACCCGCCACGTATGAATCAAACCAATCATCTTCAGACGGCTTGGGAATATGCTTGGTGGATGCATCATCGTCATCTGATTCAGACTCTATCATGACATGCGACTCTTCATGAACCATTTGATCTTCAGGAGTTGAAGAGACTGTGGGTGTGAACCTTGAATCAACCATTGTCCAAGCAGGAGATTTCTTCCGAGTTCCTTGTTTTTCGGTAGGACTAGATTGATTGGAAGGTTTTGGTGGTGATGATGGTGGTTGTGAGGAGGTTTTGGTGGTGATGATGGTGGTGGTGGAGGTGTAGAGGTTGACTTAGAAGATCCACTGCTCGAGTTCGGCACCCCAGTTGGAGGTGGAGGTGGAGGAGGATCTTTAGGACCTTTCTTGATGTTTCCAACACTATGGTCCTCCTTTTCTTCTTTGCTTCTTTTTCTCCAATGTCTATCAAAAGCTGTTCATGATTGTCGTACTTAATAGAATCTTGAGAGCCTCATATAGCTTCTTATGGACCTCATGCTTATGCTCGTCGACTTCATACATCTTATCGAAAAACGACTCTCATATACGCAATAGGTAGATCTTTGAACCGTCTAAGCGGTGGAGCTTCCATTGCCCATTCCACGGCATCCTTAACCGCCTTTAATGGCGTCGCAACCCTTCATCAAAGTTGAGGTGCTCCAACCTATAGACACGATCCACAAGGGCATCAGCAGTTTTGGTAGTTGTCTTTCAAGAGCTTCAATTCTTTTCTTTGCTTTGTCGGCGGTTGATCGATGTAAGTATTTGAGGTGGTGAAGGCGGTGGAGTTTCCATATCGACAAGCTGTAACCACGGTTCAAGGGATAGATTCTTTGCGATTCGGTGGTTGAAGTGCGGTTGCTTGAGCAAGTTTGGGAGGTGGAAGTGCCTTTGTAAGTGAAGATCTTGACATAGGTGGAATGGTAGATGTGTCTTCTTGAATATTGACGATAAACATGGATTGTGCATCCTCTTTATCATTATCTTGCTTATAAGACTCGGTATCTATGGGTTTGTCATTTAAGAATTGATCTCAAAGTGAAGTCTATATCTAGGTTCTTGGTGAAGATAGAGAACCGGTGAAGCAGATTTGGTTCTTCCATGTGCATGGTCTCATCGGATCTTGACTCAAGATTCTCCTGCGAGTCTTTATGCACCAAGTCATCAACATTACGATCGGTGAGTATCACTTGATGCAGGAGGTTCTTTTAAAGTTTGGGCACTTTTCCAACCCAAATTGTTCTTTAGGTGAAGAGGATTGAGTTCTTCTCTTGATTCATATTGATTGGTGGTTCTTAATGGAGAAGATGAGATTGTTAGAAGCATTTGTGCGGCTTGTTCGATATCAACACTAACAATCCTTTTCCTTTGTCTTGTGTGATTGGTGTTGTTTGTCGAGGCAATTGATCGGGTTCTCTTAACACTACTCCTCCAATGGTGCACTCGCATTATGACTTTCTAGGCTTTCTTTGGATTCCAAGTTGCGAGCGACATCATCTTCATCGGTCAACCTCATATTACCCCGGAAACCTCAGTTTCCTCAACGTTTACTTTTTCCCCTTCCTTCTTCTTTCTTTTCTGCTTCTGGGTGGATCTGTCAGAGGTTTGTGACTTTTCATGTCTTCTTTTTGGAAGAGCAGCATATGAAGTCTTTGAAGTCTTTGAGCCAGAACCAGACTTAGCAGCTTTGGGTTGTGGTTGAGTGGGAGGGACATCAACATCATCACTGGATCTGGAAGCCCTTTTCATGAATAGTTTGAAATGATCCATCTTTTAATATCTTTAGTGAGAAGAGAATCGAGAATTTGCAATCCAAAGACCTCTTTATTGGCTCCTTGGAAATATATTTGAGATTGCCCGAACAAATTCATCCTCGACATTATGTAGATCGATTCAATCCTAGGATTGAAGTTGTGAATCATTTGGTCTTGGATAATAAGCTTGAAAATCTAATGCTAGGAATCACAAGTTTGTTCTGTTTCTTTAGTCCACGAGCTTTATTACGAGCGTTTGTTCTCAGGATATGAATGTGTTCATTGACGGTGAAAATTCTTCCCAAATCGTTACGAGACATTCACATTCACACCATTGGCGATACCCATAGGATTTGCAAGATGGAATTCTCACTTTATCAAACCACGATGTTTTGCGGATAAGCACAAGTTGAGAGCTGTTGTCATTGCTCTCGGGGTTGATACATGTGTCCGTGATGATATCGAAGCCCTTGTAATGCTAGTCGGTACCCCAAACCAATTAGAAAGACTATTAGATTGTTAGCACTAGGTGGAGGTTCAGATCGTATGTTGGGGTTGCAGGGAGTGATTCCTAGAGCCTTGCTAAGAATGTCAGAATTTATCTCAAATTCCCTATTATCCAGTTTGCAGGAATATTTAGCTGTGATTTTGTTCCATTCAAGGGTGTTCCAGAATTGTTGTATGTAAATGGTGGGAATTGTGCATTGCTTTGTTAGTGCACCGAAGAAGTTTGTGTTTTTGAGGATATCAATAGACACTTTGAGGGTAGGATTTTGTTGCAACTTTTGTAAATCCACATAACAATTACTTTTTCCAATTTCTGCCCATTGACTTTTAGGAAGGATTTCTTCATCAGAAAGGACTTTGGATGGAGCAGAGGATGCAATGTTCTCGCTAAGGTTGTGTTTGCCATTGAAGATCTAACGATACACACAAGCAACAACAATAATTGAGAGCATGTCGATTATAAGCTGGTTAGTTAAAGCAACCATGAATCCACCCTTGTGACAAACACCGTAATTAAGAGCATGGATATAGTTCCATAAGCAAATTGAAATAGATTGAGTGGGATAAAGAGTTTTCGGGTTAACGGCTCCATTTGACACTGATTTTGAGAGACAAGTTGGTTATGGATCAAATTATTTAAACACATAGTTACTAACAACTATTATCATGAGACAAGATACTATTAAGGAGATGTTATAGCGGGATGTTTGGACGGGTTGTGATACCAAGTTGCCACAAGAGAAACCAAGTACAACATGATCAAACAATAGGCGATATAGCAATCGCTACTATGATTGTCAATACAAGTGAAAACACGAGACAAGTTGCTAACATGAAATTAGGCTAGTAAGTCGCCTTAAAAATAGTTTAATAAACCAAGTCGCCACTAGAAATTTGTGCCATCAAGTCGCTAATTTTGCATAGGTAAGTTGCTATCAATAGTGAAAAGACCAAGTCGCTACATGATTAATATTACTAAGTCGCTAGCTTTAAATGACAAGTCGCCATCAACGATGAATTACGCTAAGTCGCTACAAGTAAGTTCACTAAGTCGCTAACTTTACTATGTCGCTAACTTGTAAAGACAAGTCGCCATCAACATCAATACCGCTAAGTCGCTATAGGTCGGGTTCACTAAGTCGCTAACTTCACTAAGTCGCTAACTTGACTAACTCGCTAACTTGTAAAGACAAGTTGCCATCAACGACATCTTGCTAAGTCGCTATAGGTGCGTTCACTAAGTCGCTAACTTGAATGTATACTGGGGTAGCAACTCGCCACGAAGAATTAATACACTAACTCGCTACCAAGAACGTTATCATAGCAGATAAAGAACACAGGCATATTATTCTTATAATCAACTCAATCCATTCAACACAATCCAACCACTATCAGAAACACGTTCAGTTAATCCATACACACAACCAGATACAAAAACACAACCCAACTCGAATCACACAAAAACGACGCTTACATATTCATTAACACATATACTCACGAGGATTTACAACAACCCGGTGCATTCAAACTACTCTTAAACCAATAACATATCGGTCTCAATTGTTCCATTAAACAAATCCAACAACAAACCTTTACGAGGAAGCAAGAGATGATTTTCAAGATCCGTGGAAGCTGTTAAGGAATAAGAGTTAGGAAATGCATATATGTTCATATTTGGAGACAAAAAGCAGATCAATATTGCCTTACCACACACAAGTCGCTACGAAGATTCGAGAGGAAGAGAAAAGCGAGAGGAAGATGATATATTTTAAGTTTATGAAAAATAAAAAGCAAGTCGCTAAGGTATAGAGAGGGTTTAAGCAAGAATACCAAGTTGACACATTTAGACCACTGTAGTTTTGTGAGTGGTTACTCGCTATCCTATAATCATAATAAGTCGCTAAGACTTTCTCGACAAGTCTCTAACCTCAAATTTACCAAACCAAGTTGCTAAGACTTTACAAAGCAAGTTGCTATCTTATCACATTATGTATTCTGAGACTCATTGGTTATATGAACTTATCGGATAGCAAGCTAACACAAATAGCATAAAGAGATAACATAATAAGATAAGCAAACTCAACATAATGGATAAGCAAACTAACAACTTTGCATTTGAGCACAAAACATAACCAACAACTTGGCGAGATATAAACAAGATATCTTGAAGAATTCTCCCCTCAATCAATGTTACTAGAGAACATTGATTGAAATCAACCCACCCGATATAAGATTAGAATATATCAGTTGTTCGAACTTCATCTATGATCCGTATCATTATTGAATGACATTTCTAGGACCGTAGATGTTATCGATAACAAAGAATATATCCTTTATTAGATTGAGGAAAATGACTAAAAGATGAATTTAAAAGAATGAAATATTTAAAGAATGAAAGATTTAATTTTTTTTAAACTTGATTTGTACAGATTTATAAGAGCGAGTCTGATTCAAGATGAAAAGGAGTCAAAGTATGAGGTACATCAATTACGGCATGCTATAGCTCTGAGTGAGCTATATTCATTTCGATGGAAACCAAGTCATGAAGTTTACGATTGAATTGAGCATTGTACACGAAAAAGGCGAGAGCACATTGTACTAGAAGCACATGTAGAATTGCAAATGGATGGGTTAGTGACATGATTAATCTCACTATTGGATGTATCACGGTTTAATATAGGCGTATCATTATTAGAGATCCCTTTAGGCTCAATATACTTGAAGAGTTTTCTGTGGGCATCCACTTAAGGCAAGATCTAGGTATGTAAGTCCGTTTGGGTCTGTAAACTTAAATAATCGCGGTGGGAATCCATTTGAAGCAGCTGCTAGTAGATTTGTATGTGTGCACTTCCCTATTTTGATTGTTGGTCCTTTTGTGATTAGTATGTTTCTTAGGGGATTGATCAGCCAATTGATGTTTCTTATGAGAACTAGTCGTACTTTTAGTATTTCTGATCTTTGAGCTTTGAACATTAACCTGAGGTTTGAGATTCATCATATCGGAACGAAGCAATGAAGTGATTGGTTTTGTCAAAACAACATTCTCATCAACTTGGGAGGCAAGTCTAGATTTTGATGGTTTAACTCTTTCAGTTCTAAAGGCATTAGGCTGCTTAACTACTGTGCGTTTAGAGTGGTTCTGAACAGTTGACTTTCCCAAAGTTGATGGTTTTGCAAACTTAGTGTTCATCCTATTTCCAATAGATTTCCTTAGCTCATTTTTTAAGGCAACAATATTGAAGCTCTTATCACGAATTTGGGCTTTGAGGTCATCAATGTCTTTCAACAAGATGTTAGATTGATTGATCAACTTGGAATTGGTCTCCTCTAAGTTCTTCCTTAATGACTCATTTTTCTTAATAGGTTGGACACACATAGAGCTAGTTCGGCATTTCTAGATTCAAGTGTATCACTCATCTCATTACATTCATATTTACGCACATCGAGAGTAGTAATTTGATTGCATATGGTTGAATCTTTGTCACGAATCGGGTTTTAATTGATTAATTTCAAAAATTCTCGATATTCGGAAATTCTGATTAATACAAGATTTTTTGCATAAAAGCTTTCATCCTTTTGTTGTATTTCAATTTCCAATGAAATACAATGTTTTCAAATTGAGTATTTGTTTGAAAGTTCATCATATACCCTTTTTCAATCATGTCATTAGCTTTAATAGTTTTAGATTCGGGCTCAACCAAGATCGATTTCATAGTATTATGTTTGAGTTAGAGTCGGTACATTAACATATGAATTACTATGATTAGTTAAGTGTACCTCATCACATGAAACCTTTTCGACTACGAGTCTTTGAGATCGATCTGATTGTCTTCATCCTCTTTTATTGCAACTGAACTTACGCATTCGGTATCATTCATTGGTTGGTGATCTATTGCATGACCTATCACAATCTTCCCATAGCATCACTTGACACCCATTCATTTCATTCGACTTGTCATTCTCTTTAGCGACTTCCTTAATGTATATTTCCACATTACCCATAAGTTGAATAAAGGTGTTTACGAACTCATGAATTTCCATTCCGGTGTGTTTCTTGAATGAGATTCGGTCATGTCATCATCAAAATCGAGGAATATTCCCCCGGATAAGTGGCTGAAATTGATTGAAGATTACTTGAAGAGCTGCATTAGATTCATCAGTTGAGAACTTTTCTTTGGTAATTTGAAACCTCAGTTGTTCTAAGTTTAGTAACACAGTTCTTGTCAAAGTGGGAAAGTCCTGACGAAGGATAGCACTGCTTGTTCGATCCATAGTTGTAGATAAAAGTAGTTTGAGATGCTGATGAAGAAGTTGAAAGGGCTCAATGGAGCATTCCATTTGCTTTGCATCATTTGTCAATATTAAGAGTGACTCATCAGAGTTGTTTTGATTAAAGATCTTTGAATCATTTCTTGTAGAGCATTACGGGTAGACCTATTTCATTATTCATGAGGTATCATAGAGTGCAAGTACTTTGGTGATTAAAGGATCGGTGATGTAAGACATTGTAGTATCTTCATGAATGTGTTTATGGATGCGTTGGTGACATGTATAAGTAACTAGGCTTTATAGCTCATGATTCACCAATAGTCTTTCACGGATTTTAGTAAATAAGTACCAAGTATTCTGCTAAGATCAACCAAGTTTAAATCAAACAAGTCGCTAAGCATTCCAAGTCGCTATAATACCAAGTCGCTAAGTACGGCAAGTCGCTAAATAACAACTCGCTAAGCACCAAGTCGCTAGAACAAAATTTTGACATCAAGTCGCTATGCACCAAGTCGCTAAGTTGTCAAGTCGCTAAAGAGCAACTCGCTAAGCACCAAATCGCTAACACCAAGTCGCTAACAAACTTAAGTACAAGTCGCTAACTTTCACCAAGTCGCTACCCGTAGTGGAGAATCCACTAAGTGTCTTGTTTGTCGACTTGTCTCAATAAGCAAGTCGCTAAGCTCAAGTCGCTACCAAAATACACTACAACTCGCTACGGGTTTACAAACCAAGTCGCTACCAAGAAATGAAGTCCGTAGCACAAGTCGCTAGCAAGAGAAAACACAAAAACACACTTTTCAATCCAAAACAACCCAACCACGATGATTCAAGGTTACCAAATCAAAACCCAAGCACATACAATGATTCTAAACACAAAACTACACCCAAGATTCAAACTTTAACACTAGAAATGATCTAAATGATGCAAAAACCACTAAACTTTTCAAACTCTAAAACCACCTAAAAGTCACTAGAAATCCAAAGATATGTAAGAGATGATCAAACCATGGCTCGATACCATTTGTAACATATTGGATTTCATATACACACTAAACCATAAACACACATAGGCATATAAGATGTTTTAGAGAGAGAAGTGGGATATTCTAGAAAGAGAAACTTGTGGAATGTTAGATTCCAAATGAACATCAAACCTCTACCTTGCAAGGTAGAGGGTATTTATAGGTTACAAACTAAACGACCTCTGACGGCACTGTGGATCGGTATACAATGGGTAAAGACCGTCCTTCCTCCACGGTGTTGCACTAAACTAACTAATAAACTACTTAATAACGTAAATAACGACAAGTCTACGAGCTAACTTAGGCTAGATAACATTTGGGGTGACCGACTCTTTACTTATGGAATTTCCAATTCCTAACAAGTGATGACAATAACTCACTGAATCCTAAGACTCCTCTCCAACTACTTACGAAGACAAATCAAGTAGAAGGCGAAGAATATGAAGGCGAAGAATGAGCGGGATAAGGCGGGATAAGTTGAATCATATAAGGCAGAAGTTCTTATCAACCAAAGTCAACTTTCCACGAATGGAAAAATATCGAGCTCGGTGTCATCACCGACCTTAGGAAAGTTGTCTTGTCTCTTACCTAAAATAGTCTTTATGTGAGACAAAATACATCGATATTTTGTCTTGTGTAAGATGTCGGTTGTCACTTAGGAAAGAGTTAAAACTCAAACATGTATAAATAGCATAAGAGATGGAGTGATAGATTAAGCTTGTGAGTTGTAAAAACACACACACACACAAGCCATCTATTCATCCTCCAATACAACTTGATCCCTGAGATAGCTCAGTGGGTACTTGTAGTTGTGCTCAGACTTAGCCTGAGCTTCGAGAGGAGTCACCAAACTTTGTCATTTCTATCCCAAGTACTATTCTGCAATTACTTGGGTAACGTATTCTTTTTGATTGATTTCTAATAAATAATATGATGTTGAAAATTATTCAGTGTGTTTTACTTATGTTAATTTCAGTCATTGTTCACTGTTAATCTGTTTTAAGTACTTAACTGTTTTAAACAATAGTGAATAGGGAACAACAAGTGGTATCAGAGCGAGGCTGATTATAAAACCTTTTGTAAAATCTTTTAAGCCGTTCTAAAACGTTTTTAAATCAGGATCCTTATGGCTGAAATTGATGTACCCCAACTAGTCGACAAAAAGGGTGGAGCTTATTCAGCTATTGCCCCTAGACTGGAAGTTGGTAAATTTAACAAATGGAAAAAGCGTATGCTTTGCTATTTGATGGGAATGGAACCTTATTATATCAAGTGTATATGCGAAGGTCCATTTGTCCTAAAAGCAGTGAAGGGTTGCCCAAACACAAGCACGGTGGACTCAGGATGAAAGAAGAGTGGTTAAACGGACCAAAGACTCAAAGTATCATCATTTCATGTCTTCCTAATGATATTATGGAGTCGGTCATTAGGCGTGTACGCCTAAACAAACTTAGGATGACCTGGTCCATAGTCATGAAGGTCCATCGATACCAAGGAAAAGCAGGATAATGGACACGAAACTTGAGTATAACACCTTGGGACTAAAGACTCGAAACTACGTCTCAAACTTACACGGTACAAAACTCTTTTAAATGAATTGTCTAATGATGGTGTTAAGTTGTCCAAGAATGAAATCAATGTTGGTTTTGTCAATAGTCTCCACGAGAAGTGGTTGAATTTCTCTCGGGACTTAGGAATGCTAATCATATCCAAAATCTTGAACTTCACGAAATTTATGGGAAATTTGTCTATGAGGAAAACCTCATCAGCAGACGATACCGACTTAAAGAAGTCTCGGGAAGTCAAGAAGTCCCGACCACCACTTCAACACCTATATCAACTACTTTCTTTTCTAACAATGTGGTTCAAGATTTCCAAGAAAATTCGGATGATGAGCACGATGAGAGATCAAGTGAGGAGTACAGAATGACACGAATATTGAATTTCGGAAAGAGCACTTCTTGCAAACTCTCGAAGGTTAATAAAAAGAAACAAAGGTTTTCAAATGCTAAAGCAAATGAGGACCTTTGAATGCTTTAAGTGTCACAAAAGAGGTCATTTGCAAAAGACATTTTCAAAAACAATTTGAACCCTCTTATAAACCATCGAGGTTCAAATCGGTCCTCGAGCTTTAGCAAATTTCAACCAAAGATCTATCGGTCTCATCAAAACTTTCAAAACAAATCGGCCGAACAAAGCTGTTGATTTTGAAGCTAAGTATAGGAAAGTCAAAGCTAAGCTTGCATTGCTTGAGGTGAGTCCCTCGAAACAACAAAAGTGTTCAAAGCGTGCGGGGTAAAAACAAAGGCCTTGTTCTTGAAACCATTGGTGGGATGAAGAGCCTCTGTCATCGAGATGATGAAATGGTGCATGTCGATTCTGATCGATGGCCCTCTACGAAGAGGACAAGCTAGCTGTTGGAAAGAATCATGCAGGAATGGAGAATAGGTCAATATCACAATGAAGAAGGTAAATATTCTACTTTTTATGGATGATGACTCGATTGGCGATCTTACATGAATTATCTTAATGTTGACCTTAAGTTCGTAGAAGAGCAAAAGCGAATCTTTTTCAAAATACAACAAGCTAAGTTTTGAATTGAACAAGTGTAGGGATGAAGCGCTTCTTTTAAAACAAGCTAAGCTTGAGGCATCACTTTGCAAATTCAAAACACTCGAACTAGTTAAAGAAATCGACTCTTCAAGGCGAACTCAAAAGGTTCAAGATATCCTTGATAGTTGAATTGCTAAGAATCCCAAGGTCTTTGATGTTGTGGGAGCCCCAAGTAGCAAGAAGAGAGTCTTAGGTGAAGATCATCTTCGACTCTCTCAACAAAGACCGGGGTCCTAAGCCATTTGTGTGCGGTGGCATGATTACCAAGATGTTGTCTACCCTAAGCCCGGTGGTGGATTGAAAGAAATAGTCACGAGAGTAAGCTTCCAAACTTTGATTACGGAAGAATACTAGAGCACGAGCCAAGCTCTCAAGAGCATGTTGGACTTCGATGTGCCCAAGAGTCTTGAACACATCTACGAGTGCAAGTGAATCTCAAGCACCACTTCCACCCCGAAACCTCTTGTGGTCTTGCTCCTAGCTCGAGGCTTACTCCACTACAATACAATCCACACTCACCAAAAGAAAGATCCGGGCTTGGTAGAACTATCTGAAAAGACCATCAAAACCAATTCAACAAGAATCAACCCCTTGAGACTTCCACATCCTCGGTCCCCATCGAAGTCGACCAAATTCAACATCGGTGAGCTTGTGAGGAAGCTAAGCGAAAAGATTGAATCCATAAAAGTTTCCACTGAATCAATCAAGGAGACAAAGTCATCTTCCTCAAGTTCCTCAAAGTCAAAAGCCACCACCAAAAACAAGCGAAGTGTGATCTATGCCACTATACCAGTCATACCACCGACAACGGTTATAGAATCCTTTTTGCATGATGCGCAAAAGGATGATCACGAAACTTCGATCACTTACAATATGAAAGTTCTCTCGATAAAGCAAACTATACCAAAGTTGGTCATCGGTATGCTTCAACCTCAAAGTCTGCTCAAAAGTTTAGAGCTAAACCCTTTCCTCCTTGCCTCACTGTGGCTTTAATGATCATCATCGATGATTGTCTCATGAACACATGCTATGAGATTTATGAAATCCGACTCATGAGACATCCCGGCATGTGATGTCATCCATGCAAGGAGAAGTTCCAAGCAACCCGAGTCAGCGAGTCACTCTCGGTCTCCAAATGCAAAACTGTGGTAGCACAATGCACTCAACCAGCGACCATGAGTCAATTGCCAAATTCAAGCGGACCTTGAAGCCCACTTATGGTTTGATTACTGGGTGGAGGGACAAGTGTCATTAGAAACAAATTGATTCAACTCTTCTTGCATAGCCATTACCCAACTTTCATCTTATTATTGCGTATTTTTTAGGTTCTATGGTTGAAACAAAACAAAATGGCTACTTTGGTTTTGGACGTGAGACCTTAGGTTCTTCGTTTAACTTTGTTGGGTTCAGTAAATACCAAAACCCCTTAATCTAGGATTTGAATAGAAAATAGCCCAAGTGTTTAGAGCGTTAAACACTAACGGTCGTTGAGTGCATAGTCTCTTAGTGAGCCATCTTGAGGATACTCGATGCGAGGCTACAAGGAAGTCTCTCCACTTTTAAGCGGAACTTAAGGGTGGTGAGTCAAGAAAGAAGATGGTGGATTCGGTGTGATGTAACATATTGGATTTCACATACACACTAAACCATAAACATAAGTAGGCGAATAATATGTTTTAGAGAGAGAAGTGGGATATTCTAGAAGAGAAACTTGTGGAATGTTAGATTCCCAAAAATGAACATCGAACCTCTACGCACAGGAGAGGGTATTTATAGATTACAAACTAGCGACCTCTGACGGCACGTGGATCGGTATACAATGGGTAAGACCCGTCCTTCCTCCACGGTGTTGCCTAAACTAACTAAGAAACTACTTAATAACGTAAATAACGACAAGTCTACAGTGACTAAGGCTAGATAACATTTGGGTGTGAGCTCTTTAACTTATGGAATTTCCAATTCTAACAATCTCCCCAGGAGGTCACCCCATAAATTACATTGTGAATCTAGCTTTCTAATAAATCTTGATCTTGAGCACGTGAACCTCTCTAACAAAGTATTCAAACTAAGTGCATCATGGAGATAATCATCATTGAACAAGCTGTAATGAATAATTCGTGGAGGTTGAAAGTACGATCCACCTATGACAACCTTTGAGCATTATAAGAGATCATCGCCCATATAAGCTCGGCATCATACATTGAAGTGTTGCAAGCATATGAAAATTGTGACATGGACCGACATGCTCACATTACGGATTATGAAATCTTCTCATCATAGTGCGGAAGCATTCATTTGATTCATGATATTGGCGGCGTGACATATGCATGGTGTATTAGTCATTGATGCTAATCATGATTTCTTCGAGATGAATGTGTAGTGTGAGCATGCGGCTATGGATTGACGCTTCATCACGATCAATAGCGTAAACGAACCTGTGAGTTAGCAAAAATGCACGAAAGTGTCTTTGATCACTTTCTTTGAATTGAGTTACGGCCCACGGTTCCCAGTTGATCGGTACAATCTTTACTGTGATCGGTATAATTCGAAGAATTTCCTTCACGGGGTTTATTGTTCTAGTTGTTCTCAAGCGGAGCGTCTCAAAGAGACAACACGGGTGAGTGAACCCGGCGAATAGAGTTGATTGATGAAAAGAGATTTGAAAAACAATCGTGTATCGCACAATGAAATTGTTTTGCAATACACGAAGGTTTTATGAAAATCAATTATCAATCATAAACACCTTTGATTTGAAATATTCGTACATGGTGAAGTGCTAAAGAAAAGAGTTTTAAACCTGAGCGGTTTTCAAAGGTATAGTCAATCCATAGACTGGGATTGATTCAAAAATTGAATAAGCCCCATTATCTACATTCGGTTATGCATGGATCTATTGATCTCAGATCTCACATACCACCTGGGAGCGATGTTGGCTCGGAAGGCTTTCCATCTTCATTGTGAATATGTTTGCATATCCTCGGATGTTAAGCAATACCACAAGGATAATCGTGGGACTCGAGATATAATCTCTTTTGTGTAAACGAAGAGTCTTCATTGAAAGTGTCCTAATGAGATTTATTGATGATCTCGTGGCTCTAGACTCAATTTGTCCATATTTGGATCCTATATCGGAGACTAGGGAGGGGTCTCCTTTTCAATATCAACAATCTCTAAGAAAGTCGATAGATAATGTTGGTTCCCGTGAGAATGAAACAAGTCCTTTTAAGAGGAAATTGAGTGGTTTGGGAAGTTGAAGTGCGATCGTCCTTTGGGTCCATGACGTCTTGTCTTCAATACCGATGTTACCTTAGTAACACCAGTGCAAATGAATTGAACACAGTTTACGCCTAAGGTTGAATAATTGGAGGCTATTTGTTTCGCACCTTTTCTCATTCGATTCTTTTCATTCTTAAACCCCTTGATTACTTGAGACTTCATAGCTAGAACCTTGTTGGGTTTGATTGCTAGCTCGATCTCGATCCAGCGCTCTCCCATATCTCATTTTCTCCTTTTTTCAATATACTAAGGACTTCTTTTATCTAGTGGATTGTCCTGGTAGATCCCTAGATTCTGGCGGATCATGGGAACAAATACCTAACCTTATCATCCTTATATCACCATACATAAAGTAAAGTTGGTGGGTCTATTTGGTATTGTTCATCGCCATTGGAACCAATTGAAAACCATTTGAAAATCAATCCGGATACTTGTGATATATTATCAAAGCATTTTATTACGAATTGTTTTGATATTTTTAGAACAAGAGCTCCCCTCGACATGTGCTTCATATATTTGAAATTGTTTTAGCACTGGAGGCAAGAGAAAAATTAACTTCTTAAATTACCATTTTCTAAAAATATCAACATCACTTCCTAATCGGATCAAGTAGATAAAGCATTTTGGAGAAGGATGAGGTTTTCATAAGTTGCTCCCCTGATATGTGCCTTGAGGTATTGAAGAGTTTTACATACAAGAGGGACACGCACATTCTGATCATACACCATTGAAACCAAGTGAAAAACAATCAAGGTACTTTCATTTTGAAATGCCCCCGATATATGCTGAGATTTGAAAGATAATTTAGCATATATGAGAGGCGGTATGCACTGAAAGGTCATCTTTTATCATCTTTCATATTTATATCACATTTTCTAGATCAAAATTTCAAATCCTTTGATTTTAGATCTCAAGTAATTAAATATATATTAAGCGGAGCATTTGTTGGAGAAAATGTATCGGTTTTATAAGATTGAAGTGGACAAGAGGTTCCTTTTTATACATAAGGGAAACCACGACACCAACCTAGCATTATTACATACATTATAGATGTTTATAGGTATTCACCACAAAATACACATAAATAGTACAAAGCGAAACTACTTAGAAGATGACTTCCTCGGTTCTCGAAGTAGTTTGTAATATCAGTCTGCCTCCAACAAAACTTTCAAACCGGAAGATCATAGTCTTAATTCTTACGCTGATTCGGCAATGAAATCTTCTTCGGTCGAATTTTGTTACATTCCGCAGTTTCATATCAATTCAGTTTCTTTCCTCTGGGTTCAACTCTTCTTCAACCATCTTGAAATTTCCTTTGAATTTGTAGAGCTCGCGCAATCTCATCAACATCTGAGTTCCATACACATCGTGGAGGGCGACTCTGGGGTATCAAGTACTCGGTAGTCGTGGCAAATTCTTGTCCTTTGGTATCCCATTGTGGCCTTGTTAAATTATTTCGAGTCGGTAGCTTTCTATCCCAGTGAAAGTCCTCAACCCGTTTCGGATGACTAAGCCTCTAATCCAAGAATGGCAGTGAATGGAGAGCTTTCTTTTCATGAGCGGTAGGTGTTCAGGTGTTCTTGAAGATTCGGAAGATAGATCTTCAAGTCATTTAGCGAGGAGATGTTTAAAGTCATTTTCTTCAATAATATATTCTTTAGGATCCTTTCTTTTTAGGCGATCTTCTTCGAATACTCATAGCCATAGATTGGGAAGACCTACTGCTCGAACAACAAAATTCTTAGCTTGGATCGAACATCTTTCACACTCTTTTTAGGCGCATGTCTTTCAATGTGAAATTCTTCTTCTTGAACCACCAATGAGAGATTCCGTATGAGCCTCGATGTCATATTCTTGTTCTTTAGAATTGATCGGGGAACCATCATTGAGACCTTGATCATAGTAGGTAGCATCTTTCATCTTTAATTGATAAAATTTGGTCTTTTTGATGATATGGCACAAAGATAGTCTAGGTCATGATTGAAGAAGAACTCAAGCCGAGAGTAATTTGTCGGGTTCGGCCAAGGCGGAAGGCATGTTCACATTGAATCGACTAATCGCTGCTGACTTGATCATTGACATCTTATGACATTCTTCCATCGGTATTGGGTGATTGGCATCAGTGAAACACCTTGACAATTTCATAAAATGGTCCTTCAAGATCCTTTGCGATGGATGTGATTTTCTTACATTCACAAAACCATTTAATGAGCGCCCTATCACCGGTGAGATGAAGGAGAGAGTCTTTATCGGGGTTTCATAGTTGGTGGAGATTGTTGTAGCCGTTGTTATGGGATCATGAATCGGACTACGGGATAGACCATGAAGGTTACGGGTATGAGGTCTCTCCTCGATGATCGACTTTGAGCTGTATCTCTTGAAGGTGCAACTACGGATGTGTTAGTCGTTTACCCGCATATACGAATCAAACCAATCATCTTGAGCGGCTTGGGAATATGCTTGGTGGATGCATCATCGTCATCGATTCGAGACTCTATCATGACATCGACTCTTCATGAACCATTTGATCTTGAGGTTGAAGAGGCAGTGGGTGTGAACCTTGAATCAACCATTGTCCAAGCGCGATTTCTTCGAGATCCTGTTTTGGTAGGACTAGATTGATTGGAAGGTTTTGGTGGTGATGATGGTGGTTGTGAGGAGGTTTTGGTGGTGATGATGGTGGTGGTGGAGGTGTGAGGTTGACTTAGAAGATCCACTGCTCCGAGGTTCGGCACCCCAGTTGGAGGTGGGGTGGATCTTTAGGACCTTTCTTAATGTTTCCAACACTATGGTCCTCCTTTTCTTCTTTGCTTCTTTTTCTCAATGTCTATCAAGAGCTGTTCATGATTGTCGTACTTAATAGACTCTTGAGAGCCTGTATAACTTATGGACCTCATGCTTATGCTCGTCGACCATACATCTTATACGAAAGAGCGTCTCATGTACGCAATAGGTAGATCTTTGAACCGCTAAGCGGAGCTTCCATTGCCATTCCAGACATCCTTAACCGCCTTTAATACCGTTGCCATCAAAGTTGAGATGCTCCACCTATAAACCACGATCCTGAAGCATCAGCAGTTGGTGGTTGTCTTTCAAGAGCTTAAATTATTTTCTTTGCTTTGTCGGCGATTGATCGATGTAAGTATTTGAGGTGGTGAAGGTGGTGGAGTTTCCATATCAGCTGTAACCACGGTTCAAGGGATAGATTCTTCTTGATTCATGTGTTGAAGTGGTTGCTTGAGCAAGTTTGGGAGGTGGAAGTGCCGTTGTAAGTGAGGATCTTGACATAGGTGGAATGGTAGATGTGTCTTCTTTGAATATTGACGATGAAACATGGATTGTGCATCCTCTTTATCATTATCTTGCTTAGAACTCGGTATCTATGGGTTTGTCATTTAAAATTGATCTCCTCTAGGTTCTTGGTGAAGATAGAGACCGATGAGCAATTTGGTTCTTCCATGTGCATGGTCTCATCGGATCTTGACTCAAGATTCTCTGCGAGACTTTATGCATGCAGTCATCAACATTGATCGGTGAGTATCACTTGATCGGGGAGGTTCTTTTAAAGTTTGAGGCACTTTCCAACAGTTGTTCTTTGGTGAAGAGATTCGAGTTCTTCTCTTGATTCATATTGATTAGTGGTTCTTAAGGAGAAGATGAGATTGTAAGAAGCATTTGGCGGCATTGATATCAACACTAACAATGTTTTCCTTTGTCGAGTGATTGGTGTTGTTTGTCGAGCAATTGATCGGGTTCTCTTAACACTCCTCCTCAATTGGTGCACTCGTATTATGACTTTCTAGGCTTTCTTTGGATTCCAGTTGCTGACGGACATCATCTTCATCGATCAACCTCATATTACCGAAACCTCGGTTTCCTCAGCGTTTCACCCTTCCTTCTTCTCTTTTAGTTGGATCATCGGGAGGTTTGTGACTTTTCATGTCTTCTTTTTGGAAGCGACATATAAAGTCTTTGAAGTCTTTGAACAGTCGGACTTAGCGACTTTGAGGTTAATGGTTGTGTGGGAGGGACATCAACATCATCCTTTGGATCTGGAAGCCCTTTCATGAATAGTTTGAAATGATCCATCTTTTAATATCTTTAGTAAGAGAATCGAGAATTTGCAATCAAAGACCTCTTTATTATTGCTGAAATATACAGATTGCCGAACAAATTCATCCTCGACATTATGTAGATCGATTCAATCCTAGGGTTGAAGTTGTGAATCTGTTGCAAATCTTGGATAATAAGCTTGAAAATCTAATGCTAGGAATCACAAGTTTGTTACATTTCTTTATCACAGAGCTTTATTACGAGCGTTTGTTCTATCATATATGAATGTGTTCATTGACGAAAATTCTTCCCAAATACGTTAGAGACATTCACATTCCACCATTGGCGATACCCCATAGGATTTTCAATGAAATTCTCACTTTATCAAACCCGATGTTTTGCCAAATAAGCACAAGTTGAAGCTGTTGTCATTGCTCTCGGGGTTGATACATGTGTCGATGATATCGAAGCCGTAATGCTAGTCGGTACCCCAAACCAATTAGAAAGACTATTAGATGGTCGGCACTAGGTGGAGTTTCGGATCGTATGTTGGGGTTGCGGGGTGATTCCTAGAGCCTTGCTAAGAATGTCGATTTATCTCAAATTCCTATTATCGAGTTCTTGGGAATATTTAGTTGTGATTTTGTTCCATTCAAGGGTGTTCAATTGTTGTATGTAAATGGTGGGAATTGTGCATTGCTTCGTTAGTGCACGAAAAGTTTGTGTTTTGAGGATAGCAATAGACACTTTGAGGGTAGGATTTTGTTGCAACTTTTGTAAAATCCATAACAATTACTTTTCAATTTACGCCCATTGACTTTTAGGAAGGATTTCTTCTTGAGAAAGGACTTTGGATGGAGCGAGAGGATGCAATGTTCTCGGTGAGGTTGTGTTTGCCATTGAAGATCTAACGATACACAGCAACAACAATAATTGAGCATGTCGATTATATTCGGTTAGTTAAAGCAACCATGAATCCACCCTTGTGACAAACACCGTAATTAAGAGCATGGATATAGTTCCATAAGCAAATTGAAATAGATTGAGTGGGATAAAAAGTTTCAGGTTAACGGCTCCATTTGACCTGATTTTGAGAGACAAGTTGGTTGTGGATCAAATTATTTAAACACATAGTTACTAACAACTATTATCATGAGACAAGATACTATTAAGGAGATGTTATAGCGGGATGTTTGGACGGGTTGTGATACCAAGTTGCCAGAGAAACCAAGTACAACATGATCAAGCGTGGTGATATAGCATTCGCTTATGATTGTCAATACAAGTCGCTTCTGAGGAAAGAGGACAAGTTGCTAACATGAAATTAGGCTAGTAAGTTTCCTTAAAAATAGTTTAATAAACCAAGTCGTCACTAGAAATTTGTGCCATCAATCAGCTAATTTTGCATAGGTAAGTTGCTATTAATAGTGAAAAGACCAAGTCTACATGATTAATATTACTAAGTCGCTAGCTTTAAATGACAAGTAAGCCATCAGCGATGATTACGCTAATTACGCTACAAGTAAGTTCACTAAATTACTAACTTTACTATGTCGCTAACTTGTAAAGACAAGTCGCCATCAACATCAATACCGCTAAATAAGCGAAATTCGGTTCACTAAGTCGCTAACTTGACTAAGTCGCTAACTACTACTCGCTAACTTGTAAAGACAGTTGCCATCATGACAATCTTGCTAAGTCGCTATAGGTCGATCACTAAGTCGCTAACTTGAATGTATCACAGGGGTAACTGCGCCCACGAAGAATTACTAAACTTCGCTACGAAGCGTTATCATAGCGAGATAAAGAACACGGTAATATCCTTATAATCAACTCAATCCATTCAACACAATCCAACCCTTTATCGAAACACGTTCGGTTAATCCATACACAGCAGATTCAAAACCACTGACTCGAGATCACACAAAACAGCTCACATATTCATTAACACGTATACTCATAAGGATTTACAACAACCAGTGCATTCAAACTAATCTTAAACCAATAACATATCGGTCTCAATTGTTCCATTTAGACAAATCAACAACAAACCTTTGAGGAAAGAGATGATTTTCAAGATTAGTAGAAGCATTAAGGAATAAGAGTTGGAAATGCATAAATGTTCATATTTGGAGACAAAAGCGGATCAATAATGCCTTACCACACACAAGTCGCTGAAGATTCGAGAGAGGAAGAAAAACAAGGAAGATGAATATATTTTAAGTTTATGAAAAATAAAAAAAAATCGCTAAGGTATAGAGAGGGTTTAAGCAAGAATACCAAGATGACATTTAGACCACATAGTTTTGTGAGTGGTTAGAGCTCGCTATCCTATAATCATAATAAGTCGCTAAGACTTTACTACGAAATCTCTAACCTCAAATTTACCAAACCAAGTTGCTAAGACTTTACAAAGCAAGTTGCTATCTTATCATTATGTATTACGAGACTCATTGGTTATATGAACTTATCGAGATAGCAAGCTAACATAGATATCATAAAGAGATAACATAATAAGATAAGCAAACTCATATAATGGATAAGCAAACTAACCTTTGCATTTGAGCACAAAACATAACCGCGTAGATATAAACAAGATATCTTGAAGAATTCTCCCCTCAATCAATGTTACTAGAGAACATTGATTGAAATCAACTCACGATATAAGATTAGAATATATCGGTTGTTCGAACTTCATCTATGATCCGTATCATTATTGAATGACATTTATAGGATCGTAGATGTTATCAATAACAAAGAATATATCCTTTATTAGATTGAGAAAATGATAAAATTATGAATTTAAAGAATGAAATAATTTTTTTTTAAACTTGATTTGTACGAGTTATAAGAGCGAGTCTGTTTCAAGATGAAAAGGAGTCAAAGTGCAGTACATCAAATCGGCATGCTATAGCTCTGGTGAGCTATATTCATTCGATGAAACCAAGTCATGAAGTTCTGATTGAATTGAGCATTGTACACGAAAAAGGCGAGCACATTGTACTGAAGCACATGTAGAATTGCAAATGGATGGGTTAGTGACATGATTAATCTCACTATTGGATGTATCACGGTTTAATATAGGCGTATCATTATTAGAGATCCCTTTAGGCTCAATATACTTGAAGAGTTTTCTGTGGGCATCCACAAAAGCAAATCTAGGTATGTAAGTCCGTTTGGGTCCTGTAAACTTAAATAATGCGCGGTGGGAATCCATTTGAAGCGGTGCTAGTAGATTTGTATGTGTGCACTTCCTATTTGATTGTTGGTCCTTTTGTGATTAGTATGTTTCTTGGGGATTGATCGACCAATTGATGTTTCTTATGAGAACTAGTCGTACTTTTAGTATTTCGATCTTTGAGCTTTGAACATTAACACGAGGTTTGAGATTCATCATATCGAGACGAAGCAATGAAGTGATTGGTTTTGTCAAAACAACATTCTCATCAACTTGGGAGGCAAGTCTAGATTTTGATGGTTTAACTCTTTCGGTTCTAAAGGCATTAGGGTTGCAACTCTTGTGCGTTTAGAGTGGTTACGAGCAGTTGACTTTCCCAAAGTTGATGGTTTTGCAAACTTAGTGTTCATCCTATTTCCAATAGATTTCCTTAGCTCATTTTTAAGGCAACAATATTGAAGCTCTTATCACGAATTTGGGCTTTGAGGTCATCAATGTCTTTCAACAAGATGTTAGATTGATTGATCAACTTGGAATTGGCTTCCTCTAAGTTCTTTATTAATGACTCATTTTCTCTTAATAGGTTGGACACACATAGAGCTAGTTCGACATTTCTAGATTCAAGTGAATCACTCATCTCATTACATTCATATTTGCACATCTAAGGTAGTAATTTCGATTGCATATGGTTGAATCTTTGTCACGAATACGGGTTTTAATTGATTAATTTCAAAAATTCGAAATGCAAATTCACTGATTAATACAAGATTTTTTGCAAAAATCTTTCATCCTTTGTTGTATTTCAATTTCCAATGAAATACAATGTTTTCAAATTGAGTATTTGTTTGAAAGTTCATCATATACTTTTTCAATCATGTCATTAGCTTTAATAGTATTAGATTCGAGGCTCAACCAGATCGATTTCATAGTGTTATGTTCGAGTTAGAGTCGGTACATTAACATATGAATTACTATGATCGAGTTGAGTGTACCTCATCACAGGCTTTTTACTCTGAGTCTTTGAGACTAATACAGTTGTCTTCATCCTCTTTTATTGCTTGAACTTACGCATTTAGTATCATTTATTGGTTCAAGCGATCTATTATATGACTGTCACAATCTTCCCATCATCCTTGACACATTTATTTCATTCAACTTGTCATTCTCTTTAGCGACTTCCTTAATGTATATTTCCACATTACCCATAAGTTGAATAAAGGTGTTTACGAACTCAAATTTCCATTCGATTGTGTTTCTTGAATGAGATTCAGTCATGTCATCATCAAAATCGAGGAATATTCCCCGGATAAGTGGTTGAAATTGATTGAATATTACTTGAAGAGTTGCATTAGATTCATCGATTGAGAACTTTTCTTTGGTAATTTGAAACCTCGGTTGTTCTAAGTTTAGTAACAATTCTTATCAAAGTGGGAAAGTCGTGAAGGATAGCCTTGCTTGTTCGATCCATAGTTGTAGATAAAAGTAGTTTGAGATCTTGATGAAGAAGTTGAAATGGCTCAATGGAGCATTCCATTTGCTTTGCATCATTTGTCAATATTAAGAGTGATTCATCGAGTTGTTTTGATTAAAGATGTTGAATCATTATTGTGAGGTGTCATAGAAGTGCAAGTACTTTGGTGATTAAAGGATCGATGATGTAAGACATTGTGTTCATGAATGTGTTTATGGATATTAGATATAAGTAACTTGCTTCACTTCATAAGGTATTCAAAATCCAGTCGCTAAGTACCAAGTAGCTAAGGTTTAACGACGTCGCTAATACCTAAGTCTCTCAATTTTGGCACCAAGTCGCTAAGTAGGCAGAGTCGCTAAAGAGAAACTCGCTAAGCACCAAGTCGCTAGCAAAATTTTGACATCAGTCGCTATGCTAAGTCTCTAGTTGTCAGTCGCTAAAAGCAACTCGCTAAAGCACGAATCGCTAACACCAATGCTAACAAATTGAAGTGAAGTCGCTAGCTTTCACCAGTCGCTACCGTAGTGGAGTCCACTAAGTGTCTTGTTTGTCGACGTCTCCATAAGCAGTCGCTAAGCACAAGTCGCTACCAAATACACTACAACTCGCTACTGGTTTACAAACCAAGTCGCTACCAAGAAATGAAGTCCGTAGCACAGTCGCTGTGAGAAAACTTTAAAACACACTTTCAATCCAAAACAACCCAACCGATGATTCAAGCACCAAATCAAAACCCAAGCATACAATGATTCTAAACACAAAACTACACCCAAGATTCAAACTTTAACACTAGAAATGATCCAAAACCATAAAACTTTTCAAACTCTAAAACCGCTAAAAGTCACTAGAAATCCAAGATATGTAGAGATGATCCAACCTTGGCTCTTGATACCATTTGTAACATATTGGTTCACATACACATAAACCATAAACATAAGTAGGTAAATAATATGTTTTAGAGAGAGAAAGTGGGATATTCTAAAAGAGAAGCTTGTGGAATGTTAGATTCCCAAAATGAACATCAACCCTCTACCTTGCAAGGTGGGGTATTCTCAGATTACAAACTAAAGACCTCCACGACTGTGGATCGGTATACAATGGGTAAAGACCGTCCTTCCTCCGCGGTGTTGCACTAAACTAACTAAAAACTACTTAATAACGTAAATAACGACAAGTCTACGGTGACTAAGGCTAGATAACATTTTGGGTGATCGACTCTTTAACATGGAATTTCCAATTCCTAACAAGTGACAATAACTCACTGAATCCAAAGACTCCTCTCCACTACTTACGAAGACAAGCTAGTAAGAAGGTGAAGAATATGAAGTGAGAATGGCGGGATAAGGCGGGATAAGTTGAATCATATAAGGCAGAAGTTCTTATCAACCAAAGTCAACTTTCTGAATGGAAAAATATCGAGCTCGGTGTCATGAACCTTAGGAAAGTTGTCTTGTCTCTTTAAAAATAGTCTTTATGCAGACAAAATACATCGATATTTTGTCTTGTGTAGATCGGTTGTCACTTGGAAAGGTTAAAACTGAACATGTATAAATAGCATAAGAGATGGAGTGATAGATTAAGCTTGAGTTGTAAAAACACACACACACAAGCCATATACTCCTCCAAACTAACCAGTCCACGAGATAGCTCGGTGGGTACTTGTAGTTTTCGGACTTGCTTTGAGCTTGAGAGGTCACCAACTTTGTCATTTCTATCCAGTACTATTACGCATTACTTGGGTAGCGTATTCTTTTGATTGATTTCTAATAAATAATATGATGTTGAAAATTATTGATGTGTTTTACTTATGTTAATTTGGTCATTGTTCCTTTGTTAATCTGTTTTAAGTATTGCATTTTAAACAATAGTGAATAGGGAACAACAAGTGGTAGGAGGCGGTGATTATAAAACCTTTTGTAAAATCTTTTAAGCCGTTCTAAGCGTTTTAATCGGGATCCTTATGGTTGAAATTGATGTACCCCGACTAGTCGACAAAAGGGTGGAGCTTATTAATTTATTGCCTTAGGCGGAAGTTGGTAAATTTAACAAATGGAAAAAGCGTATGCTTTGCTATTTGATAGAATGGAACCTTATTATATCAAGTGTATAGAAGGTCCATTTGTCCTAAAAGCAGTGAAGGTTGCCCAAACACAGGCACGGTGGACTTCGGGATGAAAGAAGAGTGGTTAAAGCTGGACCAAAGACTCAAAGTATCATCATTTCATGTCTTCTAATGATATTATGGAGTCGGTCATTAGGCAATCTGACTAAACAAACTTAGGATGACACGGTCCATAGTCATGAAGGTCCATCGATGGAAAAAAGGGATAATGGACACAAACTTGAGTATAACACCTTAGGACTAAAGACTCGAAACTACTGTCTCAAACTTACACACGTACAAAACTCTTTTAAATGAATTGTCTAATGATGGTGTTAAGTTGTCGAAGAATGAAATCAATGTTGGTTTTGTCAATAGTCTCCACAGAAGTGGTTGAATTTCTCTCGGGGACTTAGGAATCTAATCATATCAAAATCTTGAACTTCACGAAATTTATGGGAAATTGTCTATGAGAAAACCTCATCAGCAGACGATACCTGACTTAAAGAGTCTCGAGAGTCAAAGTCTGACCACCACTTCAACACCTATATCAACTACTTTCTTTTCTAACAATGTGGTTCAAGATTTCCAGAAAATTCGATGATGGGCGATGAGAGATCAAGTGAGGAATAGACTGAATATTAATTTGGAAAGCACTTCTTGCAAACTCTGAAGGTTAATAAAAACAAAGGTTTTCAAATGCTAAAGCAAATGAGGACCTTTGAATGCTTTAAGTGTCACAAAAGAGGTCATTTGCAAAAACATTTTTTCAAAACAATTTACGACCCTCTTATAAACCATCGAGGTTCAAATCAGTCCTCGGGCTTTGCAAATTTCAACCAAAGATCTATCGGTCTCATCAAAACTTTCAAAACAAATCGGCGAGAACAAAGCTTGATTTTGAAGCTAAGTATAGGAAAGTCAAGCTAAGCTTGCATTGCTTGAGGTGGTCCCTCGAAACAACAAAAGTGTTCAAAGCTATGCGGTAAAAACAAAGGCCTTGTTCTTTGAAACCATTGGCGGGATGAAGAGCCTCTGTCATCGAGATGATGAAATGGTGCATGTCGATTGCTGCGATGGCCCTCTCGAAGAGGACAAGCTAGTTGTTGGAAAGAATCATGCGAGGAATGGAGAATAGGTCAATATCACAGAAGAAGGTAAATATTCTACTTTTATGGATGATGACTCGATTGGCGATCTTACATGAATTATCTTAATGTTGACCTTAAGTTCGTAGAAAGAGCAAGGCGAATCTTTTTCAAAATACAACAAGCTAAGTTTTGAATTGAACAAGTGTAGGGATGAGCCTTCTTTTAAAACAAGCTAAGCTTGAGGCATCACTTTGCAAATTCAAAACCTTGAACTAGTTAAAAAATGGACTCTTCAGGCGAACTCAAAGGTTCAAGATATCCTTGATAGTTGAATTGCTAAGAATCCCAAGGTCTTTGATGTTGTAGGGCCCCGGTAGCAAGAAGAGAGTCTTAGGTGAAGATCATCTTCGACTCTCTCAACAAGACCGAGTCCTAAGCCATTTGTGTGCAGTGGCATGATTACGGTATGTTGTCTACCCTAAGCCGGTGGTGGTTGAAAAATAGTCACAGTAAGCTTCAAACTTTGATTACGGAAGAATACTAGAGCACGAGCCAAGCTCTCAGAGCATGTGGACTTCACGATGTGCCCGGTAGTCTTGAACACATCTACAGTGCAGTGAATCTCAGCTTCCCACCTGAAACCTCTTGAGGTCTGCTCTAGCTACAGGCTTACTCCGCTACAATACAATCCACACTCGCCAAAAGATCTGGGCTTGGTAGAACTATCTGAAAAGACCATCAAAACCAATTCAACAAGAATCAACCCCAGCAGAGACTTCCATCCTCGGTCCCCAGCCAGTGACCAAATTGGCCAGGTGAGCTTGTGAGGCTAGCGAAAGATTGAATCCATAAAAAGTTTCCTGAATCAATCAAGGAGACAAAGTCGGCTTCCTCAAGTTCCTCAAGTCAAAAGCCACCAAAAACAAGCGAAGTGTGATCATGCTATACCGGTCGTATACCAGCAGCGGTTATAGAATCCTTTTTGCATGATCGCAAAGGATGATCCTGAACTTCGATCCTTACAATATGAAAGTTCTCTCGATCAAAACACTTAACTAATCGCACTAACGAAGGACTAACAGCCAAAACACTTAACGGACATTTTTGGACGAGGACAAAATCCGTAAGATTTGTAAACCATGTGGACGAAACGATGAAAAAAAAGTATAGGACAAAATTAATTATTTTGACCAAACCACAAGGACGATTTATGTAATTCACTCTAATTATTATTTAATCAATTATGTGCTATGTGGTATATATTTATTTTGACTTACGCAATCGATGAATCGATGCATGTGGTTCACCTTGTACATAGATGAAAACGGGTGAAAGTCTTAATTAAATATATGCATATCGACGGATCTAGAATTGGTTATTAATAAGATTTATCAAACCGTTTGCATGTGGCTATTTGATATGCATGACTTTTATTTGTTATGCATTCATTGTTTATTTGTTTATTTTATAAATACTTGCTTGTTTGTGTTTTGTAACAAGGGTATTTTTAAGAAAAATAAACCGACCTAAACAATGGTGAAACATGTATTTTAAGAATAGTAATCATAATCGTTTAATTGATTGATGACTTTGGTACAAATAGTGACGGCTCACCCATGAGAATGAACTAATAAAAGGGTTTAAAGAAGTGCGCACAATCACTTGAATGGATGTCTAAGGTTGTGCTTTAAGCGGCGTCACAGTCTCCCTCAGAAGTTCGAGTGGAGCTACTTAGTAAGTCATTAAATGTGCAAGCTCATCTTAACGGCGAATTAGTGTTGATTCCATGCCACTTAGGTGGTAATTATCCAAACACTAAGTGTTTACACTTATGCAAAAGTACGGTATAATGGATGATAATTAACACTAATTCCTTGATTGGTGAACCCAATACCTCAATTAAAGTTTGATGATGAAAAGCTTATACATTAAAACAAGATATAAATGTTTTAATAAAACTATGCTACAAAGATGAATGCATGACATCTTTGTACATATTTGATTTAACATCAAAATTATTACCCTTTAATTTAAGTTATATGCCATCCAACGAAACGGAAACACCTAAGATTATTTTTATTTGCGTGAGACCGTGACTTAGATCGTAATCAAAGGGTAAAATGTCACGTGTCGTGAGAGCGGGCATGGACGATTTTGCGTTTCTTAAGTTGGACAACTTAATTGAGTTAAGCGGAGAGCGGCAACTCAAGGCATAAGATGGGATAAAACATGTTTACATGGCAATTGAAATTGGCTATATGTAAATCCCATAAATCTAGGAATTGCAATTGAAATTGGCAATTGAGCAAAAGCTCTACCATTTTGTATAAGGTTCATTACTAGCGGATCAAGCGATGTAATGAAATTATGACAATTGGGTCCTAGTTTTCAATAATAATTAATTGGTTATATGAATATGAACCTTGGGTATTTAATTGTTTATTGAAAAGGAAAATTATCGAAAATACTAAAATTGAATTTTGTAATTCTTTTGAATGTATAAATGCAACATTTAACCGTAAATGAGGTTTAGTCTTTGATCAAGAATTGATCCATTCGCTTTCAAACAAATGTTTGATCGAGAATAATTTACCGAAAAGACAAACGAAGTCTCTTTTCCATGGGAGAAGCATGAGACTCAATCCTATTCCTTTTCATGAATGAGAAAGGTATAATAGGAACGTTGAATTGTCTAAATTCTAATGTAACTCATAGCAATGAATTGCACATCTTATTTTCCATAAAGATTTCATTACCATCATTTGGTGAATGAATCCTTTTGTAACAAACATGAATGTTGGTTAACCGGAAAACATGTATATGGGTTACTAAATTAGAAGCTAGACTAATTACCGCGAAAATTGGTAAAAGGCAAACTAGCTTAATTTATCTAGTTGGTTTGTTTTAGCCTTTAAAGGTGCTACATACCGGCATGGGGATGGTAGGTTCATTAAGGAAGAAATTGCATACCCAATTTTTCAAGTTAATAACATTGATGGATAACCCATCATTCACAGAGTAGAATACACCTTTTAGTACCTTAGTAATGATTACGTATGGGTCTTCAAAGGTGTAGGAAAGTAAAAAAGCAAGCAAGTTTTCAACTTGGTTATGCAACACTTACAATGTTGTCGATTCGCTGGGAGCATTTGTGTTGCATTCTTGAATAAGAAGTTGTTTTAATAATTTCTAATTGATTGGGAGCTACAAGCCTTATTTCTGTGTAGTAACCCATTATCTTCAAAGATAATTACTTTCAATTGTAGACACTAATGTTTTTAAGGAAAGTCATGTGCGTTTCCTTACTAAACAATATAGTTCTACATCTACTTGTTATATCTATGACACAAATCATATTAATCGAATAAACGAACGTGTATCGTGTTGTTTATCTGCTACATGATGTTGTTCCAAGCACAAGTGGGAGAAATCTTTATTGTGTGCAAGGTACAACACATATAAATATGATTTAAATGGATTCTCTTGACTGCAAGGTAAGAGAGTAACGTTATAATAGGAATTATACATTTAAATGTGTATGATTGCCCTATTAAGAACATGTGTCAAGATGATAACAAAGAATACTTTATTTTAAATATTTATGTCTTTCAATATTTAAGAAACACTTGTAGTTACAATTTATGTTACGTGAGAACGTGAACTAGATTGTAGCCCAAGGTAAAATATCCACGTGTCGTGAGAACGAGCATGGATGATTCTGCAGTTTCTTACATTGAACATTTCATGGAATGACATAATTAAATGAAGTAATCTGATACTACTTTGAATTTGAGTATTCCTTGAATGAATTAAATATATGTAGTAAATATTAACTTGAAATATTAATTGAAACCCGAGGTGGTGTTCATAATTACTTTAATTATAAATGTTTATGATTTTGTAAAGTCACAAACATGAAGTCTCATAATACAAGACTTACAAAATAAAGTAAGACATTAACTTGCTATGTTTTAAGACATGTGCATGAAGTCAATGAGTTGATCAAAGACTTATAACGTATAGTGGGATTATAACTGTTTTGTCTTTTGACTTGGTCAAAAATACTTGTGTTATAATGCATGCAATTGATTTGGTAATTCTATTGTACCATTAAGTTTTAATTTGTTGGTAAATAGGATAAAACCAAAGAGTAGATGGTTATCTTAAATATTGTTAGATTAATCTTACAATATTAATTCTAATGAAATACCATAGTCTTATGGTATGTTCAGTTAGAAGAATCAAAATTTATTGGCATTGTTTGATTCAAGATAACTATAGTTTCTTCCAAAAGTTATCAAGGTTAGTAGATTGAGTATAGATTGAATATACTCAATAAGACTCCAACCTAGAAGATTAATAAGACACCATTTGTTTATGGAATGTGATGAATCACATTAAGTCTTATAAATGAAGTTCAATTTGTTAAACTACTTATAGAGTGAATTGTAACAAACTAATGTTAGGAGCTGTCAATGTTTTTGTAATATCCCAAAAGAGAACAATGTATTGTTGCTCTACTTGCTAAACTATTTAAAGGTAATCTTTAAATTTTTAATGGCAAGTGGGAGTTTTGTTTAGATCTTGAAAGATTGAATTACAAAATACATAATCTTCTAAAATGCACTAGCAAATATCATGATGAGGCTAAACATGAAAATGATAGACCTTAATATGATGGAATTGTCATTCATAGATCCGTAAGGATATCTCGGACATTTAATATCTTTGAGGAATATGAGTTCTGAGGATCATGGTAAGCTGTTAATCATAATGATAAATTTACCAAATGTTGAATTGTGGAAAATCAATCATACTATGAATGTTGAGATGTCATCCATAAAGATAATCAACTTTAGATACTTGGTTTATCTTAATAAGTAAAATGATTTTCTTCAAAGGATGGAAACCCTAGTGGTTTAAATCTTTCATAGAAATCATATGGACAATATTGTACACATATTTAATGCATATCTAGTGATAATAATATTAATCATATTTAAGCAATTAACTATGATTGAATATTCTTTCTAGATACATTAAATAGAAGTATAAAGATTATAATTGTCATACTTAGTTTCATTGATATGAAATTTTGACAATGAATATCAAAACTCTTTGTTGTGGAATTACTTTTGCGAGGACGATGAGTAATACAAAGTAGTTTTATAAATTCGAGATAATCTTTGAATATGTACAGTTGCAAGAATCCATGAATGGATATATGCATGCATCTAGGAGATGATTCTTATGTTTAATATTAAATCCATGTTTGATTTAATAATTAAAATAAGCATAAGTATTCCTGAAAGCTAGTGGGAGTATTATTTTCTTAAATCTTATATGTTGTATGGGCAACTACATTCCACTTAAATTAAGTTTTAGTTGGGAATGAAACTTCGTTTGTAAGATTTGGAAATAATATATACAACCTTGGAATATATGTTTATTATTATAAACATATCACGGTAAATAAATGAGTCTAATAGAACATGATGGATATATATAATGAGATCTTAAAGTCTAACTTGAAGATTCATCATGTACATCATGTTGTGACATGCTTGATTACAAGATGGTTTGACAACATTGAAAGTTGTTAGTGTAATAAATATTTTAAAAGGAATATGGTTGGATTTAGAATTACATTCCACGACCGGAGATGCTCCTAGATTCTATGGATGAAAATATGGCAATTATTTCATAATTGTCATAGCCAACAAACTTGAGTTTTGGTAGGCACCAACATTACACTATAAGCTGTTCAAGTTTACGGATGTTTAAAGAGCATATTGTTGTACACAATGATCTTTGGTATAATTGGGATGACACTCAATTCTAGTCATGGTATCCTTGATGATGACCATGTTGACTAGTTATGCTCATCTAAGAGCATAGTTGCATTATACATTAAAGAATAAAGAATACTTTAAAACTTTAAAGTTTTGAAAGATAATTGTCATAAAAGGGTGGTTCGGTTATCACGCACCTTATGGAATGATATGACAATATCAAGATATTTGTAAATATATACAAGAAAGTCACTTATTGAATTCTTGAAATAAGTATTCTCAAAATTCCTATAGATCAAAGTTAATTGAAATTATGCCTTGTCAACAAGTATGATTTTCATGACTTGAGGCAAAATTCATTAACTAGTATTATCATGCATTGATCTATTTAGTATTTGGATAAAGGATGTTAAACAATTATTATTTATAATGAATTAAAGTACGGTATGCGTTTAATTTCATTTATAATATTGTGTCCTGTATTTGCATGTTTAAATCCTTGAATAACTTAAGTTATTCTAAATAGTCCGTTGTCAATCAATAACATGGGAATGATATTGAATTAAGACAAATCTGAGTATTAGTTAGAATATACTTGAAAGTATATTGATGCGTAGCATGAACTAATTTCAGATGATATTCAATGAATTGAATATAGGACTTATCCCACCCGCATGATAATACTTTATGGATCTTTGTCATTAAGTATATCATGGATATTTATCCTCGACTTGAGATACAAGAGATATGTCATGGATGTAGTGCATTTTGTGAAGCAATCTAACGCTACACGTAATCGGTAGTTATAAGGGTTGTTTTGAAGTGTTGCGAAATTTATGAATCTCGCTTGTAGTCAAAATGGGATTTGTTTCCTTTAAATTTATTTTGAAGTATAATACTCTGGGCCCTCGTAGGATTGTTAAGATGTTTGTATGGCCATACCCAAGGTCTTACATTCGGAAGAATTGGTAATCTTAATAAATCATAAAGCGAGAAAGCAGAATAGTTAATTAGAAATGAGTGAGATCCATATTCTTATTAACATGGTATTAGAAACAAAGGATGAATATGATGATGAATCATCAAACTTGGTTTTCTCCAGAAAACCATACACGAGTTGTACCGGGGCATTGGCGTGTTGCTAGATGCTAACCAATGTCATTTCACGTTTTGTAAACATATCCAGTGGGAGTGTTGGAAATGTATATATTTACAAACATGTGAATGTCCGGATTCGAACTCGTGACCACGGGATTGCACACATTAGCGAATGAGAATTAAAGTTAATAATTAATGTTTATGTTTACGATTAATTATTACACATTAAGTCCGGTTAACGATCGTTAAGTATTTAACGGAAAAATGACTAACGACCGTTAAATGAAAAGAGAAAGGACTAGAAATGGAAAACTTGGAAAAGTTATGGGTTGGGCTTTGGGCTTTCAATAGTGGCCGGCCATAGGGCCTCTCCAAGGCCTAATTCCCTAACTTGTTCTCTAAGTTTACCTACTAGTATATAAAGAGGATAGGTTCTAGGGTTTCACACACTTGTGCATTGAATTAACCCTAGATCTCTCCTCTCTCTCTAGTCTAATATTCGCCAAACACCCCAAGTAAGGGAGTTTGGTTTCGTTTTCTTAAACGAGGACTTGTGTTAGATCTAGCAATCGCTTGATTCGTTTGGTTAATTCGTGTGTACAAGAACGTGGTTGTAAGACATTATTCTTACACCAATAAGTACTTCTTTGTTTTGCTTTGCTCGAGGGTTGTTTTGCTTTGCTCGAGGATTTGACATTCGCAAGAGGTACGTTACGCATACTTTCGATTAATTAATTTATTTGTTATGATCTTTAAGTCTTCATTGTGTACTCTTGATGTCTTTATGTTTTATTGTATTTTATATATCATAAACTCAACAAGATCAATACCTCTCATATATCAAGATTGTATCTAGTCGGAAGACACTCGTTTAGGACTCTCCAATATTATATTGGTTCCATCTAGTAGCGGAAGACGCCATATAGGACTCTCCATATATGAAGTTATGTTAAACTTGAATGTGAACATTGTATATGCAAGGTTTGGTCACGATATATTTAAAACAATAATAGAAACTTGATGTAGAAAGATGCTCCTTAAGAGTGTGTCATGGAGCCGACTTCGATAATCCTCGATTTATCCTCCAAAATATATATGTTACTGTGACACGAATTTTTTTTGGTTTGATGGACATATCAACTGCTTGCGACCAGGGCGGCAAATGAATTTGGAGGCTTGGTGAAAATTAAAAAGGCTCCATCAAAACAAAAAAACTTAAAAGTGTGCATAAAAGGTGTTCATTTATAACAATTTCTTATAATGAGGCCCTTAATGATTTTTTTTTTATTGTGCTAAGATGGGTTGTATTAAACTAATAGGATTTAGAAAGTAGAGGCGATCGGATATACAACATAAGTACACAAAGTGAGACCCTTTAGATTGTGAGGCCATGTGCGAACGCACCACTTGCACACCTCCTCTTCGCTGCCGCTGCTTGCAACTAATAATTTATCGAGCTTTAAGTTGCACGTATATGATATATTCTTAGTTGCTATTAGCTAACATAATTTTCCAAATGACACAAAGCTTATATATATCTCCAAGTCTCGCGCTTACTTATAAAGCAGCTTAACTTTCCACTTATAAAACGAAACGATGTTATACAGTAGAACCAGCCCATTTCCATCTTTGAACATCTGATTATAGAAAAGATCCGATTCAAGGACATATTAGAAATCGACAAGTTATTCATTCGATCCACACCAATAACACGAGTCATCCTAGGATTTTTCCCAACAATCACTCGTTTCCATTTATGTTAGACTACCCGTAACGCATCAGTCGAACCACTCGGTCGACCACCTTGGTGACGCATCCTCCCATTATGGCCCTCTAGGGCGAAACATCTTAGGCACAAAAATGGAGAACTCGGTCATATATGCGCGGAGTCGTTGCGAGGTGTTTTGTGTGAGGAGTTTTTATTAGATGATTTTTAAGGATAAGAGTAAAATGCCCTACTAAAACTTTTTTAACATAAACTAATTTAATACAACACCAACATTTATATTAACACATAAAACTGTACGTAACATACATCATTCACCTTGACTCGTACATGATCAAAATGGGTAAATATGGGCAAGAATGACACTATGCCAAATACCCCTTTAAACTTTGAAAAACTACATAACTACTCGTTTAGTACACAAATCTGAATTTTACAATTTAATACACAACTTAACAACCTAGGGCGTTTCCGGTAAGAGAGCATATAGGAAAAAGGCTCCATACCAAAGTATTTCACAGAGGTCTAGTTCTCGGTCTTGTACCCTTGGTTGCACTACCAATAACTTCACCTATAATAAGCATAACGAAGCAACATAAGCAAAACACTTATTAAGTAAACATATTAAAGTATGAACATAACATGACATAATACTAATGTTGCTCTGTGATTCCATAAATACTTGCTTTGGGTCTTGTACTACGCTATGAGTCCGCATTGGTTTATTATAACTAGAAATCTTCTAGTCGTCCATTAAGGACGTCTAAGTCACATGTTTCATAACTTTGAGCCATTTATACACATTGATCATCCACAAAGGATGTCTAAGTCCCATTATACGAGATGAGACACCAATAAAGGCTCATCATTGATTCGTGCTAACCGTCAAGTTTTCTCACACAAGCGGCCACTTTGAATGGCCAACCGTAAGAAACTTAAAGCAGTTCAAACACGAATGCAATGAAGATCGAGAGAATAGTGTTTCCCGGTCGTTATGTCCCAATGAGCTATGCGATGAATCACCAAACGAATAGTGATCGAGAGATTTGAAGCGGATAAGAGTTGATTATGAACAATTATAACTAAAGGAAAGAAAACAAATTACTGTGGGCTTAAATGCAAATTAAAGAGAATTAAAAAGATAAAATATATTAAATAAACGCTATCACTATTTTTAAAATATGATGTTTTGATTTTTTCTTTTATAAAACTTAAATTAAAACTACGTAACGCATAAAATGAAAATATGAATCAAGCGGTATTAATCCTAAAAATATGAAAATGATATTTTACAAACCTAATGATAAAAGAAAATTTATAGAAAAAGAAAATTATTTTATAACTATTTATCTAATTATTATTAATTAAAACTAATTTTAACTATTAAATAATAGCCTAAAATATAAGAAAATATAAAATAAAGCTAGAAAAATGAAATTATGACTTAGAAAAATCTAAAATAACAAAATAGAATTTTCAAAACTATTTCTATATTTTTCGATTATTTTGTATTTTCTATGAATTAAAACTAATTAAATTGCTTAAAATACAAATTTAACTAATAAAAATCTGGAAAATATTTTTTGACTTTTTATATTTATCTTAACTTAGGAAAATGAAAATTATTTTTTGAAGCTTTTCTTAATTAATTGTATTAAATGCTAATTAAAAAGTGCTAAAAATTGATTTAAATGGAAAAATAGTAAACCGACTTAGAAAAATCTGAAAATTCAAGAAAAGTCTAAAATAATATTAAGAATCTAAGAAAATATAAAAACAGGGGTTGTGTGAGAAAATGCAATGCTATGCCAAGTGCTTATAAATAAGCACTTAAAATAAGCCAATAGCCACAAATAAGCACCAACTTGACACGAAGCTATAAAATGCTAAAAGTACCCAAAGTGACTAATCTCAACTGCTCTTAACCTCTGAATAGCAACTTGCCTGATTTGATGAATTTGAGTTCAAGTGTTTAAAGCAGTTTGACTACTACTTTTAAGCTAGAGAATAAGTTACACAATAAGCTAAAAATCAAAACCAAAAGTTGGAACTTAACCTAGACCTGGTTGGCTATCTATAATCCAAAGTCGAGACTTGGACAAGCTCAAGCTGAGCTTGTTGCAAGACTCTGAATGACTGTGCACACCTCGGTTATCATTGAGTGTGTGCACATGTGGCATATAAAGCCCAAATGACAAGCTCATTTGGAGCTTTTAAAAAATGACAAAATTCTACAAAATGATAATAAGCAAGTAGACCATTTGAACTTTTTAAACCTACAAGTTTCACTTGATAAGACCGAAATGAAGCAATCAAAAATCAACTTAGTTTGGCTCAAAATGGTTTTTTTTTCACTTTTGACTTTTTAAAGCAGTTTGAAAAGTTGACCAATTTGAACTTTGAATCCAATTTGTGAAATAAACTTGATGTATTATGATGCAATGAAGCTTCTATAAACTATATCTATGAAATTTAAACACAAAACAAGATTTTGATTTCCAAAATTCCAACAGTTAAGCATTAAAGGCAGATGAGATGGGATTTTGACTTTGATAGTGTCAGACTCAAATTTATGACCGCAATGAGTATAATGGATCTACACAAGCATAAACCAATGAGGTTCTAATTCTTGAACAAACATACATTACTGTCTAAGCAACAAATCCAAACACACCTTTCATGACCGATATGCAATAAAAGCGAGCTAACCACGATTAAGCTATTATTAATGATCAAACCGAGTTTAATTAACCTAAATACCACTAATTAAACAGTTTGAATTACTTATAACTACAAATACAAGTTATGCGTTGAAACTTTGAAAATCACTTACAAAAGGTCCTTAGCCACAATGGCTTGAAATCACAACCCAAGAACCTCTATCCTATATAAATCAACCCATTAACTCGAATCAACCCAAATCTAGCTCTGCATCAACCAATTCCATTTCCATTTCCAAATTGAGCTCAGTTTGACTTTCTTTGACCAAAAACCAAAATGGCTTGAAACTTGAATGTAAGCTTATAAAAAGCTATAATAAGCTTATACAAGCTTGTTTGAGCTTAATATTAAGTTACTAAAAGCTTTGACATAGGAATTTGAAAATGAAAATTGCAACAGTGAGCATAACACTTGAAATTGAGTTAAACTTTGAACTTGATGATCAAAAGTAGATTAAACTGATAATGTAGCTTGAGTTTGATACAAGAAAACAAAATATTACATCTATTACACTTAACTAAAACTTTTAAGTTAAAAACGACATTAATGAAACTTAAAACTACAAGACTACTCTATCTTGCTTCTTCATGCTTCTTTTATACACCAAACTTCTTCTCCTCTTTCCCGAGCATATCCCACTAATTTCCTTGGCCATTGGATTTCTTGAGAGATATTGGCCTTGGATCGATTTTGGCGCCAAAACAAGTATTTGCCGTTGGGGTTGAGTGAGGGTAGGAGATGCATTAAATGCAATTTGGAGTGTTGTTGAGGTGGGGGAACAAGGAAGTGTGAAGGTAAGGAGGGGGATGGGAGGTGCAGGTGTTGCAGGCATTTGGGGAAGACAGGAAAAAGGCGCGTAGTGGGTGGTTTGACCAGATATTTGACCGGCTATAATATTGAAGGGGGGTCAAAAGGCAAAGGGTCCAAATGGTTGGCAGGGGGTCACTTGGTTTGTGACAAGGGTCCAAGGTCAAAAAGGTATAAAGGGTTTAGATATACAAGGACCTATTATGCAATTTCTGAAAATCAAGGGACCACTTCTGCCATATTTGCAAAGCTGCTCCAAGGGACTAAAAGTGACAAGCTCCAATAGTATAAGGACCAAACTTGACATTTTCCAATTTCCAAGGACCATTTTGCCAATTTTAAACTTGAAGGACCAATTTTGTAATTTCTCAAAACTTTTGATATTTTTCACCAAAGGACTAATTTTGACAAGTTATGATTTTAAAAGACCTTTGGTGATTTTTCTTTTGAAATTATGTGCTCAGGGACTATTTATGACAATTTTGAAACTTGGGGACTAAAGCGCCAATTATGCAAACTTAGCTCATTTTCATCGATTTTAAACATTTTGCATCCGAAACATATAAATGCAATTTTGAGATATTTTCAGTATTTTGATGCATTCTGAGCATTTTTAAACGTTTTGCAGTTCAGATTTGACCAAAAATGATGAGTATTTACACACTCATCAGTCATCCACTAAGGAAGTTTAGGCTCCATTTCGGAGCATGTCATGACATAATATCATGTGTCGTACACTTATGACCTCTACACCTTTCCTTTGGGTCATAATGCATATACTTATGCAAATCGTCCACTAAGGACGACTGATTTAGCTATGTTGTCCACTTAGGATGCTATACAAATAATATTGTGATATTTAAGCTAAAAATACTTAACTAAATCCAAACGGGTTATTTGGGGATGTTTTGACCCGTCTAACATATATCACACATAAATATTCCATATGTAATACAACACAACATTTATATTAACACATAAAAACTGTACATAACATACATCATTCGCCTTGACCGTACATGATCAAAATGGGTCAATATGGGCAAGAATGACATTATGCCGAACACCATTTTAACCTTTGAAAACACTACATAACTACTCGTTTAATACACAAATCTGAATTTTACAAGTTGATACACAACTTAATAACCTAGGGCGTTTCCCAGTAAGCTAGTGTGTAGGGAAAAAGGCCCCATACCAAAGTATTTCACTGAGGTCTGGTTCTCGGTCTTCGTACCCTTGGCTGCACTACCACTAGCTTCACCTATAATAAACATAACAAAGCAACATAAGCAAAATTCTTAGTGAGTAACCATATAAAAGTATGAACATAACATGACATAATACTAATGTTGCTCCGTGATTCCATAAATACTTACTTTTGGTCTGGTACTAGTCGTCCACTTAGGACGCTATGAACCCACATTGGTTCATTATAACTAGAAATCTTCTAATTGTCCACTAAGGACGTCTAAGTCACATATTTCATGACTTTGAGCCATTTATACACCCTGGTCATCCAAAAGGGATGTCTAAGTCCCATTATACGAGACGAGACACTAATAAAAGGCTCATTCATCCACTAAGGATGTCTAGGCTCCATTTCGGAGCATGTCATGACATAATAACATGTGTCGTCCACTTAGGACGTCTACACCCTTCCTTTGGGTCATAATGCGTATAATTATGTACATCGTCCACTAAGGACGGCTGATTTAGCTATGTCGTCCACTTAGGACGCTATACAAATAATATTGTAATATTTAAGCTAAAAATGCTTAACTAAATCCAAACGGGTCATTTGGGGCTGTTTTGACCCTTCTAAGATATACCATACTGATGAGTGTGTAAATACTCATCATTTTTGGTCAAATCTGAACTGCAAAACAATTAAAAAGACTCAGAAATGCATCAAAATACTGAAAATATCCCAAAAGTGTATTTTATATGTTTCAGATGCAAAATGTTTAAAATCAAATGAAAACGAACAAATTTTCCATAATTGGCGGTTTAGGTCCCCAACTTTCAAAAATTAGAAATAGTCCACTGAGCACTTATTTTAAAAGAAAAGTCACCAAAGGTCCTTTTGAAATCATAAGTTGTCATTTTAGTCCTTTGGTGAAAAATTTCAAAAGTTTTGAGAAATTACAAGTTTAGTCCTTTGAGTTTCAAAAATGACAGATTTTGTCCTTGGAATATTAGAGATTTTCAAGTTTGACCCTTGATCTATTGGAGAATGACAAAACTAGCCCTTGGGTTACATTTTCAGAATTGCATGATTGCTCCCTTAAAAATCAGATTTGTCACTTTTGGTCCTTTAAATGCTAAATGATACCAATCCTAGTCCAAAACCATTAACCACTTAAATACCCAAGCCCAAAATACCCAAACTGGTCCAATATCCACAACCGGTCCAAACCCAACCCACCCACGTTTAAAATAATAAAACCGCTCACGGGTTTCCTCCCCCCATCATCACCTACACCGCAACTCCTCCCTACTCCATCATCATCACACCCACCTTATTCCTACCTCCAAACACCCCAAGCCAAGAAACATTAAATGCTTTCCCCACACTCGATCCTTCCACTGTTGATATCCTATTTTCCTTAAAACTCATCAATGGCCAATATTGTCTCAAGTCATCCAATGGCTCCAAAGACAAGTGGGATTTGCTCGAGGAGAGAGAGAAGACCTTTTGATGTATAAATAAGAGAGAGAAGGCGAGAGAGGTAGTACTTAGTTTTATTTTCATATGTATGTCGTTTTAAAATTTCCATGTCTTAAATAAGTTCTAGATTGTAATTTCAAGTTTTATTGTATGAAACTAAGTTGGTTCGATGTATTGTAACCTTTTCAAGAATTAATTTCAAGTTCTATCATAGCTCATGTTTTGCATTTCTCTCATTAAAGATAGTTTCAAATGTACTAAACTCTAAGCTTCAAAAAGCTTATTTACTTCTCAAATAAGTTTACTAAAGTCGTTTATAGCTTCTAGTGAACTTATAAAAGCAATTCAAGCAAAATTGGTGTTTGGTCAACAAAAGTCAACTCTGAAGAAATTTTGGTTGTCATCATGGAAGTGGATATGGGTTGTTGCAGAGCTTGGAATGGGTAGGATTAGCTTAGGTTAGTGTAGTTATGGTTTTGATTCAAGCTACATTATGGCTGGACAAGCTGTGAGTTCCAAATCCCTTTGCATTTTTTTTGAATCTGCATAATCAGTGTGATGTCTCATTGATAGTTATAGTGGTAGCACTTGCATCATTGAGTTGTCATAGCAATAGTAGGATCTGAGTTCATAGATAGCATAGGTTTAGATTCAAGTTTTAGTGGTGGTTATTTGTAAATCATATCCAAAACCTGTGTTTGGATCTGCTTCATTATCTCGAGTTAGAGGATTTGTTTGAGGTTAATTTACATTGCGATCGTTTCTAATAGGTATATTAGAGTCGTTAGCTCCTATATTTGCACCTTAGAACTCTAGAAGTCAAAATCAACAATAATCGCCCTAATTGTATAAGCTGTTGGAATTTTTAAAATCAAAAGCTTGCATTGTGTTCATAATTCATAGGAGCAGCTTAATCAAGCTTTATGATAGCTCATTTCATCATATTCGGTTCACAAATTGAGCTCAAAGTTCATTAAAGTCAAAATTGCAAGTTTGTCTAAAAGTCAAAAGTGAAAAACCGGTTTTACCCACCCTTTGTTGATTTTTCATAGCTTCATTATTGGTTCAATTCAAGTGAAACTTTGGGTTTAAAAACTTCAGTTGGTCAAGAATTGAAAAGTGATTTTGGAAATTTTTGTAAGTCCTTATAAGCTCCAAATCGGCTCCTCAATAAGTTACTTTTGCCTGTTCACACTCGATAAGCGAGTGTGAATCGAGTTCTTCAGAGCTTGTCAAGAGCTCATTTGAGCTCATCTCAGGCTCAGTTTTGGTCCATAGGTTCCTTGCCAGGTCTAGTTTAGGATCCCACATCTGGTTTTGAGTTTCAGCTTATTTGAGTAGCTTATTTTCAAGCTACAAAGTAGTAGCTAAAACCTGATTTAGCTTTGAAGTGCAATTCACACTAGATTCTTGCATCCTGCTTTCCAGAGGTTTAGATTGGTTGATATAGGTTGCTGTTAAGTATTTTTAGCATATTATAGCACGTGATAATTTGGTGCTCATTTGTGGCCTTTAGCTTATTTTGAGTCTTATTTATAAGCAATTGTCACTTCTGACTTCATAATCCTTCACATAAGCTATTGTTTTATATTTTCATAGACTTAGAATATTATTTTAGACTTTTCCTGAATTTTTCATAATTTTCCATCACTTTGTTTACTAGTTTTCTTTATTTTAATCGGTTTTAGGCATTTTAATTAGCTTTTATAGCAAATAAATCGGAAAAGCTTCTAAAAATAATTTTCAATTTTCCTAGGTTAAGATAAATATAAAAGTCAAAAATATTTTCCAAATTTTCTTAGTTAAATTTGTAATTTTAGCAATTTAATTAGTTTTAAATAGTTTTAATTCATAGAAAATAGAAAATAATCAGAAAAATACAAAATTAGTTTTGAAAATTCTCTTTAGTTATTTTAGATTTTTCTAAGTCATAATTTCACTTTTCTAGCTTTATTTCATATTTTCTTATTCTTTAGGGTATTATTAAATAGGTAAAATACTTTTTAATTAATAATAATTAAATAAATAGTCATAAAAATAATTTTATTTTTCTAAAATTTTCTCTTATCATTAGGTTTGTAAAAGTTCATTTTATATTTTTAGGATTAATTTCATTTCAATTTCACATTTTCTTTTATGCGTTCGTAGTTTTAATTTAAGTTTATAAAAGAAAAATCAAAACATCATTTTAAAAATAGTGATAGCGTTTATTTAATATAATTTAGCTTTTAATTTTCTTTCATTTTCCTTTGTCATTTAGTATCAATCATAACCCTTTTCCGTTCAAATTCACCCGATCACTATCGTTTGGTTATTGATCGCATTATTCGTTGGGACTTAACGACCTTGGGAAACACTAAACTCCTCTAGATTTTAATTGCATTGTTTCTGAGCTGTTTGAAGTTTATTACGGTTGGCCATTCACAAGTGGTTAGCTTGTGTGATAAACTTGACGGTTTGGACTCGATCAAATTTTGGCGCCGCTGCCGGGGAGTTGTGCTAATAATCTTACGTTTAGCAGATTAGTGATTTGAATATTCACTCCTTGTTCATACCATCTATATATATCTATATTTTCTTAAAAAAATCAAAAATCCAAAAACATCTTAAAACATATAAAACACAAAAATATTTTTCTTTTGTTTCTACATATATATAAAACCATAAAACTCAAAAGATTCTTCTTTCCCATTTTCATAATTCCCTTGGCTCGAGATTCCTTAGAGTTAACTCTAGTGCATGCTTTTCGTTCTTCTAGATCATTGAGTCCTTTTCGTGATCTAGCGAAATTCTAAAAGGCGTTCTCATAGGCGTCTTTGGCCAAATAGTCGAACCCGAGATTCGTACTATTCCAAGCAACAATATGGCGACGAACGAACTATGGCGAAATGCTCCGAGGCACCCACCGAGGGTTATGGAGATGCCATCGCTTTACACGTAATCAATTCGATCACTTTGAATTGAAGACACATTTGATCACACTTGTGTCTGAATCAATTCCACGGGTTTGATCAAGAAGACCGTATGCACACATCCGTTGGTTTAACAAGTTGACCTCAACGATCAATTTCAAAGATGTGCCACAAAAGTGATCAAGTTGATGCTATTTCCATTCTCACTTGAGGGACGGCCGGATTTGGGCGGAAAAGAACCCCTCGATCCATCGAAACTTGGGAGGATCTTGTTCAAAAGTTTGTCAATTATTTCTTTCCTCCATCAAAGACAACTAATCTTAAAATGAAATTTGGATTTCATCAAAATTTCGATGAAAACTTTGGAGAGGCATGGGAGAGATTCAAAGATCTCCTCGTGAAATGCCCCATCATGAATTCACGAGCTTCAACAAGTTAATATCTTTTATAATGGGTTGAGCAGTAGCGATCAAGATTCTTTGAACGCAGCTCGCGGTGGCAATATCTTGAATCGTAAGCCTAAAGATGTGATTGAGATTTGCGAGCAAAATCAAAAGTTCCTATTTCTCAACAAAGTCAATATTCGAACACTCCGCCTCTTCATCCGGTAACTCTTCCGAGTTAGCCGCTCCGTTAGTCTGCTCTAACAGACGTCATCCGTTGTATGATGAAAGAGGTCAAGGAAATCAAAAGCGAAATTCATAAGCGGAACCAATCAAAGCCGTAAACAAGGTGTGTGAAACTTGTAGTGGTCCACACGCGTATTATGATTGTCAAGCAACCGATGCTTCTTTTACCAAGCTCCGTAGCTTACAGTAAACCACAATCAATACCGACCCAAGGCGATCCTCACTACCTGCACCTAGCGGTATGACACCACTGGTTTTCCTCTGTGCAAAACCATGGCAATCAAAATCGCTTTGTTCGAATCAAGGACAAAACTTCAATAACTCTCAAAATTTCAATCAAAACCGGAACAATTTCAACCAACCATATCAAGCTCCAATCGGCAAAGTTATCAACAACCTTCTCAAGCTCCCTACCAAATGACTTCATGAAAATTCTTGAGTCAAGCATACGTTCAATGCAAACTCGGATCAATAACATGAGAGTTGAGCTAAAAAGGAAATTGATACCACAATGTCTCTGAGACAAATGAGTTGAAGAATATGATGAGCGGTTTCATGAACATGAATATGAACAAAGCTTCGTCATCTTTCGGAGGACTCCCAAGCAATACGGTTCCAAATCCAAATGCCGAGTTGAAAGCCGTCACCACTCGTAGTGGTAAGACGACAATGGACCTTCGACTCAATGCCTCCTCCACCGGGAGCAATGAGTCAAGTTACCAGGATACAACGGACAAGGTGCATTTCTCAAGCCCACGGCACCGCACACGTCCCACTTTCGGTAGTCAGGTTTAAGTCCGGAACCCAAGTTCGAAGACAAATTCTGAGCCAGAAATGACTTCCGTCCCGGCTCAAAAGTCTAGTCAGCTTCCTTACCCATCAAGAATGCATGATGAGAAGCTCAAAGACAAAACCAAAGAGCAAATGGAAAAATTTTTCCAAATTTTCAATGAACTACACTTTGATATAAGCTTCGTTGATGCTCTCGTTCTAATGCCCAAATTTGCATCCACGCTTAAAGGCTTACTGAGCAACAAAGATAAGTTATCTGAGATGGCTAAAACCCCTCTCAATGAGCAATGCTCAGTGGTTCTTCTCAAGAAGCTTCCCAAAAGCTTGAAGACCCGTGAGTTTTAATCCGTGTGATTTCTTGGGGATGGTTCAATGCTCCGCCTTGGCCGATCTTGGCGCAAGCATTAACCTCATGCCACTCTCGGTATGGAAGAAACTATCTCTTCCTAAACTTACATCCACTTGTATGACACTCGAGCTAGCGGACCGTACCATAACTCGTCCACTTGGGATAGCCGAGGATGTCGTGGTGAAAGTAGGAAAGTTTCACTTTCCCACCGACTTTGTTGTAGTAGACTTTGATGCGGATCCTAGAGTTCCCTCATCTTGGGAGAGCTTTCTTGAGAGCAGTCGTGCTCTAATTGATGTATTTTTGAAGAGTTGACCATACGGGTTGACAACGAAGAACTCACGTTTAATATCAACCAAACTCCAAACCTCTATCCAAACAGTGTTGCCACAATTGATCAAAATGCGAAAGAATCAATGCAACACTCTCAAATTTCACGGTTAAGAGGAGTCACCAAAACGTCTTGAGCTAAAAGCTTTAAAATCAACCGGTTCAAACAAATAGTTTGAAAGTTGTACCAAGGAAGTCAAGAGTGTTCTTGATGATGATGATCTAGAATCGGAGACTTTATCGGAAGTGGTGGAAACTACTAGCTCTAAGAGCACACCGCTTGTCCCACCTCCGGAATCAGTTTATCGTATTGAGTTTGTTAACTCTGTGGATGAAACCAAACTCTCTTCAGTTTCATCCGGATTGGATGATGATATTTGTGACCCAATGGGAGACATTCTTCCCATTGAAGAATTGCTCAAAAATGATCCATCATCTCCTAGTCTTATTATTCCCGACTCTTCCATCCCTTCTCTCACTCCTGATGAGGAAGATGACTACTTTTGGAATGAAGTCGATGCCTTTCTTAGTGATGAGTCGATTCCAACAGGAATCGATAATACTTACTTTGATTCGGAGGGGGACATCCTTTTTCTGGAAAATCTATTGATTGAAGAACCGTTTCCAACCCTCCCTACCGGAAATTCTATTGACAATCACCATACAAACTTCAAGACTAAGTTTAAAAATGTCAAAAATGGTGATTTGCTTTTTACTGATGAGGAATGGACTTGCATTCTCATGCACATCTTTATTCCATTCTTCACAGATGGTGTGGTTGCTCTTTCCCTTTTCTCTTTCGGGAATGAGGACACCATCTTTGACCCCGTATCATCCTTTATAGTTTCTACTATTAACAATACCGCGGTTGTATCTCGTCGGTGTGGAACTTTCGATGTTCATATGTTTATTAACACTTTGAGCGAAAGTCCGATCGAGATTGGTTTTCCACGTTGCTTCCCAAGAACCAATGAATACGGGTCGAGTCAAGCTAGCGACTCGGGAATAAAAACAAGAGCACACTATATGGGTTTTCACCGTATTTACGATTTCTTTCTACTATCTACCACCCTAGTGTGGGGAGTTGCCTCATTGTTGTATATAAGTTTTCTAAAAAAAATCAAATAATGGCCGTAGTATTTCCCTTTTCGTTCTTTGTTTCGGCATAACAGCGGTACTTTGAATATTGAGGGCAATATTCATTTCTAGTGTGGGGGAATTCTCACGAATTTTATCATGTAATTATACCACCCAATTCCTCCATTTTGGCCAAATTTTTTTGGAGTAAGTGTTTTCACTTACTCGGCATATGGTTATCGATCCGCCATGTCTAACACACATAAGGATTGGCTAATCCAGAGCAAACGGCTCTTGGTAAAGATATCTCAAATCCGTTGACGGCTTGCAATTTGCCCAAAATTGTATGGTGTTCATTCACCATATCTTTAATTAGTGAAGAGTTGGCTAGCCCGCAAGTTTATGGCTTGTGGTAAAGGCGGTTGGAAAACCATAATTGGTAATCACTCACCAAAGATATTTTATCTAAGAGTTGGCTAGTCCGAAGCAAGCGGCTCGGTAAAGACAAATCAAAACCGTTGAAAGTCGGTGATTTGCTCAAAATCATTTGGTTATCATTGTACCAAGGTTCTTACTTGAATCGAAACAATTGGCTACTCGTAAGTAATGGCTTTTGGTAAAGAGATTCAAATCCATTAAGTTTTCTCAAAAGATTGCTAGGGACTAGCAATAGTTTAGTGTGGGGATTGATGAGTGTGTAAATACTCATCATTTTGGTCAATCTGAGCTGCAAAACAATTAAAACACTCGTAAATGCATCAAAATCTGAAAATATCCCAAAAGTGTATTTTATATGTTTCGGATGCAAAATGTTTAAAATCAAATGAAAACGAACAAAGTTTGCATAATTGGCGTTTCGGTCCCCAACTTTCAAAAATTGGCGAAATAGTCCCCGAGCACTTATTTTAAAGAAAAGTCACCAAAGGTCCTTTTGAAATCATAAGTTGTCATTTTTAGTCCTTTGGTGAAAAATTTCAAAAGTTTTGAGAAATTACAAGTTTAGTCCTTTGAGTTTCAAAAATGACAGATTTTGTCCTTGGAATATTAGAGATTTGCAAGTTTGGCCCTTGATCTATTGGAGAATGACAAAACTAGCCCTTGGGTTACATTTTCAGAATTGCATGATTGGTCCCTTAAAAATCAGATTTGTCACTTTTGGTCCTTTAAATGCTAAATGATACCAATCCTAGTCCAAAACCATTAACCACTTAAATACCCAAGCCCAAAATACCCAAACCTGGTCCAATATCCACAACCCGGTCCAAACCCAACCCACCCACGTTTAAAATAATAAAACCGCTCACGGGTTTCCCTCCCCCCTCATCATCACCTACACCTGCAACTCCTCCCTACTCCATCATCATCACACCCACCTTATTCCTACCCTCCAAACACCCCAAGCCAAGAAACATTAAATGCTTTCCCCCCCCCCCCTTGCACTCAATCCTTCCACCTGTTGATATCCCATTTTCCCGACAAAACTCATCAATGGCCAATATTGTCTCAAGTCATCCAATGGCTCCAAAGACAAGTGGGATTTGCTCGGAGGAGAGAGAAGACCTTTGATGTATAAATAAGAGGAGAAGGCGAGAGAGGGTAGTACTTAGTTTTATTTTCATATGTATGTCGTTTTAAAATTTCATGTCTTAAATAAGTTCTAGATTGTAATTTCAAGTTTTATTGTATCAAACTAAGTTGGTTCAGTGTATTGTAACCTTTTTCAAGAATTAATTTCAAGTTCTATCATAGCTCATGTTTTTGCATTTCTCTCATTAAAGATAGTTTCAAATGTACTAAACTCTAAGCTTCAAAAAAAGCTTATTTACTTCTCAAATAAGTTTACTAAAGCTGTTTATAGCTTCTAGTGAACTTATAAAACAGATTCAAGCAAAATTGGTGTTTGGTCAACAAAAGTCAACCTGTGAAGAAATTTTGGTTAAGCTGTCATGGAAGTGGATATGGGTTGTTGCAGAGCTTGGAATGGGTAGGATTAGCTTAGGTTAGTGTAGTTATGGTTTTGATTCAAGCTACATTATGGCTGGACAAGCTGTGAGTTCCAAATCCCTTTGCATTTTTTTTTGAATCTGCATAATCAGTGTGATGTCTCATTGATAGTTATAGTGGTAGCACTTGCATCATTGAGTTGTCATAGCAATAGTAGGATCTGAGTTCATAGATAGCATAGGTTTAGATTCAAGTTTTAGTGGTGGTTATTTGTAAATCATATCCAAAACCTGTGTTTGGATCTGCTTCATTATCTGAGTTAGAGGATTTGTTTGAGGTTAATTTCTGTTGCAGTCGTTTCTAATAGGTATATTAGAGTCAGTTAGCTCCTATATTTGCACCTTAGAACTCTAGAAGTCAAAATCAACAATAATCTGCCCTAATTGTATAACTGTTGGAATTTTTAAAAATCAAAATCTTGCATTGTGTTCATAATTCATAGGAGCAGCTTAATCAAGCTTTATGATAGCTCATTTCATCATATTCAGTTCACAAATTGAGCTCAAAGTTCATTAAAGTCAAAATTGCAAGTTTGTCTAAAAAGTCAAAAGTGAAAAACCAGTTTTTACCCACCCTTTGTTGATTTTTCATAGCTTCATTATTGGTTCAATTCAAGTGAAACTTTGGGTTTAAAAACTTCAGTTGGTCAAGAATTGAAAAGTGATTTTTGGAAATTTTTGTAAGTCCTTATAAGCTCCAAATCAGCTCCTCAATAAGCCACTTTTGCCCTGTTCACACTCAGTATTAACTGAGTGTGAATCAGGTTCTTGCAGAGCTTGTCAAGAGCTCATTTGAGCTCATCTCAGGCTCAGTTTTGGTCCATAGGTTCCTTGCCAGGTCTAGTTTAGGATCCCACATCTGGTTTTGAGTTTCAGCTTATTTGAGTAGCTTATTTTCAAGCTACAAAGTAGTAGCTAAAACCTGTTTTAGGTTTTAGCTTTGAAGTGCAATTCACACTAGATTCTTGCATCCTGCTTTCCAGAGGTTTAGATTGGTTGATATAGGTTTCTGTTAAGTAGTTTTAGCATATTATAGCTTCTGTGATAATTTGGTGCTCATTTGTGGCCTTTAGCTTATTTTGAGTGCTTATTTATAAGCAATTGTCACTGCAGCTTCATAATCCTTCACATAAGCTATTGTTTTTATATTTTTCATAGACTTAGAATATTATTTTAGACTTTTCCCGAATTTTTCATAATTTTCCATCACTGTTTACTATTTTTCTTTATTTTAATCAGTTTTTAGGCATTTTTAATTAGCTTTTATAGCAAATAAATCAGAAAAGATTCTAAAAAATAATTTTTCAATTTTCCTAGGTTAAGATAAATATAAAAAGTCAAAAAATATTTTCCAAATTTTTCTTAGTTAAATTTGTAATTTTAGCAATTTAATTAGTTTTAAATAGTTTTAATTCATAGAAAATAGAAAATAATCGAAAAATACAAAATTAGTTTTGAAAATGCTCTTTAGTTATTTTAGATTTTCTAAGTCATAATTTCACTTTTCTAGCTTTATTTCATATTTTCTTATATTTTAGGGTATTATTAAATAGGTAAAAATAGTTTTAATTAATAATAATTAAATAAATAGTCATAAAATAATTTTATTTTCTAAAATTTTCTCTTATCATTAGGTTTGTAAAAGTTCATTTTATATTTTTAGGATTAATTGTTTCAATTTCACATTTTCTTTTGTACGTTACGTAGTTTTAATTTAAGTTTATAAAGAAAAATCAAAAACATCATTTTAAAAATAGTGATAGCGTTTATTTAATATAATTTAGCTTTTTAATTTTCTTTCATTTTCCTTTGTCATTTAGTATCAATCATAACCCTTTTCCGTTCAAATTCACCCGATCACTATATCGTTTGGTTATTCAACGCATACATTCGTTGGGACTTAACGACTGGGAAACACTAAACTCCTCTAGATCTTAATTGCATTGTTTCTGAGCTGTTTGAAGTTTATTACGGTTGGCCATTCACAAGTGGTTAGCTTGTGTGATAAACTTGACGGTTTGGACTCGATCACATACATAAACATTCCATAAGTAAGTCATTAAGCACATAATGTATAATAATAACACAATAAACTGAAATAAAACCGAAACCGAACCGAAACCAACAAAAACTAAAATAAACATACAAAACTGAAAACGAACCGAAAAAGTTTGGTTCGGTTTTGTCGATTTTCGGTCCGGTCGTTTTGTCACACCCCAATTTACATTTTGCGTGGAATGGAATTTCGGGATTGACTGTCATAGCATCACAATCACAGTTATATTGAACGACCTAAAGTGTCGTTTGGAAAACACATCGTTTGATTTAATAAAATAATCGAGTTTACAAAGTATAGGTCCCAAATGAAAATCAACTTGTGCGGAAATAAATTTGTTACAATTCAAACGATGTTTTAAAGTATATAAAACCAGTGAAACGCGTCGTCACCACGACTCTATGATAAGTCCACATGCATGCCATGAAGTGAATGCCTTAGATACCGAGATAAAACATGCTAAAAGTGTCAACACAAAGGTTGAGTGAAATCCATAGGTTTAATTAATTCGCTTGAACACAATAATCGTAGTGTGAGTTAAATTGATTCACACTCATCGTTGAAAACAAAACAAGATTTATTTCACTAAGTTCATGACACCAAAGCGTAAACATCGCACCAAATAAAAATTGGTAATCATCGTTTCATCGTCGCCCTAATAGGTAAACTTGCCAATTTACCTTAATGATTCAATATAGTGCGCTCGATTTCCTAACCGGGTCAATAGGAGCGGAGTGTTAATTCAATAGGCCTATTCACAATATTCGCTCACCGCAAGTGACTAATGGTTCATGATGTAGGGACTTGAACATGGCAAATACTTAGTGACAATAAAACATTCGGATATAGCATACGATTCAAAGCATTTGTGTTCGATTAAAATATAGCATGTATCTCCCCCAAGAGTTTGTAAAACAAATAAGTAATAGAAAGTGGGGCTATGAACTCACTTGGACAAAGATGCGATGGCAAAAGTGAGTACACCGAAATGTAGCGTGAATCTCTAAACTTGACCTATTATGAATGATATGATACATAATAAGTTATGAAGTAATGTTATGCATGCGATTCGGATGATATTTATACCACTTATGAATTTTTGAAAACAATACTTCTCGTCGAAAATATAATCCTTTTAACGCCTTGACCATTTTTAAATTACTTCACATGTATATACGTTGAAATGATATCCGACGATAATCATTTAGTGATTTATTGTGAAAATATTACTTTTCGTCGTAAAATAATGTTATTGAAATTTCCATGAAAATGACAAAACGGCCTCTAAAAGCTAGTCGTAAAATGGTGCACGTCGAGCATTAGGAAACGAACTCAACAGCTTTTAGGAAGCTCGTATGATAATCTCAAAGTTTTAGTACATGAGTTTTCGTCATAGAAGTTCGATCATAGAGAAAATATAGCTAAAGTATGGTACTTTTGTCCCAAAATATAGTTTAAGGATGGTTTTTCAAGCAAACTTTGAGCGACCGTATTTTAATCATTACAACTCCGCTTGACGAACGGTTGGACATTTTGGAAAATATGGTTGGCGAACTTACTTTTACTAGAAGACATCTTTTATAATAAGTACTACGTCCATGTTAAAAACGACCCTCAACATGGTCCCTAGTTGTCAAGTATATGTTTAATAGAAAATATATTAATGTTGTTAATAGAATAAAGTTACGGCAACTTTTGTTTATCGCGTAATTTGCTCGTTACAAGTCCGTTTTCACGTTTTCTACGTCCTTAGATTCGTGTCAAAGTATACTAATATATTTTTGATAATTCGACACAATTTATAAAGCTTAAGACTCATTTTGACTCGTAATGAGTGACATTTTCAATGCTGAAATTTCAAATTAATACTTTTCGTCGTCAAACTTCAAAAATTCATAACTTCTTCGTTATAGCTCCGCTTTAATCCGTTCAAGCGCCACGGTTTCGTTTTAAAGTATATTTTCTAAATATCTAGGCCAAATATTTTGTTCACCGTCGGATTTTCCGAATTAAATTTTAAGGACAGACCCTTTTCAAAACGTGTCGAAATGAGTTTTCTCGCGCCAAACCTATTCTAACCCATTCAAAACAACTCCGAGCTATTCTAATCCTACCATACACCTTCTTAGGGTGTCATGGGTTCCTAGACATCACCAAAACTAAAATATAACAAGGAGTAATTATAGGATGGAATATATATATATATAGCACATAAAACCTTAAAACCTTAAAATGGTATAAATATCATGAGACTTGCATGTTTCACCAATAAAATGATATGACCACAAAAATGAATATGAAATAAAAATATGACTATGAATGCTTACTAGTGATATGATGAGGTTTAATGGACAAAAGGTTTTTCCTAATCACTTGAGGTTTGTATTACAAAACCTTGCAACAAATGATACTAGTGTGTAATTATATTTGTCTTGAAAACTTGGATAATCCTTCCTTTTGGGGTCCCTTGGCTGCCGTATATTTTGAGAGAAGAAGAAATGGAATATAGGTCTTTGGTTTTTGCAAAGTGAGATAATAATGAAGTGAAAAATAAATTTGTTTACTACTAGTAATGAGAGATTTTGTAAATCACATTGTGACTCATCATCTATATGTCGACATACATGAGCACAACATTTGAGTTTTTGTTTTTGAGTAGCTTTTACAAGTATATGTGTAATATTTAGTAAGTTATTTGAAGTTAAATGATAAGTTGTAGTCCCTTTTGAATATTTAGGGTAGCGTTGGATAAAATAAATTTTCCACGGGTCAAGATAAAATATATTGAGGTCATAAAATTATAAAAATACGTTTCTTGAAAGATTTGAGTGAATAAATATTTATCGGGTTGAATTTAAGGAAATCGTCGTAATTATATAAATATAACAATTTATATACAAAATAAATTTAAAACAATGGGTAAACTCATAATATTATTTTTATAACTTAATATGAGTATAAAAATATATCGGGATGATTTTGGAATTAATGGATCAATTGTTCAAAATAATTAATTACGCGATAACTTTTATTTAATAAGAGTTATATCGTTTAATGAAAATGCAAACCATGCATAATATTGATATGAAATGATGACAATGATGTTAATGAAATGTAGACTAAACTTAGTCTATATGAAATGTCCTCGATGATATGATCATGAATTCACAGCTAAACCATTACGGTTACGTGAATTTGATGCTCGTAAACCTAGTTCACGATAAATGATAAATAATGAAGCATGAATAATGTTTTGAGAATGACCCGAAAATACGAATTGTCACAGTTTTTTGTGTGGATTTGCTCAACCCTACTTAAATATGTTACTCACCTCGAAAACGCTTAAATAGAACACGAGCTCCTTTAAAGACGTCCCCGGCTAACTCCTATAACCTAGGAACGTATAATTTATATGAAACTTATTAGGAACTTGATTAAGCTTATCATAATAAGCACTAAAAGGGTGAATAAGCCATAATGGGTGTTTGATTCGTGGCTTATAAAACCATACCAGCACTATTTCTAAAAATTAACACCATAAAATGGTGTTATGAGATCAATAGGCTACCCATCACTTGTCTAATAATTTATACATGATTACTAGGGTTCTTGATGATTTCTCAAAATCATATTTTTACATAATCATGTAAAATTCACAATAACCCTATAATTGGCATAAAGGCCTAATCTTTAAGCTTTAGCCATATGCCCATAACTAGTAAGGAAAACTATGAGTCCCAAACCCGGATCTATTCACTTAGCTTGTATGAATATGTTGCCTTGGATGATTCCTAAATAACTAAGATTGAAACTATACTTGGATGCATTTTCTTTGTCTCACTAAAGTTCCTAACTCTCTTCATTTTTCTCTTTAAAACCTCAACTTATTCAACCTTATGTGTGTTTGATAATGTGTTTGTGAAAACCAATATGCTCTGTGATTAGATCGATGGTTATGTGTGTGGGTTTAAAGGGTTGAGGGTGGGTCGAGGTCCCGGTTCGAGCCTTGGTTCACCTAGGACCTTCCCAACTTCCCTTTTTCACTTTTTAAAATTTTTCTTTTCTGCACTTATAAAACAAGCTTTAAGGAGCTTATAAAATTTTGAAAACTTTAAAACCTTTTGAGATAAGTGGAAATAAGAAAATAAGCTAAGTGGTGGTGAAATGAACAAAGGCTATTTAAAACTAATCGATAGCTTATTTAAAACTAGGAAAAGCTATTTGAAACTTAGATAAGCTAGGAGAAAACTAATATGACTTTAACTAAGCTCTTGAGACACCAAATAAGCACAAATAAGCTGTGAAAAGCTGATACACCAAATAAGCACTTAAATACCACTACTCCCAAAGCAACCTAATGAGCTACTTCAAGCTTGCCTAAAAGCTTTATGCAAGAAGCTATTGACCCAAATCCAATTGGAAACTCAAGTTAGCAATGCAAGCGGTTAATAAAACCATAATTTAGCTTAATAGAGCTTTTAAGAGCTTGTTACAAGCTTGTGAAAGTGGTGTTATCGACGTAAGACTGGCAGTGCGGGGAGGTGTTCTCTTATGAAAATGATTTGACATATTTTTGTATTTTTTAATGTTTTCTTATTTTTTGGTATTTTTGATTTTGAAAAAAGTTAAGTGAATAAGCTATTGATAGGCTAAAAGTAAACTAAATTGAGCTTATAGAGCAGTTTATAAAGCTTTGAAATGTAATTATAAAGTATTGATTCAACAATAATATGCAACAAAATGAATAGTAAAATAGAATTTTATTGATAAAGAGTTGATTACACTATTTGAAACAGAAATACAATTAAAACTTAAGAGCTTAAAACAATTTAACATAAAACCTTTAAAGGAAATTACACACTAAAAACACACTCCAACTATGTGAATAGAATGAGGTATTTGACCTAACTCTAGGGTTTCGGAGAGCTTTGAAGCTCCCGGATCCAATGTCACTTCTAATCTTGTCCATTGATTGATAGCTTCAATTGTAAGCATGAATTTGAGTCGTTGGATCATTTTTATCACCGATTTCACTGGATTGCCACGGCGGCATCATGCACATGTCGAGTGTGTCGGGCTCTTAGAAGCTCCAATGATTGGGTAAATGATTTTGGAAGCAAGGTAAATGGAGAAGACGGTGAATAGTGATGGGTGGGGTAAAAAGCGCGAAGGGTGAGAATGGGTGTTTGGTGGGATGGAATTTTTGACCAATGGGTTCAAAGGTTATTTTGATAGGGGTCGATGGTGTGAAAGGGTCGAATTATTATAAAGGGTAAAAGGTGGGGTTCAAGGGTATTTGGACTTGGGTTTTATTTTTGGACTAGATTATTAATAATAGGTTTAAAAGTGTAAGTTTTGATTTTTGAGGGTAAAAGGTGTAAGTGGGAGAAAGTGAAAGGGTAATTTTGATAAATGGTATTATGGGGGTACAAGGGTGTAAAGTGCAATTATGGTAAAGATGAGGGTGAAAATTGACAAGTTTGTTAAGTGAAGAGTAGATTTCGTAATTTTTCCAAAGTTAAGGGGTTGTTTTGTAATTTTGGATAAGGTAAGGGTTTGTTGTGAAATTCCTTCAAATATGACCCATTTCTTCAAAATCATCTTTGAGCATTCAAATTCTTCAAATTCACTCAACTGATTCCCGGCTTTGGCTTTTGCACTCTTTTCCTTCTCGTGTTTCGGTTTTTTTCTTTTGTCTTTCTTTTGTCGGTTTTTTATATCCGGACTTGCACATGCATAAACTCAAGAAATATACAAATGTTAAGCATTAATGGTTGATTTCCGGTTATTTTAAGCTTGTTTTGATCAAGAAAATGTATGTGTTTTCACACATACTACATATATATAGAACTTGCGAGTTGGGACTGTCAATAGAACTAGATGGTGAGCTAGCTATATATATCATCTTCATTGCTAACTATATTTTCCATTTCCTATTATTACAAACATACGAGAGAAAGCTACAACATTAAATACACCCAATCTATAGTTTTATACGTACATAGGATAGACACATTCCAAAAAAGAAAAAAATAGAAATGAACAACAACAATTTATGACCGAGGAAAATCAAACAATACAAGAAACGCAAATAAAACCACTCCTCCAACTAGTTGACTGGAGCAGGGCCTCAAAGAAAGAAAAAGTAAAAGTATCATTAACCCGAACATACCTTGACTCTGAAAAGGGTTCGATTCTTACTCTTTGCAAATTTGAGACCCTTTTTATATTTGAAGAAACCGGAAAGCAGACTCTCTAACTTAAGTAGGGTAAGGACCGTAAGATTGTCTGCAGATCTCAACCTCTCTCATACACCGAAAAGCGGTATTAAAACCCATAACTTGTGAAAACAACCTCTACTTTAGATAAGGGTAAGACTGTCTATATTTAGTAACTACATCATATTAAGTGAATAATATACGAATACACTTAAAGTTTATTTGTTTGAAACTTACAAGCTGTTATATTATTACCGATCTTGTTTTATTTGATCGTCTCTTTTACATAAGTGGGTGATAAAAGCTTAATGTATGTTATAAATGCAAATAAAGCTTCAATGCAACTTATAAAATAATCTCTTTTATAATCTTTTCATCACCAAAGAACAACAATTTATTTTGTCAAATATACCCAACAACGGCAACAATAACATATGCAATCTCGCCAGAGTAAGGTATGAGAGAGTTAGAATGTAGACAGATGCTACGCTCACCGTCGGGATAAACCCGAGAGAGAGACGCTTTCGGATAGACTCCAAAGCAAGACAAATATGCGGTGAGAGAGAATAGAAAAAAGTGCAAAAAGCAAGAGAGCAAACAAGTATAAACATTAAAAAAAACAAAAAATTAAAAAAAAAAAAAAAAAAAAAAAAAAAAAACAAAAACAAAAAAAACAAAAGGCAAAAAACAAACAAATAAGCAAACAAAGGAGAAAGCTATTAGTACATTAAAAAAACAAACTGACAACCTCCCTATTCGACTGCTCAGTATGGATAAAGTATAAAACGCAGTACTCGAGTTTTAGTAACATCCAAAGGGAAGTTGATTACTTGATCATGCCAAAATGCTCCTTTAACTTGAGAATTAAACTATGTTCTAAAACCCTCACATATTTTGACTGGAAATCATTTAAAACAAGCCATAATCTTTTGGTCCTAAATTCTTCTTGCTCCAACAAATTTTGACTGGAAATCATTTAAAACAAGCCATAATCACTATACCAATAAAAACTTCAACGATAACTTCTAATGCCTTTAAATCTTGTGTACTCCATATCCAGTCCTGAAATTGAGAACAAAATATCAATATAATTAGTTTTAATAAAACACTTGTGCAACAAATATTTTACCGTGTCATATGGTTCCGGAGGAGGGAATGCTGAGATCCGTTGGGCCAAAATTCAACTTGTTTTGTACCATCAGGTTGAAGGGTAAACTTGACATACCGGCATTGGTTCATATTTGGACACGAGAAACATCGGGTGCGTGAATAATTGACAGTGCTATTCAAATGCGAATCAAAGGTGGTGATTTCAGAGGAGTCAGCCACTGTGAATGAGAAAAAAGGCGATTAAAACTGATAATCACTTTTGCAAGCAAAATATACAGTAATAGAAAGAATAAACCTAGATGATCATTATAATTGACTCGATGGGTGTTTCGGTCTTATTGTAAAGTTGTGAAAAAGAAAAACCATGCCTTCTCAAAAATCATTTTAATCATTTAAATAGCAGACAGATAATAAATTTTTAACCAATGCCTATAGGGGTATAAGTGTGCGAGCCACGGCTCGTTAGAAGTCTAACTTGATCACATTTCCATTTCACAAGTTTGGCCAGTTTGTATATAAATAGTAGATAGATAATGAAATTTTAACTATATATTAACTGATACATACTAATAATTGAGATATTTGACTAGATCTACAATTGTTAAATAAAGTTAAACTCTTTAAAACAAGAATTTGATAGGTCGACCTGTTTAATCCACCCATAACCTAAACACGAACTTTCTAATAACGTGTTTTGGACCCGACCCTAACCCGTTTGTAGTCGTGTCATCTAATCAACTTGCGTAAGCTGGTGGGGAGGAGGTCCAAGTTAGCTTATTTGGTTGTAACTTGAAAGTTTATTAGCTTATTTGCAATGTAAATAGCTTAAGAATCCAACTAGATTGACGAGGATGCATAAACCCTTATAAAGTTAAACTTAGGATTACCCAAACACAACCTCAAAATTAATAACAAAACATAATAAAATGTCTGATTAATACGCAAACTAAAACTCATGTACTTTAAAAGATTTGGCATACCTGAATCATAAACGGTACAAATGAGCCATCCTAGTATGGCCAAGAGATACCAATCACCACTAATCGTCGAACGATGTATAATAATGATTAAAGTTACGATCTTGATCAAGGACACGTGTTCTGAAGAACGTAATTAATAAACCAAAAATTTAAAATTGATTGTAAACGCAAAAAAAAAAATCACAAAGTTTGTATTTGCAACGGCGACTGAGGGTTTTCTTTGGTTAGCTAGATAAAGAATATTTTTTAAGGGTTAAGTGATTTTTTTAAGGGTTAAGTTCACGATAGCCTATGAACTTTTCAAAATTTTAATTATATGTTACGGACTTTATACCATTATCATTATCCAAACTTTTATCTAGTTCTTTATATGAGTAATGTATTTTTCACAAAGGTGTAGATTGGCGAGAACACTGACTCCGGGTGCCTTTTGGCACCGCCATTGTCCACCTCGCATGATAATAGCCCGACAACTCTCCCGCCTAGTGGGCACCAACTAGAGTGAGCACGAGCCAAGACTCGGACCCATGAGCTCTTATTCCACAAAGTCTCTAGTTTTTCATAAGTTTTGCGGAGTAGAGACCTATATGAAGCAAATGCCAAGAATGGACTTGAACCCTTGGTCAATTAACTCAAGACAAACGCTTCAACCATTGAACTAATGCTTCATTAGTATGAGTAATGTACTTTTATCTCTGTCTTCATATGAGTAATATACTTTTATCTCCGTCTCTCATATTGGTAATACATTTCTATAAAATTTTCAAATATAGGTAATATTTTCACCACATAAAAGCTTGGATGATGATAATGGTATTTTATAAAATCTGTAACCTATAATTAAAATTTTTGATAAATTTGTGGGTGTCTTAACTTTATTTTTAATAATTTTCTTTCGTTTTGATTAATAGAAGGGATATGCCAAATGACAGAATTGTCGCTTAACTTTTGAAAAGTTATTTTTGTCGACCCACAATAAAAATATTGTGTCTTTGTTTTTTCAACATTGGCAAACTTTATTTTAATACATAAGGTATTTGCGCGTTGCGATACGGATACCCTATGATTGACAAAAAAAAATGATTTCAATCCGACCCAGTTCATCTATTTTTACGGATTCGACTCATCCTCGTCATTTCGTTTTTAATGACTTTTATTAGCTAGCCGAACCGATGACGACTCCGGACTCAGATTGAACACATTGGTCCGTCCCATTTTCAAAATTATATGTACCATCAACTTGTTAGTATAAGTTATAGAGTAAATTACACCGTTCGTCCTTGTGGTTTGCGTTGACCGCAGGGTTTCGTCCTTTGACCAAAAAAGTTGCACCGTTCGTCCTTAAGTGTGAAACGTTATGCACCGTTCGTCCCTCCATCCAACTGGGCCCACCAAATCCCACTAACGTCAGTTAAGTAAGGTTTTTAAAAGGGTATTTCCGTCATTTTACCCACTACTTTATCTTCTTCCTTAACTTCATCTTCAAACTATAGCCACCCACCATCATTTTCTTCACATATATCACCTACCACCACCTTCATATCCAAAACCAATCATCACCATCCCATTTTAGCACCACAATCATTTTCACATTCACTACCCACCACCAAATCTACACATTCATCATCAAATTAAAATACCATGTTCAAAACCAATAACCCACCATCATAACTCTACAAACCCATAAACAAAAGCTCAAATAAGAAATCTTAACTTCAAATAAATTATGAGCTTTTTCAAATAAGCAAAAGAAGGAATAGAAAAATAAAATAAGCCGAGACATAAGCTCAAACGAACACCCTCTTGAAATTTGTGACCGGCGAAACAAAACAAACACCCCGGTGGTATCTTTCCGATGAGGACCGAGGATTAAACAAACACCTTTGTAGGTTGTTTTGGTTCACCGAGCACAAATAAACACAACCCTCTTGGGTTGGTTTGGACCGCACAAACCAAACACCAAGCGCACCCTAATCGGGTTGTGGTGTGGGTCCAGATAAACAAACCAGACGCACGCACTTCGGGGTGCTATTACACATAAACAAACACCCCTTAGGTGTTAGATCGAACCAAATCAACACCCTATGATTTTCAGAAGATATAACTTTTCACATACACATCAAACCATAACACAAGGTGGCGTATAAGATGGAATTCTAGAGAGAAAGTTAGAGGTTTAGGGAACTTAGTGAGAGAAAGTGAAAGATATTATTATGAGCTCCAACTCTCTACCTTGGGAGGTAGAGAGTATTTATAGTCTTACATAAATCGCCACACTTTGGGGCGTGGATCGGGCATACAGGTGGGTAAAGACCGTCCGTCCTCCACGGTGTTACTTAACTAAATTACTACTTAACTTAAAGAACTACGACTACGAGCTTTCTAACGATTACATATACTTGAGGTGACCGACTCTTTAATACCGGAATTTCTAATTCCTAACAATCTCCCCAAGGGAGGTCACCTCAATAATGTACCAAAATTACATTGAATACGAGATAGATATGACATTTAACAATTGATCTTGCATTCTTGATGTAGTCCTTTGCTCCTAAGCTCGTAGTCATTGATTCTTCACGGTGCATGTTTGGTTATTCCAAGTGGAGGTCTTTCTTGATCCACGTGATGATAAGATTGAGCCATCTTTGGAGATCATCACTATCAAAAATCTACGAGACATCCATTGTGGTGTTGTGACTTTGGGACCGACATGCTCACATTCGGATCATGATATCTTCTCATCGAGTAGCGGAAGCATTTGTTGAATCATGATATTGGCGCGTTAAGCGAAGCATGGAGTGAAAATATCGAGTCATTGATGCACTAATCATGATTTCTTTAGAGATGAATGTGTTAAGTGAGCATGCGGCTATGGATTGACCGCTTCATTCGATCACCGCAAACGTCGGCGCACACGCATACAACAGTTAGCAACAAATCGCACGAAAGTGTCTTTGATCACTTTCGATGAATTGAGGTACACGGTCCACGGTTCCCGTTGATCGATATAATCTTGCTGTGATCGGTAGGATTCCTAAGAATCTCCTTGATGGGGTTTCGCAATGTTCTAGTTGTTCTCAAACCGAACGTCTCAAAGAAGACAACACGGAGTGAGTGAACGGTAATTTTAAGTCCACCGATTGATGAAAAGAGATTTGAAAACAAATCATGTATTGCTCAATAGAAATTGTTTTGCAATACAACGAAGGTTTTATTGAAAATCAATTATCAATCATAAAAATACCTTTGGTTTGAAAATGAGTACACGATCGATGTGCTAAAGAAAAGAGTTTATAAGCACAAAGACCGGTTTTCAAAGGTATCCGTCAATCCCTAACTGAACCGGGTTTGATTCAAGAGATTGAATCGCCCCATTGTTTTCATTCGGTTGTCACATGGTTGATCTATAAAATAGATCTCACATGCCACCTACCGGAGCTTGTTTGATGTTGGCTCGAAGGCTTTCCATCTTCATTGTGAATATGTAAACACATCACTCGGATGTTCCGCAATACCACAAGGATAATGCGAGGACTCAAGATATAATCTCTTTCCACATTGTGTGAAAGCAGAGAGTCTTCATTGAAAAGTGTCCTAATGAGATTTATTGATGATCTCGTGGCTCTAGACTCAATTTGTGCATATTTGGATCTGTCTTGCGGAGACTAGGGAGAGGTCTCCTACTTCAATATCAACAATCTCTAAGAGAAAGTCGATAGATTATGTCGGTTCCCGTGAGAATGAAACAAGCCCTTTTAAGAGGAACTTGAGTGGTTTGGAAAGGTGAAGTGCATGCGTCCTTTGGGTCCATGACGTCTTGTCTTCAATCTTGATGTTACCATCGGTAGCATATGAAGTGAACCCGGTTTACGCCTAAGGTTGAATAAATGGAGGGCTATTTGTTTTCACCCTTTTCTCATTCAATTCTTTTAATTCTTCAACCCCTTGATTGCTTATCGAGACTTCATAGCTAGAACCTTGTTGGGTTTATTCCATTACTAGCTCGGTCTTAGTCCGCACTCTTCCCATATCTCACATTTCTCCTTTATCATCATACCTAAGGACTCTACACTAACTAGTGGATTGTCCTCGGTAGATCCCTCCGATTCGGCGGATCATGGGAACCAATACCTAACCTTATCATCCTTTATCACCGTACATTAAAGTAAAGTTGGTCGGTCTATTTGGTATTGTTCATCCGCCATAGGATCCAATTGAAAACCATTTGAAAATCAATTCGGATACTTGTGATATATAATCAAAGCATTTTGTACCGAATTGTTTTGATATTTTAAACGAGGACTCCCCTCAACATGTGCATCAAGTATTTGAGAAATGTTAAGCACATGGAGGCAAGAGAAAGAATTAACTTCTTTGATTACAATTTTCTAAAAATATCAACATCACTTCCTCAACGGATCAAGTAGAAATAGCATTTAGGGAAGGATGAGGTTTCCATAAATTCGCTCCCCTCAATATGTGCCTCGAGGTATGAAAAGAGTTTTGCACATACTAGAGGAACACGCACATTAGGATGAATGATCACGTTTAAAATCAAAGGTTTAAGATAGATGCTCCCCTCAACATGTGCATTGAAAAATTGAAATCGTTTGTCACATGTGAGAAGGACAACATGTACATTCTTTTATAACCATTTACGATTATCGTTTAAATCAATTTAAATCACACATTCTCCCGATCACAATTATCAAATCATTTGAGATTTGTGATCTCGTATAGATTTAAATTGATTTTGAAAGCTTTAAGGAGAATTGTGACTTAATTGTGAAAGAGTTTTAAGCGATATGGATCGATTTTAAGACTTTAAACTCCATTTATAAAACATGCATGTATATCTTTTGAAAACAATTTAATGCCAAATAACTTTTTAATTTAATTGAAATCATTCTCCCCTCAATCAATGACGTGGGTTGTTGATTGAGATATAGAGATTTTGACAAATAAGTCCAGATGATTATCAAAAATAGAGATCGAGTTATTTTCAAAGCATTTGGTTTTCGCAGATAGGAGTTTATAGAATCGAGCATAGGATTTGAAAACATGGAAAACATGGCTCGTTCTTTCTTTAAAACCGGTTATTGCACGAAGATGACAATAAACCATTTTCTCTTTCTCCCAAAAATATATATATATTTTTTTTTTTTTTTTTAAATTGAACAACATCTAAAATCCGTGTCATTCTTTGATTGACAAACACAAAGACCGTAGATATAATCGAACCGGAAAGAAACATGACAAAATGACAATATTTTTGAAGATTTTTCGACTTTTTGATTTTATGGATTTTGAAGGTTTTATAATTTTGTATTTTGATTTTCGAATAGATATATACAAGAGATAGATGAAGAAAGACCTTTACTCCTCGTCTTCTTCTACAAGACGTTTGAGAGTTTCGGTTGAAGGCTTTTCAAACCAAGGCGTGGAAGTATAAACTCAAAAGCGTTCTCTTGGAAGAGCTTTGGTGAAGATGTCCGCTAAGCGATATTCGGACCTCACAAAATATAGTTCCACCACACCTTTTCCACTTGTTCCTGATGAAATGATGTCGAATGTCGATATGCTTTGCTCTTGAGTGTTGGGCGTTGTTGCATGAGAGAGCAATAGCACTTTTATTATCACGAAGACAGAGGGATTTTGTTGAATTCAAAGCCATAGTCGGATAATTGAGATCTCATCCATAAGATTTGAGCACAACAAGATGACATGGCTATGTATTCGACCTCGTAGAGAAATAGAAGTACTCATTTGCTTCTTTGAAGACCATTTCGATCCGGCTCGAGCAGTCAAGTCTAATAGACTTAAAACAGCTCGCACACGGATGCAATGAAAATCGAGAGAATCTGAGATTCCGGGTCGTTATGTCCCACGGAGACTCAATGGTGTGTTAAACACTTGATCGAGACGATAGATTGATCACTAATGATAGTGATCGAGAAAGGATAGGATTTGAATATTACACTCACTTGAAAAGGTAATAAATAAAAGCGACTTAAATGCAAATTAAGAAAATTAAAAGATAAAAGATATTAAATAAACGCTATCACTATTTTTAAAGTGATGAGCGTTTAAAACTTAAAACGAAAAACTTACGTTTAAATAAAAATAACGTAAGCGTACAAATAAAAGCGTGAAAATTATACAATATAAATCCTAAAAATATGAAAATACATTTTACAAACCTAATGATATGAGAAAATTTATAGAAAAGAAATTTAATTTTACAACTATTTATGTAATTATTATTAATTAAAACTAATTTAAACTATTTAATAATACTACGAAATAAAAGAAAATATGAAATAAGATTAGAAAAATAAAGTTAAGACTTAGAAAAATCTAAAATATGATAAAACTAATTTTAAAACTGAAAATATATTTTTAGACTTTTTATGTATTTATTATTAATTAAAAACTATTTAAAACTAATTTAAATTATTAAAATACCAAATAAAAGGAGAAAAATAGGAAAAATACTTTTAAGCTTTTACATTTATCTAAACTTAAGAAAAATGAAAAATTATTTTTAGAACCTTTTCTTAATTTTTGTATTAAAAGCTATTTAAAAAGGCTTAAAAACTAATTTAAATTGAGAAAATAGTAAACAAGCTAGGAAAAATCTGAAAATTCAGGAAATGCTTAAAATAATATAAGGAATATAAGAAAATATAAAAACAGGAGGTTGTTAAGAGGATTAAGCAAGCGATATGGAAAGTGCTCAAAAATAAGCACTTTGATAAGCTAATGGACACCAAAAGCTACCAAAGCGATAGTGAAGCTCTAATAAGCTATATTAACCAAAATGCAATGAGTTCCAACAAGTTCTAACCACTGTATACAAGCTAGACATGATTTGAGGTCTTGAGCTAATGGCGAAAAAGCAGTTAAAGGGGACCAAGTTACGACCACCAAATAAGCAACCAAATAAGCTAGAAATAGGAAAAGCAGAACTTGGAACATGGAGAAGACACAGGTGACTACTAATGAACCAAAATGCAGACTTGGGTGAGCTCAAATGAGCCACTGCAAGGTGCAAAACTCATAAAAACATGCGGGGCCTTGCGCCTGCGAGTTTGACCCCATCTTCACAAGCTTTTTAAGGCTTCTAGAAATTTGATAAAATTTGGAAAATTGTTAATAAGAAACAAGACCAGACTTTATAAAACAACAAGAATTACTTGATTTGACCAAGAGATGAGTCCATTAAAATCTTTCCATTTGACCCCAAAGCGAATTTGCAATTTGACTTTTATGAAAAACTTGGAAAGTTGACTAAAATGGATTTTAATCTTGATTTGAGGACTAAAAGTGATGTAATAAGTTGGAATGATGCTCTGCAAGTTGAATATATGAAGTAAGAACACAAAATAAGCTTTTGTTATTTTAAAATCTCAATGAGACTTGCTAAATGGATGATTAACTAGAATTTGACTTTTGTATGTTACAAGTACATAAGTAAGACAGAAATGGGCTAAGATAAACTAAACAAACTTGCAACAACAGATCACAACTACAGAGCAGACCTTAAGAATAGACCAAACATGGAATCCAAACACCCCTTAAAACTGAAATGCAAACTTAAAATGACAAAAACATAGAACCGAGCAGAGCTCTTGATCAAATTAAGCTACCATGAACTAATTACAACTGTTTAAACATATTAAAACTACAAATGATCACAACTATAAGAAAAACATGAAGCGCAAACTAACTTGAAATATGAAGACCGATAAATTAACTTACATGTATCCAGTTGTTTGCGAGACCATAACAAACCAATACTAACCTAACCTATGCTATTTCAACCCAAATCCATCCTTTGCAACAACCCTTTTCCATTTATGTTCCAAGAATAGTCACCGAGTTGACTTTTGTTGACCAAGGTTTAATTGAGAGTATAATCTAAATAGAAGCTTATATAAGCATTCAATAAGCTATATGAGGGCTTATCAGAGCTTATGAGAACTCAACAACAACTAATAACAACATTTAATTTAACATGAAAATCTTTTGAAATTGAAATTTTACATAAACTAAGAATGGAAAGGAAACTTGAATTTTATTATTGATAAAGGATCACTTACACTCAAAAACACTTAAACAATAACTTGAAAGTTTTAAACATACACAGGAAAACATGAAAATATAAAAACGACATAAAGCTAAACTATACTACACTACTTAGCTCCTCATCTCTTCTCTTTCTTCCTTTTATACCCAAATGTGCTTCCACTTGTACTCAGAATAGATCCCACTTTCTTTTGTAGCCATTGGATGAGTAAAATTGATCATGGCCGTTTAAATGGATTTGGCGCCAAAAAGGATTATCAACAGGTGGAGGACTTGAGTGTTAAGGGTTTAGGATCATTTAATGGTTCTTGGATTTGTGTTGAGGTGGGGGACAAAGGTGAGATGAAGGTGGTGAGGGGATGGTGTGTGGAGAGGATTTTCAAAGGAAGCGGTGGTGAGGATGACTTTTAGGCGCCAAGTGGTGGTTTGATTGGATTGGTGTTGACCAAAGCGATATTAATAAGCCAAGGGTCCAAAATGTAATATGACGGGGGTCCAAAAGGATAGGCGGTCAAAAGGGTCCAAAATGATTGAAAGGGTTTTAAATATAGGGACCTTTGTTGTAATTTCTGGAAATCAAAGGACCATGGCTGTCATTTCATCAAAGTTGATCCAAGGGACTAATAGTGACATTCTCAAAAAGTATAAGGACCAAAATTGCCACTTTGCAATTTTCCAGGGACTAATTCCGCCAATTTTGAAACTTGGAGGACCAATTTGTAATTTTCTCAAAACTTTTTATATTTTTCACCAAAGGACTAAATTTGACAACTTTTTATTTTAAAAGGACCTTTGGTGACTTTTCTTTTGAAATTTTGTGCTCGGGGTTGTGATTTGACAATTTTTGAAACTTGGGGATCAAACGCAATTTTGCAAATTTGATATGTTTTTCATCGATTTTGATATTTTTGCATTTAAAACACATAAAACACGATTTGTGATATTTTGATCATTTGATGTGTTTTCGAGTGTTTCGGATGATTTTGCAGTTTATTTTGCACAAAATGATGAGTATTTACACACTCATCAATCCCCATCGAGATATTGCTAGTCCCTAGCAATGATTTGAAAAACATAATGGATTTTAATCTCTTTACCAAAAGCCATTACTCGGAGTAGCCAAATGTTTCGGTTCAAGTAAGAACCATGGTACACCGATAACCATGTGATTTTGAGCAAACCACCGACTTTCAACGGATTTGATTTTGTCTTTACCGAAGCCGTACCCTTACGGACTAGCCAACTCTTAGATAAATTATCAATATTATCTTTGGTGAGTGAATACCAATTATGGATTTTCCATGCCTTTACCACAAGCCATAACCTTGCGGGCTAGCCAACTCATTATCTTTTGAGGATGATGGGAGTGAAGAACCATACAATTTTGGGCAAATTGCAAGCCATATAAACGGTTTGAGAAATCTTTACCAAGAGCCGTTTGCTCTGGATTAGCCAATCCTTTAGTTTATCAAACATGGCGGATGATAACCAAATGAGTGAGTGTTAGAACACTTACTCCAAAAAAATTTTGGCCAAAACGGGAATTGGGTAGATAATATATGAAATTCGTGAGAATTCCCCACACTTAGAAATGAATATTGCCCTTAATATTCAAAGTACCGTGGTTATGCCGAAACAAAGAACGTAAAAGGGAAATACTCGGCCATTATTTAGAAAGGTTTTTTTTTTTTTTTTTTTTTTTTGAGAGAGATATATATATATATAACATGTGGGGCATTACCCCACACTTAGGTGGTAGAAAGGGTAAGAAGTCGAAATATGGGTGAAAACCCATATGGTGTGTCTCTTGTTTTTGGTTACCGAGTCGCTAGCTTGACTCGACCCGCATTCATTGGTTCATGGGAAGCAAAGTGGAAGAAACAATCTCCATCGGACTTTCATTCAAGATGTTTGGACAAACATTTGAAGCACGTGAAAGTTCCACACCGATGAGATATAGAGAAAGATGCACCGGCTCACGGATGGTACATGAAAATGCGGGGTCAAAGATAGTGTCTTCACTCCGAAGGAGTTAAGACATGGAGAAGTCACACCGTATGTGAAGAAAAGAAGGAGAATTATGATAATGATCATGACTAACTCCTCATTATCGGAAGGGAATTCATGATTTTGGATCATGAATCTCATTAGTGAGGATAAAATCATCATCACATGATGGAAGAGAAGATAGAATACGAGAGGTGGGACAAGTGGTGTGCTCGAGAGCTAGCAATTTCCACCACTTCCGTGATGGTCTCGTATCGGAATCGGACATTTCATCGAAAGAGGATTTACTTCAAAAAGTGTAGTCATCATTAAATTCAAAAGAGGATTTGAGAAAATCCGGAAGTAACCTCGAAATGTCGAGAGAATCACAAACATGCAAATCCCAATCACTATTGGATATATCCTCGAGACTCACTTGGGATTAGGACAAGATCCTCAACACTCGATGATTCCGTTTCGAAATAGTCTTGAGATGATCATCCTCCATTATGAGAGAGTCCTCGGGATCAAAGAATTTCAAAGAAATAGGATCATCGACCTCTTCCAAAGGAGTTCACTTCTCTCAACCGGCGTGAGTGAAGGAGAAGAGTCGAAATGAAAGGCTCAAACGGGAGTGGGATTGCCACTCGGTCGTAGATTCCTCATCAAAATCATCGTCGTAAATCGTCGTCATCATAATCGTGCGAGAGGTTTCCAATATTGGGAGCTTACTCTAGTCGCTTGTTCTTGACATCGTTTTCGACGAGACTCTTCTTTAATCAATTCTTTTAAATCTTTGAGTGTATCGAGACAATTTTGGAGAAGTTCTTGAGGAATTTCGAGAGGTTGTGTTTGAATCGTTTGGTATTGTGGAGGTTGGTCATGATAAGAGTAGTCATAATTGTTACAAGGATTATGCTCATAGACAAGCATGTTCCCGTTTGACACTCAAAACTCGGGTGAGGACCTCCATGATACTACACAATTACAACTGATGTGGGTGTGAGTGGTATGTGTTGTAGTCATAATTGTTATCGGGAACACGCTCATAGACAAGCGTGCTTCACGATTGACAATCGGCTGGAATGTGAACCACCGGTACTACAACAAGAAAGCTGCCGAGTCTCACGGTGTGGTAGCCGATGGAATGAATCGGTTTGTGTTATGGTAGGAATAGGGATCCCGGTTATAGACAGACCCGTTTCCGATTCCACCACGCTACAAGCGGGGCAATTGCCACCATTATAAGGACCACCACACCATTGACAACCAAGAGGGTGAGGATAAGACATGGAAAGAATCAAAGGTTAACAGAGGGTAAGAAGTGAAGAATCAAAAAGGTAAGAGGGTAAAGAGGAATATTTTGGTGTTTTGAAAAACATGATGATAAAAACAAAGAATGAAAATATTTTTGGCGCTTTTAACACTTTAGGAAAAGTGTTAATGAACTTTTGGATTTTCCGAAAACTTTACAAAAACTTTTACAAAAGATGGGGTATGTGCGAGAATGGGTGCGAAAAGGCTAAACACACGCTAAAGCCTCCCGTGGCGCTTAAAATTTTGATCCGCTCGAGCAGTCAAGTCTAATAGACTTAAAAGCAGCTCGAACACGGATGCAATGAAAATCGAGAATAATGAGGGATTCCGGTCGTTATGTCCCACGGAGACTCAATGGTGTGTTAAACACTTGATCGAGACGATAGATTGATCACTAATGATAGTGATCGAAAGGATAGGATTTGAATATTACACTCTTGAAAAAGGTAATAAATAAAAGCGACTTAAATGCAAATTAAGAAAATTAAAAGATAAAGATATTAAATAAACGCTATCACTATTTTTAAAGTGATGAACGTTTAAAACTTAAAACGAAAAACTTACGTTTAAATAAAAATAACGTAAGCGTACAAATAAAAGCGTGAAAATTATACAATATAAATCCTAAAAATATGAAAATACATTTTACAAACCTAATGATATGAGAAAATTTATAGAAAAAGAAATTTAATTTTACAACTATTTATGTAATTATTATTAATTAAAACTAATTTAAACTATTTAATAATACTACGAAATAAAAGAAAATATGAAATAAGATTAGAAAAATAAAGTTAAGACTTAGAAAATCTAAAATATGATAAAACTAATTTTAAAACTGAAAATATATTTTTAGACTTTTATGTATTTATTATTAATTAAAACTATTTAAAACTAATTTAAATTATTAAAAATACCAAATAAAAGGAGAAAAATAGGAAAAATACTTTTAAGCTTTTTACATTTATCTAAACTTAAGAAAATGAAAATTATTTTTAGAACCTTTTCTTAAGTTTTTGTATTAAAAGCTATTTAAAAGGCTTAAAACTAATTTAAATTGAGAAAATAGTAAACAAGCTAGGAAAAATCTGAAAAATTCAGAAATGCTTAAAATAATATAAGGAATATAAGAAAAATATAAAAACAGGAGGTTGTTAAGAGGATTAAGCAAGCGATATGGAAAGTGCTAAAAATAAGCACTTTGATAAGCTAATGGACACCAAAAGCTACCAAAGCGATAGTGAAGCTCTAATAAGCTATATTAACCAAAATGCAATGAGTTCCAACAAGTTCTAACCACTGTATACAAGCTAGGACAGATTTGAGGTCTTGAGCTAATGGCGAAAAGCAGTTAAAGGGGACCAAGTTGCAGGCCACCAAATAAGCAACCAAATAAGCTAGAAATAGGAAAGCAGAACTTGGAACATGGAGAAGACTGGGTGACTACTAATGAACCAAAATGCAGACTTGGGTGAGCTCAAATGAGCCCTGTGCAAGGTGTGCAAAACTCTTGACAAAACTCATGCAGAGCCTTGTGCCTGCATGTGGATTGACCCCATCTTCACAAGCTTTTTAAGGCTTCTAGAAATTTGATAAAAATTTGGAAAATTGTTAATAAGAAACAAGACCATGACTTTATAAAACAACAAGAATTACTTGATTTGACCAAGAGATGAGTCCATTAAAATCTTTCCATTTGACCCCTGGCTGAATTTGCAATTTGACTTTTATGAAAAACTTGGAAAGTTGACTAAAATGGATTTTAATCTTGATTTGAGGATGAAAGTGATGTAATAAGTTGGAATGATGCTCTGCAAGTTGAATATATGAAGTAAGAACACAAAATAAGCTTTTGTTATTTTAAAATCTCAACAGACTTGCTAAATGGATGATTAACTAGAATTTGACTTTTGTATGTTACAAGTACATAAGTAAAGACAGAAATGGGCTAAGATAAACTAAACAAACTTGCAACAAAGATCACAACCACAGAGCGAGACCTTAAGAATAGACCAAACATGGAATCAAACACCCTTAAAAGCCGAAATGCAAACTTAAAATGACAAAACATAGAACCAGAAGAGCTACCGATCAAATTAAGCTACCATGAACTAATTACAACTGTTTAAACATATTAAAACTACAAATGATCACAACTATAAGAAAACATGAAGCGCAAACTAACTTGAAAATGAAGACGATAAATTAACTTACATGTATCCAGATTGTTTGCAGACCATAACCAAACCCAATACTAACCTAACCTATGCTATTTCAACCCAAATCCATCCTTTGCAACAACCCTTTTCCATTTCTGTACCAAGAATAGTCACCAGTTGACTTTTGTTGACCAAGGTTTGATTGAGAGTATAATCTAAATAGAAGCTTATATAAGCATTCAATAAGCTATATGAGGGCTTATCAGAGCTTATGAGAACTCAACAACAACTAATAACAACATTTAATTTAACATGAAAATCTTTTGAAATTGAAATTTTACATAAACTAAGAATGGAAAGGAAACTTGAATTTTATTATTGATAAAGGATCACTTACACTCAAAAACACTTAAACAATAACTTGAAAGTTTTAAACATACACGGGAAAACATGAAAATATAAAAGCGACATAAAGCTAAACTATACTACACTACTTAGCTCCTCATCTCTTCTCTTTCTTCCTTTTATACCCAAATGTGCTTCCACTTGTACTCGAATAGATCCCACTTTCTTTGTAGCCATTGGATGAGTAAAATTGATCATGGCCGTTTAAATGGATTTGGCGCCAAAAGGATTATCAACAGTGGAGGACTTGAGTGTTAAGGGTTTAGGATCATTTAATGGTTCTTGGATTTGTGTTGAGGTGGGGGACAAGGTGAGATGAAGGTGAGCCGAGGATGGTGTGTGGAGAGGATTTTCAGCGGAGCGGTGGTGAGGATGACTTTTAGGCGCCAAGTGGTGGTTTGATGGATTGGTGACCGACCAAAGCGTATTAATAAGCCAAGGGTCCAAAATGTAATATGACAGGGGTCCAAAAGGATAGGCGGGTCAAAAGGGTCCAAAATGATTGAAAGGGTTTTAAATATAGGGACCTTTGTTGTAATTTCGAAATCAAGGACCATGGTCGCCATTTCATCAAAGTTGATCCAAGGGACTAATAGTGACATTCTCAAAAGTATAAGGACCAAAATTGCCACTTTGCAATTTTCCGAGGACTAATTCGCCAATTTTGAAACTTGGAGGACCAATTTGTAATTTTCTCAAAACTTTTATATTTTTCACCAAAGGACTAAATTTGACAACTTTTTATTTTAAAAGGACCTTTGGTGACTTTTCTTTGAAATTTTGTGCTCGGGGTGTGATTTGACAATTTTTGAAACTTGGGGATCAAACGCAATTTTGCAAATTTGATATGTTTTCATCGATTTTGATATTTTGCATTTAAAACACATAAAACAACGATTTGTGATATTTTGATCATTTTGATGTGTTTCGGTGTTTTCGGATGATTTTGCGGTTTATTTTGCACAAAATGATGAGTATTTACACACTCATCAAGCTCACAAGCTTATCACCCAAAGCGGGCACCTCGGGCGTGCTTCGACGTGTATCTTGACAACTCGCATGATCGGCATCTGCATAGGCCGTTAGTGACATACCGGTGTCCTTGGTACCATAGTCCCATATTGATGGTTCCTTGGAGATACCGAAGACCCGTTTAAGCGCTTCAAGGTGCTTTTTAGTAGGCTTAGCACGGTATCTCGCACACATACACACGAGAGAACAAAATGTCGGTCTCTCGGCGTTGAGATACATCGGGGATCCAATCATACTCCGATATTTCGTTTGGTCAATCATGATCCACGAGAGGTCCTCATCTAGTTTGGTTCGGTCAATCATGGGGGTGTCAAGAGGTCACTTGAATCAAATCCAAATTTCTTTAAAATCTCATTGCATATTTAGATTGATTTATGAAAATGCCTCGGGACTTTGAGAAATTTGTAATCCCAAGAAAAATGACATTTGTCCCATCATTGACATTTGAAACTTTGAACTCATTTCATTTGAAAAGCGATCACATTCCATTGGGTCGGTCGAGGCAAAGATAATATCATCAACATAAATTTGAACATGAATCAAATGTTTGCACGACTTCACGGTGAACAATGTAGGATCAATCGCTCCTTTGATGAATCCGGTTGATAGAAGAAACTTTGACAGATGTATCATACCATGCCCTTGGAGCTTGCTTTAAACCGTAAAGAGCCTTCTTCAAGCGATAAGCGTGAGTAGGATGCTCTTGGTTCACGAATCCTTGAGTTGGTGGCGTGAGACAACTTCCTTAAGATCCCGTTCGAAATGCCGTCTTTACATCCATCGATATACCACCATGTTCTTACTAGCGACATTAGCCAAAAGATTACGATTGCCTCGATTCGAGCAAGCTGGAGCAAAAGATTCTTCAAAGTCTATACCTCCTCTTGGCGATATCCTTTAGCAACTAATCGAGCCTTGTTCTTCAACACATCACCATGCTCATCAAGTTTTACTTTGAAGATCCATTTTAGAGCTATAATCATAGCACGATCGGAGCGGTACTAACTCCCATACATCAAGGCGATCAAACTCATGAATTTCATCTTGCATAGCATTGAACCATCTATCTTCATTCATAGCAGTTTAACATCTTTTGGTTCGATCTTAGATAGTACGGAGTTGAAGAAACACCATAAGGCATCGGTTGCGAGTTGCTTCCGGGTTGATCTGAGACGAGAGGATTTCCAATTATGTTGTCTAATGGATGATCGTGAGTCCATTTTACGAGGTGTTCATGTGGCATTTGTTGAGGAACCGAGGTAGGCGAGTCGATGTCTCTCGAAGATGATGGTTCGATGATGATTCGGGAGAAGCAAATATGTTTTCAAATGGAGCATCTTGAGAGTAGCAAAGGGATTAACTTCATTATTGATGTCGAAACATTTCCATGATGTACATTTGAAGAATGATGATTTGTTGATGAGGCGAAGGATCGTGCGGGTGCTTCTTGGCTTAAAGATATTGAGGCGAAGGATTGATTTCATTCACGGAATATGAGCATCCTCTCATTGTAGGGATCAACACCTCATTAGTAGTAGACTCATCAGTTCATCAAACATTGGATCAAACAATTTCTTAACATCATCTTGGATGGAGGTACATATGGCGTTTCTTGAGAGGAGTTTGGAACAAGGGATGAACCAATAGGACTGTTTTGAAGTGCGGGTCTGGTGGAGTGTCCGAGAGCCATTTGACCGGTCGACTCATCAAGCGTAACGTGAATTGTTTCCATGATATTTCGGGTTCTTTTGTTGTAGATTCGGTATCCCTTTTGTTTGGTGCATATCCTACAAATACTCCAATGTCGACTTTAGCTCTAAGTTTGCCCAAGTCTTGACCCTCATTAGTTGGATAACACAAGGCACCAAACACACGAAGGAAAGATAGATTAGGTTTCTGTTGTGGACAAGTTCATATGGAGTTTTTCCATGAATGGTGTGAATCGGGGAGCGATTTTGTGTGTAGCATGCGGTGGCAATTGCTTGACCCGGAGAAACATTGGAACCTTTGAGTAGATCGGCATTGTTCTAGCGGACTTCAACAAGAGTACGATTTAGTCTTTCAACTACACCGTTACATTGAGGGGTTCGTGGAACACTTCTTTGATGGTGATTCAACGCTTTCATAGAATTCACTAAGTTGTTTGTTGACAAACTCGGTTCCATTATACATTACGATAACTACGGCGGTTTTGTTTAGTCTAACTGCAATTTGTTTGATGAGTTTGATGATGATATCGAGTTTCATCCTTTGTCCTTAAGAACTTGACCGGTGAATCTAGAATAATCATCAAGCACAACTAACACATATTTCTTCCCAAAGATATTCGCACCCTCATTGGTCCACATAAATCCATATGAATCATATGAAGAACACGTGACGAGTTAGTAGGTTTGGGTTTATGGGCATACTTCTTGCTTTTTCCCAATTGACATCTTGAACAAAGATGATCCTTTTCATACTTTAGTCTAGGTAAACCTACAACTAAGTCCTTTACGGAAAGATCGTTGATGGTGCGAAGTTCAAGTGATTGAGACGGCGATGCCATAACCATGACTTTGTCTTTGAAGCCTTTGATAACAAGCAAATTGGTGAAGCTCTCATCATGTCATCGATAGAGATAGTGTAAAGGTTTGAGCTACGAGTTCCTTTCAGCAGTTCCTTACCATTAAGATCTCTAACAAAGCGGTATGTTTTCGAAGGCTACTTCTAGATCGAGAATCACGAAATTGACCAGCGAGAGAGCAGTTATGACCTAAACCTTCCACATAATACACTCTTGAGATGACACTATCACCAACAACATAATCTCCATAACCCATAATAGCACCGAAATGATCATTACCAAATCTAATGATCCCGATGAATTTGCTCACGAAGTTCATGAGCGTGACCGGTCTCCAGGTCATATGCTTGGAGCGGCTGAGTCCGGTACCACGAGCGATTTGAGCGATCTGCGGTTGAACACGAGACAAGAATGGATAGCGGATAATTGGGATCCCCATGCAAGAATGGGTTCCATTTGGTTAGTAACAGCAGTTGGACCACCCACATCGAAATAGAAGCATTCATATCGAGACGGTGAGGTAATGGAATCATTGTGAATAGATGCAATACTAGTGTCATATTAACCCTATTTCTGATGTGACCACTTCTTAAGGAATAGTTCTACCGGTGAGGCATCCATTTTCTAGTGGGCATTATCGATTAGTCTTATGACCAGCGGTATCCAATAAAAGCCTATTCTTTGAATGTTCTTCTGTGGGTTTCCATTGTTTTCTAACTCTCTTTCGCTTTTGCCTTTTAGCCTTTTTAGTTTGAGTTTTAGCATTAACAATATTGATTGGACAATTAACATCATTAGGCAAAGCATTGACATCACATCCATGATTAGAAGCGAATTCAAGCAAACATCGGAACAAGTTTTGCAAATAGTATCGAATTGAATTAATTACGATGCGCTTATGGCTAATACTAGAATCAACACGATTCGTTTTATTCGATTCAAACATAAGGTTCCTAGATTGTTCTTCTACTTTCTTCGATGCACATTCTTAGCTTGAGAGGTCCTATCATTCCTTGTATTGTCTTGAGACTTTGACTGCTCCCTTTAATGTCATGATTACTCTGTAGAGGAATGGGAACATTAGTTTGTTTTACTACTCTTTGCACCACTGTTTAGATGTCTTTGGGATCTGAACTACATGCGGTGCACTACGGTTCACTTTCATAAAGCTAGATGTCTTGAGATTAGTACTCTAGAAGGCACATTTGAGTTCTCTTTCTTAGCATTGTGGATCTAGAATCTGAACTACTCAATGGTACACTACATCTCACATTCAAGCCATTGGGAATCGAGTGCATGTCATGTTTGGCCTTAGGCATCGAGCATGGAATCAAAGGGTTAACTCTCTCACCTAATGTCTTTGGGCATATTGTGATCAAACATTCTAAGATTTCTTGAGATCGTTTGGCATATGAGCATGCATGTCCAATTGCATTATCATGAGGTTTCTCTAGCTTATCTTCTTCAACAATCTCACGCGAGCATTCTAAGCACTCCTTAAGGGATGAGAAATATGTTTGAATGGCAAGTTTGTTGTTCCTTAGGTGAGGGGACATATGTCACGGGTAAAGCATTTTATTACTAGAGTGACCCTTTGATACAACATTTTCCTCATTGAACATTGGCATTTTCCTTTTACGACTCTTGATTCTCAATTTCCTTTTGCAATGAAGTTATTTGTTCGTTGTTTTTGTTACAGTGACTTTAATTGATTCAAACAACTCATTGAAATGACGTTTAACCTTTTCATTTTCTTCTAGAAAACTTTCGTTTTCCTTTTGTAAAGCATTTACTAGATTTTGAAGATGAAACGTTTGAGAATTCGAGAATCTAAAGGAGGAGGCATTTGGGAGCTGTCATATTGTTCGTTTGACCCTTTAATTGAGAGATTTGGGCTTTCAATTTTCGATCGTGTTACCGAGCATGAATCTGTTCATCTCGTTTGTTAATTTGAAAAAGCGCATCAAACTCGGAGCATCGAAGATGTCTTGATATTTGAAGTTTTGACATTTTCTTTGAGATGTTGATATTTTAGTTGTAGATTAAAATACTCAACTTCTAGTTTAGAAAAATGTTTAACCAAATTGTCATGATCATCAGTTCAATTTTCTCATTTAGTTTAGAATTAGTTTTTTCAAGCTCAATGACACGATCATGGGAGACTTTCGAGGCCACGAGATAATTCATGAAATTTGGAAGCATTAATAGAGCAATTTGAGCGATGAAAAACACATCTTGAGCAACACATTCGGTAATAAGATTTTCATTTAATGTATGCAAGTTCTTTCTCTCAATCTCATTATATTTTAGTGCGCTCATAATCACTAACCGACAACCATTGCATCAAATTCCTTTTCCATACCTTTAATATCGACTTCTACCCTTTTTAAGACTCTCAAAGTGATCTTTTAGAAGTTTAAAGAAGGGCATGACCTCGATTAAATAACATTCTTTCATTTGTTCAAAACCTCTTTCACCTTGATTATACCGGTGGGAGTGATCCTTTTCTTGCAAGTTTTCTCAAAATCAACAAATAGTTGGAATATAACGTATTGGCTAATTAATGTCTTGCTTTTAGTGGCAATTGTTCTAGGTACAAGATGCATAGGTGTATTAGGAGGATACAGGTTGCTCTAGGCATTTTCGAAGGGAGGTTTGTTTCTACAATATTTTCGACTTTACGCTTATCTAAATCCATTTTCCGGAAGACTTGTTAGGAGTCAACAAAGTCGAGGCTTAAACTTGTTCAATGCAATCAGTTTTCCTTCTTGTAATCATGAGGAGAGAAGATTATGTTTTCTCTTTGCATTTGGGATCATCTTGCTTCTTATTCATCTTTTCCTAGTGATTTCATTTAAAATCTTATCTTCCTCGATGCACTCAACGCAACTAGGTTTACGCCTAGGCTTAAGGACTTCATTACCATCATAAATTACCTTATGAGCATTTCTAGCCTTTTAATTGCCTCTGGATTTGGTTCCTCTACAAGGGGCAGCTATGCTTATCGCTTAGAACTCTATGCTTAGTGATCATGTGAGCGATCGAATGGTGTTTCCTTGTAAATACAACTTGTTTTCAAGTTTGTTTTCAAAGTTTTGATTAGAAAAATCTCTCAAGAGTTTTGATTCCTTTGCATTAAATTCTTGCTTAAGCATTTTCACATTTTCTTGAAGTTCTTGTTTTGCTTATTTGTTTTAGAAAGTTTTCTTGCAAGGAATTTAATTCTTGTTTCAATACTTCTTCTCTAAACTTACTTTTTCTAATTCTTGTACTCACTTGGACATCCATTTCACCGCTCACGGTGGTCAACTCAAATTTTGCCCGTTGTTCATAAATAGCAACACGTTCCTTATAGGCATTTAGTTGAAATTATGGAATCATTAGGAGCACATGCGGTGTATTCATCAAAGACATAGTCATTGTTGATGCGGAAGATGCATCACTTGGTACAATTTCACTTTCACTTTGTTTCACGTATTGATCGTATGGGACAATATTGATATTACCCATATTTTCAATATTTGATTCAAAAGTTTCGATTGGTTGTACATTGTCATGCATCTGTTGCACATCGACGATCATCGTATAGTTTAATACCTCGAGATGAGTTTGTCCTTGGATGTGCCGACTTGTGGTGAGGAAGAGATCTTGGGAGAAACCATTGGAGAGATGCTAGCCATAAAGATTGTGTGTGCGATGGGTCCATCATCTACATCAGTCGTAAGCATCACGATCGGCGACTTGAAAGGCATTCGATGATTGTGACCTATCTCTGAATAATTTGCTCATCCACATCGCATCATAGGTCTTTGCATTGCCCTCGGCAAAAGCAGACAATTCCTCTTCATCCAACGCACCATTGTCCCGAGCTTGTGCAACAACATCTTATCTACGAAGTAATCGGCGATACGAGGGCGCTTTGGAGATGTCGTTCCTTGCAATGTGTCCTTCACCACCACGGTTGTAGCATTTGATTGGCTTAGGTTGACCTTGGTTACCATTTCTTCCTCGATTCGGTTTCCAACATAACCTCTCCAGCTCCACCTCTTCCCCGATCATCTTGTCTTTCTGAGCTGGTTGCACCACGATCCTTCCATCTTTAACGGTGGCTTGATTATGTGGGTTAGATGCGATTCGAAGGTTGTTGTTGGTTTGTGGAGAGAATTCATGTTTTGACTAATGAGTAGAGCTAGTTGATTAACAATGTTATCCATGCGTGCATCGACATCGACTTGTTTGAACATAGGATCGGGAATGAGTTTGTGATTACCATTACCCAAGGGTATGACTTGTGATGCTTTGGTTGTGATTCCAATGTTTGAGTAGAAAATTTGTTGAGTCATTAGACGAACTTGTCTCTCCCTGGTTGGTTTTAAAGCGATTGAGAATCAATTTTTCAAACATGGCATGTCTCTCATTACGAAGGAGGAAGGCATAGAGTTGCTCATAGTTTGTGTTCTTCAATCCTTTAGTAAGCTTCACGGTGTAACAAACTTGTGCCATTCGGGTTCATGTTGTTCACAAATTTTGAGTTCAAATGAATGTTAGGCATAGTCATTCGATGTTCCTCATGTCATTAACTAACTTATGAAATCTCACATAGTACTCATAGACACTCTCATCGGGTTTCATCTTGAAGTGCTCAAATTCGTCATAGAGTTGGGATTCTCTGTCTTCCATAGTTAGTTCGAACACGAGAGAAGCATCTTAACATTATCCCAAAGCGCCTTTGCTTGATGTTATGATTGATCGACTTGTAGATGTCTTTAGGAAGACCTTGAAGAACAATGTTTGAAGCCACGATATCTACATCAAATCTCTTTTCTCCTTATCATCAAGCTCATCATACATCTTAGGTCATCCATTCCGTAAATAGGAGTACCATCTTCATTAGTATCAAGTATGTCTCTAGTCGTTTCAACTCGATATGGTCCTTCATCAATGGATTTTAGAATATTGACACCATTTTCCTTTCCAAGGCAATACAATCGATTCGTTGAGCCCAAGAATCGTAGTCGATTCATCGAGCATGGGTGGGCAGTATCCGATCCATTGCTTGTACATCCTCGACAGCTGTGGAGATGATAGTAGGGACGTTGGTGGACATGTTATCAGATTATACGGGATTTTATAACTCAATGATTAAACCGGAAATAGATTCTTTCACGGGTTTTACTAAATCAAGAGAAAACCGTAAACAATCACTCAAGCTAGATGATAAAGCTCTAAGTCGCTAGAAACAAATCCACTAAGTCGCTACCAATTAATTAGCTAAGCGACCAAGTCGCTAGAATCCCAAGTCGCTAACGAGAAAACAAGTCGCTAAGTAGTAACTCGCTATAGACCAAGTCGCTAACCAAATTTTGGCGACAATTAAGCTACAAGTCGCTAGAAACACAAGTCGCTAAAGAGCAACTCGCTCTTGACCAAGTCGCTACCACAAGTCGCTACCGTAGTGGAGAGTCCACTACTTGTCCTTTAAGTCGCTAGCTCTAACTCGCTAGCTTTTAACAACGTAAGTCGCTACAAAATAATGAAGCAAGTCGCTATGAAGAAAGGTTATCCGTGAACTAACTCGCTACCATGAAAAACCATATAAACATCACTTTTCAATCCAAAAACAACCCAACCAAGATGATTCAAGCTTACCAAATGAAAACCTAAACACTTATGATGATTCTAAACACAAAAGTACCAACAAAATTCAAACTTTAACACAAGAAATCAACCAAATGATGCAAAAACCACTAAACTTTTCAAACTCAAAACCACCTAAAACCACTATAAATCCAAAGATGTGCAAGATATGATCTAACCATGGCTCTTGATACCAATTGTTAGATATAACTTTTCACATACACATCAAACCATAACACAAGGTGGCGTATAAGATGGAATTCTAGAGAGAAAGTTAGAGGTTTAGGGAACTTAGTGAGAGAAAGTGAAAGATATTATTATGAGCTCCAACTCTCTACCTTGGGAGGTAGAGAGTATTTATAGTCTTACATAAATCGCCACACTTTGGGGCATGGATCGAGGCATACGGTGGGTAAAGACCGTCAGTCCTCCACGGTGTTACTTAACTAAATTACTACTTAACTTAAAAGAACTACGACTACGAGCTTTCTAACGATTACATATACTTGAGGTGACCGACTCTTTAATACCGGAATTTCTAATTCCTAACATTTCTTTTGTGGTGGGTTGCAGTCGATTAAACCAAGCTGCTTACATTCTCTTGTTAATTTTATTTATTGTAATTTAGATTTTATTTATAAAAGGTGCCGAGTTGGTGAGCTAATGAAGCATAACCACAAGGTAACTAGCGAAACCGATTGTGTTTCCCATAATTATGATTTGGTATAATAGATTTATAAGCGATTTTTAAAGCAGTTTCGGTCGAGTTGAGTTTCTTTTTCAAGCGGATTTATCGAGTCGACTGCATATGTTATTGTCGGATTACGAAACCAAGCTTGTGTTTTGATCATATCCAACGAATCATGTCGGTCTATAGACACGAGTTGTATAAAAAACATTTTCAAAATCTTTTAAACCACGAAACCCTTGTTAAACTTCTTTGTATATACAATCGGTTAAAAAAATGAAATCATAGTGGTGGTGGATTTCTTTGTATGTCTACAAGCGACCCAAATGTGCTCCTTTTTTGTCCAAGTACTGAAACGAAATACTCTCGTTCTCTTGATTTCGGATTGCGTCGATATAAACAAAAACTACATCTATAGAAATTTTGAGTTTCTTTGAAAGAGTAAATATATTTTGAAAAAGTTTCATTGTAGTCTTTGTTAGGAATTAGAAATTCCGGTATTAAAGTCGGTCACCTCAAGTATATGTAATCGTTAGAAAGCTCGTAGTCGTAGTTCTTTTAAGTTAAGTAGTAATTTAGTTAAGTAACACCGTGGAGGATGAGACGGGTCTTTACCGGCTGTATGCACGATCCACGACCCATAGTGTGGCGAGTTGTGTAAGACTATAAATACTCTACCTCCCAAGGTAGAGTTGGAGCTCATAATAATATCTTTCACTTTCTCTCACTAAGTTCCCTAAACCTCTAACTTTCTCTCTAGAATTCCATCTTATACGCTACTTTGTGTTATGGTTTGATGTGTATGTGAAAAGTTATATCTTACAATTGGTATCAAGAGCCATGGTTAGATCATATCTTGCACATCTTTGGATTTATAGTGGTTTTAGGTGGTTTTGAGTTTGAAAAGTTTAGTGGTTTTGCATCATTTGGTTGATTTCTTGTGTTAAAGTTTGAATTTTGTTGGTACTTTTGTGTTTGGAATCATCAAAAGTGTTTAGGTTTTCATTTGGTAGCTTGAATCATCTTGGTTGGGTTGTTTTGGATTGAAAAGTGATATTTATATGGTTTTCAAGCTAGCGAGTTAGTTCACGGAAAGTTTCTTCATAGCGACTTGCTTCATTATTTTGTAGCGACTTACGGTGTTAAAAGCTAGCGAGTTAGAGCTAGCGAGTTAAAGGACAAGTAGTGGAATCTCCACTACTGGTGGCGACTTGTGGTAGCGACTTGGTCGATGTGAGTTGCTCTTTAGCGACTTGTGTTTCTAGCGACTTGTGGTAATCGCCAAAAATTTGGCTAGCAAAAGTTGGACTTGCTTCTATCTAGCGACTTGGGTTTCTAGCGACTTGATCGTAGCGAGTTACTACTTAGCGACTTGCTTTCTATCTAGCGACTTGGGTTTCTAGCGACTTGGTACGTCTAGCGAATTAAGCGGTAGCGACTTAGGGCATTTATTTCTAGCGACTTAGAGCTTTATCATCTAGCGACTTGAGTGATTGTTTACGGTTTTCTCTTGATTTAGTAAAATCCCGTGAAAGAATCTATTTCCGGTTTAATCATAGAGTTATAAAATCCGTATAATCTGTTAACATGTCTACCAACGTCCCTCATCATCTCCCGCATTGCGAGGATGTTCAAGCGGTGGTTCGGATACTAGATCCACCAATGCTTGGCCAGGCCGACTACGATTCTTGGGCTCAACGAATCAGATTGTATTGCCTTGGTAAGGAAAATGGTGTAAACATTCTCAAATCCATTGATGAAGGACCATATCGGGTTGAGGCGACTAGAGACATACTTGATACTAATGAAGATGGTACTCTGTTTACGGAATGGACGGACCTAAGATGTACGATGAGCTTGATAATGAGGAGAAAAGAGATTCGATGCGGATATCGGGCTTCAAACATTGTTCTTCAAGGTCTTCTAAAGACATCTACAAGGCGATCAATCATAACTGCGATGCAAATCTTTGTTTGGGATAACGTTAAGATGCTTCTCTCGGGTTCGAATTAACTATGGAAGGCAGAGAATCAACTCTATGGACTTAATTTGAGCACTTCAAGATGAAACCGGATGAGAGTGTTTATGAGTACTATGTGAGATTCCATAAGTTAGTGAATGACATGAGGAACATCGAATGACTATGCCTAACATTCATTTGAACTCAAAGTTTGTGAACAACATGAATCCCGAATGGCACAAGTTTGTCACATCTGTGAAACTCACTAAAGGATTGAAGCATACAAACTATGAGCAACTCTATGCCTTCCTCCTTGAATGAGAGACATGCTATGTTTGAAAAGTTGATTCTCAATCGGTTCAAAACCAACCGAGGTGAGACAAGCTCGTCTAATGATTCAACGACTTTCTACTCAAACATTGGAATCACAACCAAAGCATCACAAGTCATACCCTTGGGTAATGGTAATCACAAACTCATTCACGATCCCATGTTCAAACAAGGCGATCTTTGAGGCACACGTGGGTAACATCATTAATCAACTAGCTCTTCTCATTAGTCAAAACATGAATTCTCTCCCACAAACCAACAACAACCTCGAGCGCATCTAACCCGCATAATCAAGCCCTTTGTTAAAGATGGAAGGATCGTGGTGCAACCGATCCGGAAAGACAGTATGATCGGGGAAGAGGTGGTCTTTGGTAGAGGATATGATGGCAACCGAATCGAGGAAGAAATGGTAACCAAGGTCAAGCTAAGACAATCAAATGCTATAAGCGTGGTGGTGAAGGACACATTGCAAGGCGCACATCTCAAGCGTCCGCGAATCTTGATTACCGAGAGATAAGATGTTCTTGGCGGCAAGCTCGGGACAATGGTGCTGCGTTGGATGAAGAGGAATGCTGTTTCTTCTTGAGGGCAATGCCAAGACCTATGATGCGGATGTTGATGAGCGACTATTCGGAGATAGGTCACAATCATCGAGCGCCTTTCAAGTCGTGGCGTGATGCATACGACTACGATGTAGATGATGGACCTCTTGCGCACACAATCTTTATGGCTAGCATCTCTCCAATGGTTTCTCCCAAGATCTCTTCTTCACCATGGTGGCCCATCAGGACAAACTCATCTCGAGGTATTAAAGCTATATGATGATCTTGATGTGCACAGATGCATGACAAAGTACAACCATGAAACTTTTGAATCAAATATTGAAAATATGGGTAATATCAATATTGTCCCATATGATCAATACGTGAAACAAAGTGAAAGTGAAGTTGTACCTAGTGATGCATCTTATGCGATCAACAATGACTATGTCTTTGATGAATATCTTGCATGTGCTCGATGATTCCATTATCTCGAACTAAATGCCTATAAGGGCGTGTTGCCATTTATGAACAACGTGCAAAATTTGAGTTGACCACTCGTGAGCGGAAATGGATGACCAAGTATATGCGATAATGAGAAAAAGTAAGTTTAGAAGAAGTATTGAAACAAGAATTAAATTCCTTGCAGAAAAACTTTCTAAAACGACTAAGCAAAAACAAGAACTTCAAGAAAGCGTGAAAATGCTTAAGCAAGAATTTAATGCAAAAGAATCAAAACTCTTGAGAGATTTTCTAATCTGAAAACTTTGAAAACAAACTTGAAAACAAGTTGTACATACAAGGAAACACCATTCGATTGCTCACATGGTCACGAAACAACATGTTGTCTTAGCGATAAGCATAGCATTCCCTTGTAGAGGAACCAAATCCGGAGGTAATCAAAAGGCTAGAAATGCTCATAAAGTGATTTATGATGGTAATGAAGTCCTTAAGCCTAGGCGGAAACCTAGTTGCGTTGAGTGCTGTTGAGGAAGATAAGATATCGAGATGAAGTCACTAGGAAAGGATGAACAAAAACAAGATGACCCCAAATGCAAAGAGAAAAACATAAATATCATCTCCTCATGATTATAAGAAGGAAAAGCTGGATTGCATTAAACAAGTTTAAGCCTCGGACTTTGTTGACTCCGAACAAGTCTTACGGAAAATGGATTTAGATAAGCGGCCGAAAATATTGTAGAATCAAACCCTCCCTTTGGAAAATGCCTAAAGCTATTGTGTATCCTCTAACACACCAATGCATCTTGTACCTAGAACAATTGCCACTAAAAGCAAGATTTTAATTAGCCAATCGTTATATTTCAACTATTTGTTGATTTTGAGAAAACTTGCAAGAAAAGGATCACACTGTTGGTATAAGCGAAGGAGAAAGGGTTTTGAACAAATGAAAGAATGTTATTTAGCGAGGTCATGCCTTTCTTTAAACTTCTAAAGGATCACTTTGAGAGTCTTAAAAGGGATAGAAAGCGATATTAAGGGTATGGAAGGAATTTGATGCAATGGTTGTTGAAGTTAGTGACTATGGCGTGCACTAAAATATAATGAGATTGAGAGGAAGAACACGCATACATTGAATGAGAATCTTATTCTTGAATGTGTTGCTCAAGATGTCTTTTCTTCGCTTCAAATTGCTCTATTAATGCTTCCAAATTTCATGAACTATCTGTGTACGAAAGTCTCCATGATCGTGTCATTGAGCTTGAAAAACTAATTCTAAACTAAATGGGAAAATTGAAGCTGGATGATCATGACAATTTGGTTAAACATTTTCTAAACTAGAAGTTGAGTATTTTAATCTACAACTAAAATATCAACATCTCAAAGAAAATGTCAAAACTTCAAATATCAAGACATCTTGAGATGCTCGAGTTTGATGCGATTTTCAAATTAACAAGCGAGATGAGCAGATTCAAGCTCGATGTAACACGATCGAGAAAGTTGAAAGCCCAAATCTCTCAATTAAAGGGTCAAGCGAACAATATGACGGGCTCCCAATGCCTCCTCTTTAGATTCTCGAATTCTCAAACGTTTCATCTTCAAAACCTAGTAAATGCTTTACAAAGGAAAGCGAAAGTTTTCTAGAAGAAAATGAAAAGGTTAACGTCATTTCAATGAGTTATTTGAATCAATTAAAGTCACTCGTAACAAAACAACGAACAAATAGCTTCATTGCAAAAGGAAATTGAGAATCGAAGAGTCGTAAAAGGAAAATGCCAATGATCAATGAGGAGAATGGTGTATCTAAGGCTCACTCTGGTAATAAATATGCTTTATCGTGACATATGTCCCCTCATCGAGGAACAACAAACTTGCCATTCAAACATATTTCTCATCCCTTAAGGATTGCCTAGAATGTGCTGCGTGAGATTGTTGAAGAGGATAAGCTAGAGAAACCTCATGATAATGCAATTGGACATGCATGCTTATATGCCAAACGATCTCAAGAAATCTTAGAATGTTTGATCACTATATGCCCAAAGACATTAGGTGAGAGAGTTAACCCTTTGATTCCATGCTCGATGCCTAAGGCCAAACATGACATGCACTCGATCCCCAATGTTTTGAATGTGAACCGTAGTGTACCCTTGAGTAGTTCGATTCTAGATCCGTCAATGCTAAGAAAGAGAACTCAAGCGGGCCTTCTAGGAGTACAAATCTCGGTACCTCTAGTGTTAAGAGTGTGAACCGTAGTACACTGCATGTAGTTCGAGATCCCACACATCTAAGCAGTGGTGCAAAGTAGTAAAACAAACTAATGTTCCCATTCCTCTACGAGAGTGTCGGTGACATTAAAGGGAGCGGTCAAAGTCTCAAGACAATACAAGGAATGATAGGACCTCTCAAGCTAAGAATGTGCCTTTGGAAGAGAGTGAAGAACAATCTAGGAACCTTAAGTTTGAATCGAATAAAGCGAATCGTGTTGATTCTAGTATTAGCCATAGGCGTCTTGTAATTAATTCGAATTCGATACTATTTGCATACCTTGTCTTGATGATTGCTTGAATTCTATTTCTAATCATGGATGTGATGTTAATGTTACGCTAATGATGTTAATTGTCCGATTAATTTTGTTAATGCTAAAATTCATGCTAAAAATGCTAAAAGGCAAAGCGAAAGAGTTAGAAAACAATGAAACCCACGGGAAGAACATTCGTGAGAATAGGCTTTTATTGGATACACGTTGGTCATAAGACTAATCGAGATAATGCCCACTAGAAAATGGATGCCCTCTTGGTAGAACTATTCCCTTAAGAAGTGGTCACTGCTGTAAATAGGACTATCTGAGACACTAGTATTGCATCTATTCACAATGATTCCATTACCTCATTTTACGATATGAATGCTTCTATTTACGATGTGGGTGGTCCAACCATTGTAACTAACCAAATGGAACCCATTCTTGCATGGGATCCCAATTATCGATTATCCATTCTTGTGCGTGTTCAGCTGCGGATCGTTCAAATCGTTACGTGGTACACGGACTCGGTATTCCAAGCATATTTGGAGACCGGTCACGCTCATGAACCGTGAGCAAATTCATCGGGCTGATTAGATTTGGTAATGATCATTTCGGTGCTATTATGGGTTATGGAGATTATGTTGTTGGTGATAGTGTCATCTCCAGTGTATTATGTGGAAGGTTTAGGTCATAATTTGTTCTCTGTTGGTCGATTACGTGATTACGATCTAGAAGTAGCCTTGAGAAAACATACTGCTTTGTTAGAGATCTTAATGGTAAGGAAGCTTGAAAGGAACTCGTGGCTCAAACCTTTACACCATCTCTATCGATGACATGATGAGAGCTTCACCAATCGCTTGTTATCAAAGGCTTCAAAACAAAGTCATGGTTATGGCATCGTCGTCTCAATCACTTGAACCGGCACCATCAACGATCTTTCGGAAAGGACCTAGTTGTAGGTTTACCTAGACTAAAGTATGAAAAGGATCATCTTTGTTCGACTTGCCAATTGGGAAAAAGCAAGAAGTATGCCCATAAACCCAAACCTACTAACTCATCACGAAGTTCTTCATATGATTCATATGGATTTATGTGGACCAATGAGGGTGCGAGAATATCTTTGGGAAGAAATATGTGTTAGTTGTGGTTGATGATTATTCTAGATTCACCGGTCAAGTTCTTAAGGACAAAGGATGAAACTCGATATCATCATCAAACTCATCAAACAGTGCGAGTTAGACTAAACAAAGCGCCGAATTATCGAGCAGACAATGGGCGGGTTTGTTAACAAACAACTTAGTGAATTCTATGAAAGCGTTGGAATCGACCATCAAAGAAGTGTTCCACGAACCCTCAGCGAGCGGTGTAGTTGAAAGGCGAAATCGTACTCTTGTTGAAATTGCTAGAACAATCTTGATCTACTCAAAGGTTCCAATGTTTCTGCTGGTGAAGCTATTGCCCTTGCATACTACACAAAATCGTTCACGATTCACACTTTTCATGGAAAAACTCCATATGAACTTGTCCACACAGAAAACCTAATCTATCTTTCCTTCGTGTGTTTGGTGCATTGTGCTATCCAACTAATGAGGTCAAGACTTAGGCAAACTTAGGGCCAAAGTCGACATTGGAGTATTTGTAGGATATGCATCAAACAAAAGGGATACCGAATCTACAACAAAAGAACCCGAAATATCATGGAAACAATTCACGTTACGTTTGATGGTGACCGGTCAAATGGCTCCTGGACACTCCACTCGGGACCCGCACTTCACAAGCAGTCCCATTGGTTCATCCCTTGTTCCAAACTCCTCTCAAGAAACTCCATATGTACCTCCATCGAAGATGATGTAAAGAAATTGTTTGATCCCATGTTTGATGAAGCTGTATGAGTCTACCACTAATGAGGTCTTGATCCCTACAACGAGAGGATGCTCATATTCCAATGAATGAAGTCAATCCATCGGTCTCAATATCGTAAGTCAGAAGCACTGCTGCGATCCTTGATCTCATCAACAAATCATCATTCTTCAAATGTACATCATGGAAATGTTTCAGCATCAATGATGAAGTTAATCCCTGCGACTCACGAAGATGCTCCATTTGAAAACATATTTGCTACTCACGAATCATCATCAGAACCATCTTCTTGAGGAGACATTGACTCGGCTACCTCGGTTCCTCAACAAATGCCACATGAACACCTCGGAAAATGGACTCACGATCATCCATTAGACAACATCATTGGAAATCCTCTCGTCTGTATCAACCGGAAGCAACTCGCAACCGATGCCTTATGGTGCTTCTTCAACTCCGTACTATCTAAGATCGAACCAAAAGATGTTAAAAGCGCTATGAATGAAGATATTTGGTTCAATGCTATGCAAGATGAAATTCATGAGTTTGATCGTCTTGATGTATGGGAGTTAGTACTGCTCCAGGATGTGCTATGATTATAGCTCTAAAATGGATCTTCAAAGTAAAACTTGATGAGCATGGTGATGTGTTGAAGAACAAGGCTCGATTAGTTGCTAAAGGATATCGTCAAGAGGAGGTATAGACTTTGAAGAATCTTTTGCTCCGGTTGCTCGAATCGAGGCAATCGAATCTTTTCGGCTAATCTTGCTAGTAAGAACATGGTAGTTTATCGGATGGATGTAAAGGCGGCATTTCTAAGCGGAGATCTTAAAGAAGTTGTCTCGTCGGTAACTGAAGGATTTGTGAATCAAGAGCATCCTACACACGTTTATCGTTTGAAGAAGGCTCTTTACGGTTTAAAGCAAGCTCCAGGGCATGGTATGATACTTGTCAAAGTTTCTTCTATCAACCGGATTCATCAAAGGCGATTGATCCTACATTGTTCACCGGGAAGTCGAGCAAACATTTGATTCATGTTCAAATTTATGTTGATGATATTATTTTGCCTCGTGACCCAATGGAATGTGATCGTTTTCAAATGAAATGAGTTCAAAGTTTCAAATGTCAATGATGGGACAAATGTCATTTTCTTGGGATTACAAATTTCACAAAGTCCACGAGGCATTTTCATAAATCAATCTAAATATGCAACATAGATCTTAAAGAAATTTGGATTTGATTCATGTGACCTGTTGACACCCCATGATTGACCGAACCAAACTAGATGAGGACCTCTCGGGGATCATGATTGACCAAGCGAAATATCGGAGTATGATTGGATCACGATGTATCTCTTGCTAGTAGACCGAGACATCTTGTTCTCACGTGTGTGCATGTGCTAGATACCAGGCTAAGCCTACTAAAAAGCACCTTGAAGCGATTAAGCGGGTCTTCGGTATCTCAAGGAACCATCAATATGGGACTATAGTACCGAAGGACACCGGTATGTCACTAACGGCCTATCGAGATGCCGATCATGCGGGTTGTCAAGATACACGTCAAGTAAATCGAGGAGGTGCTCGGTTTTGGGTGATAAGCTTGTGAGTGGTCTTCAAAGCAAATGAGTACTTCTATTTCCTCTGAGGTGAATACATAGCCATGTCATCTTGTTGTGCTCAAATCTTATGGATGAGATCTCGATTATCGACTATGGCTTTGAATTCAACAAAATCCCTCATCTTGTGATAATAAAGTGCTATTGCTCTCTCATGCAACAACGTTCAACACTCAAGAGCAAAGCATATCGACATTCGACATCATTTCATCGGGAACAAGTGGAAAAAGGTGTGGTGGAACTATATTTTGTAAGGTGCGAATATCGGTTAGAGACATCTTCACCAAAGCTCTTCCAAGAGAGCGTTTGAGTTTATTCTTCCACGACTTGGTTTGAAAAGCCTTCAACGAAACTCTCAAGCGTCTTCGGGAGGAAGGCGAGGAGTAAAGGTCTTTCTTCATCTATCTCTTGTAAATATTTATTTCAAAATCAAAATAGAAAAATATAAAACTTTCAAAATCCATAGAAAAATTTGAAAATCCATAAAAATTGAAAAATCTTCAAAAAAAAAAATATTGTCATTTTGTCTTGTTTCTCTCGATTCGATAATATCTACGATCTTGATGTTGTCATTCAAAGAATGACACGGGACTTTAGATGTTGTTCGAATTTTTAAAAAAAAAATAAAAAAATAAAAAAAAAAATCAAAATCAAAAATCAAAAATCAAAAATATTTTTGGGAGAAAAGAAAATGGTTTATTGTAATCTTCGAGCAATAACCGGTTTTAAAGAAAAAACGAGCCATGTTTTACCATGTTTTCAAATTCTATGCTCGATTCTATAAACATCTATCTTTGAAAACTAAATGCTTTGAAAAATAACTCAATCTCTATTTTGATAATCATCGGGACTTATTTGTCAAAATCTCTATCTCTCAATCAACAACCTACGTCATTGATTGAGGGGAGAATGATTTCAATTAAATTAAAAGTTATTTGGCATTAAATTGTTTTCAAAAGATATACATGCATGTTTTATAAATGGAGTTTAAAGTCTTAAAATCCGATCCTTATCAGTTAAAATGCTTTCACAATCAAGTCACAATTCTCCTTAAAAGCTTTCAAAATCAATTTAAATCTATCACGAGATCACAAATCTCAAATGATTTGATAATTGTGATCGGGGAGAATGTGTGATTTAAATTAGATTTAAAGCGATAATTAGGTAAATGGTTATAAGCGGATGTACATGCTAACACCCCACATGTGACAAACGATTTCAAATTTTCAATGCACATGTTGAGGGAGCATCTATCTTAAACATTTGATTTGAAACGTGATCATTCATCCTAATGTGCGTGTTCCTCTAGTATGTGCAAAACTCTTTTCAAACCTCGAGGCACATATTGAGGGGAGCAAATTCATGGAAACCTCATCCTTCACGGAAATGCTATACCTACTTGATTTGTTGAGGAAGTGATGTTGATATCGTTTATAAAATGGTAATCAAAAGAAGTAAATTCTTTCTCTTGCCTCCGTGTGCAAAACGGTTTCAAATACTTGATGCACATGTTGAGGGAGTTCTCATTCTAAAAATATCAAAAACAATTCAGTACAAAAGCTTTGATAATATATCACAAGTATCCGAATTGATTTTCAAATGGTTTTCAATTGGATCCAATGGCGGATGAACAATACCAAATTGACCTACCAACTTTACTTTATATGCGGTGATATAAGGATGATAAGGTTAGGTATTGGTTCCCATGATCCGTCGAGCAGGAGGGATCTACCGAGGACAATCCACTAGTTAGTGTAGAAGTCCTTAGGTATGATGATAAAAGGAGAAATGAGATATGGGAAGAGTGCGGACTAAGGCGAGCTAATCTTGGAATAAACCCAACAAGGTTCTAGCTATGAAGTCTTGGTAAGCTTGAAGGGGTTGAAGAATTAAAAGAATTGAATGAGAAAAGGGTGAAAACAAATAGCCTCCATTTACTCAACCTTAGGGCGAAACCGGGTTCAATTCATATACTCTTGATGGTAACATCGGTATTGAAGACAAGGCGTCATGGACCCGTGTGCTTGCACTTCAACTTTCCAAACCACTCAAGTTCCTCTTAAAGGACTTGTTTCATTCTCACGGGAGCAGACATTATCTATCGACTTTCTCTTAGAGATGGTTGATATTGAAGAAGGAGACCTCTCCCTAGTCTCCGTTATAGGATCCAAATATGCACAAATTGAGTCTAGAGCCACGAGATCATCAATAAATCTCATTAGGACACTTTCAATGAAGACTCTGTTTCACACAATGTGGAAGAGATTATAACTTGAGTCCTCGCATTATCCTTGTGGTATTGCGAGCGTCCGAGTGATATGTTTACATATTCACAATGAAGATGGAAAGCCTTCGGAGCCAACATCAAACAAGCTCTGGTAGGTGGCATGTGAGATCTATGTTATAGATCAACCATGTGACAAGCGAGCAGAAACAATGGGGCGATTCAATCTCTTGAATCAATCACAGTTCGAGTTATGGATTGACGGATACCTTGAAAAACCGGTCTTTGTGCTTATAAACTCTTTTCTTTAGCACATCGACCGTGTACTCATTTTTCAAACCAAAAGGTATTTTTATGATTGATAATTGATTTTCAATAAAACCTTCGTTGTATTGCAAAAACAATTTCTATTGAAGCAATACACGATTGTTTTCAAATCTCTTTTCATCAATCGGTGGACTTAATATTATTGGTTCACTCACTCCGTGTTGTCTTCTTTGAGATGTTCGGTTTGAGAACATTAGACATTGCGAAACCTGTCAAGGAGATTCTTAGGAATCCCACGATCACGGGCGTGCATGTCTTGATCAGCGAGGCACCGTGGGCGTGTACCTCAATTCAACGAAAGTGATCAAAGACACTTTCGTGCGATTTGTTGCTAGCTTGTTGTATGCGGTACACCCTACGTTTGCGGTGATCGGAATGAAGCGGTCAATCCATAGCCGCATGCTCACTTAACACATTCAACTCAAAGAAATCATGATTAGTGCATCAATGACTCGATATTTTCACTCCATGCTACGCTACTGCTGCCAATATCGTGATTCAACAAATGCTTCCGCTACTACGATGAGAAGAATTCATAATCCGAATGTGAGCATGTCGGTCCCAAAGTCATAACATCACATAATACCAACACCACAAAGGATGTCTTAGAGATTGTTGATAGGTGATGATCTCAAAAGATGGCTCAAACATATCATCACGTGGATCGATAAAGACCTCCACTTGGAATAACCAAACATGCAATGTGAAGAATCAATGACTACGAGCTTATGAGCAAAGGACTACATCAAGAATGCAAGATCAATTGTTAATGTAATATCTATTTGTATTCAATGTAATTTTGATGTAAAATTGAGGTGACCTCCTTAGGGAGATTGTTAGGAATTAGAAATTCCGGTATTAAAGAGTCGGTCACCTCAAGTATATGTAATCGTTAAGCTCGTAGTCGTAGTTCTTTTAAGTTAAGTAGTAATTTAGTTAAGTAACAAGTGGAGGACTGGACGGTCTTTACCCACTGTATCACGATCCCATGCCTGTAGTGTGGCGATTTGTGTAAGACTATAAATATCTCTAGGAGTAGAGTTGGAGCTCATAATAATATCTTCACTTTCTCTCTAGAATTCCATCTTATCGCCACCTTGTGTTATGGTTTGATGTGTATGTAAAAAGTTATATCTACAGTGCGGCGCGAAATTAGAAATCCGGTGAGTGTGTGTGATATTGTGAGGAAACCTAAAAAATCTTTTATATGCCAAAAGAAAAGACTTAAATTACTATTTTACCCTCATGGTTAAGTGACTTAGCGGCGTTAGTGGGATTTGGTGGGCCCGATTGGATGGAGGGACTGAGCGGTGCATAACGTTTTACACTTAAAGACGAACGGTGCAACTTTTTTGGTCAAAGGACGAAACCCTGCGGTCAACGCAAACCACAAGGATGAACGGTGTAATTTACTCTAAGTTATATAAAGCTTTGTGTGTTTTATTTGTTTGTACAATGTGTATAATAACATGTATTTTTCATTATAGAATTGTTTTAAAAATAACATTGATTAGTGTGTTTAATTTTGTATTCTTAATTTTAAGATTTTAAATGTGTGTTTAATTGTTTTGTAACAATAGCTTTATAATTGAATGTCTTAATTTTAATATTTTTGATTACATTTAGTGGAGAGAGAGGTGCTCTCTCCATTATATGTAGTATATAATATAAATATAGATCTAGATATATATTTTCAAACACGAAAACTTCGTGAGTCTCTTTAATTCGTTGAAAGAAAAGTACACAAAACATTCGGTGTCATTTACATTAGATATAAAATGAGGAGCCTAAAGTTTACGCTAGTTATTTTTAACATGAGTGAAGCTAGTAGGGTGACGAGTGGTGCTTAGCACCTTAACCAGCCAAAATTTCCTTTATATTAACCGAACACAAATTTTATTTTCTTAAATTATAATAGAACAACAACCCCCACCCCACCCTGCCAGCCTAACATCAAATGCTGGCTCCCCTCCTACTCTCTAGAGTTATGCCCTAAAGTCGTTAAACTAGACAACCCCCATCCTTAGCTAAGAGTATATCAATGAAAGATGGGATATGCGTCTTAGAATAAAATTGCCAACTGCAAGATTGGTCAAAACTCAAAAGAAGTCATACAAAAGCCAACACACCAATTTACTTGACAGAAACACCATTATAATAGTTATAACACAATGTCCTCTAGAGTCTAGATAATTTGATTTTAGACCTTTTAGGCTTTTAACAACACTTTCTTTTCAATTTGGTAAGTTCTAAAATTTGTCTCTAAGAAAAATAACATAGCAGATGAAATTATAAAGGAACAAGGAGTAAAAGATCGGTCCAAAAAAATCCCATGAAGTAAACAAGAAAGAAAAGCCAAATCCGAAAGCCAGGCCCCAATTTTCTTACCCGACCAGCAACACTGTTGTTGCAGTCGTGAGAGGCCTCTAACCTAAAAAAGGCGTCAACCGAGGATCAGAGATATGTGGAAGACCTGTCCGAGCTCCCAAATCTCGACAACTAATAGCAGCCTGTGGTAATAGATAACAATGATTGAAGGCCGAGGTTTCCAAAATGAATAACTTCAATTAATTCCTTCCATCACCATATTAAAATACATGCATTTCCACGTGTACTTTAGGAGGTGTTTGAAGATGTTAAGTGTTTGAAAAAACTGACTTTACTTTGATTGAAATATTTGAAGTAATCAGTGATTATACCCCGCAACTCTGCAAGAAAATTGTTGTTGCTTTTTATCACAGTAAGTCGATATAAAAACCTAACATCCAAACAAGCCCTTAGTGAAAATTAACAATTCACTCTAGGGATAAAACATTTATCATGATGAAAAAATAGATATTTAAATTCTGATGGATAGTGCTCATTTCAAAATGAAAGGAGTTGTGACTATGTTTTTGTACTAACCACTTGAGCTGCAAAGGGTAACATCTGCTCAGGTGGCTTGTTGGTGCAAATAGCTACAAAACAACACAGATCAAAAGTTGTTAATTTGGTCAGCTACTTTAATAACCAAAATGCATAGCACAATATCGATTAGTCAATCCTAGACCTATATGTGGTAAGTTTAACCAGTTCACTTATGAATGGGTTGATTTTGGTTGAATTTATCGCAAACATGCCAAATAAAATGAGTAGCGAACATGCTGTCGTTGAAAGTCACCCAGAGTCTAGTATATCTAATGCATATGACCTTCTAAATCATTTTATCCAAAATTTAGATTATTATTGTGTTTATAAGAATTAACTAATGCATTTCATTATTTATATAATAACAAAAGAGCAGGTCAACCCACCCCGATATAACCTGTTTCGGCCAATTTTGAAAATGATCTATTACAGCCTGACCAAGTTATGACCCACCCATCTTGCCACCTCTATCCTGTTAATGCCTTAATATTCGTGTCACTTAACGTTCAATATGTGGTTCAAGGTTTGGGCTCTGAGTATGTACAGGCAGATTATGGTGTCATTCGCGGAAGAGAAACAGATATATGATGTATACTTACCATACAAGATAGCCCCTATAAATGCATCTCCAGCACCTGTTGTATCCACCAGTTCTGAACCTGGTATCTGCTCAGCTGTACCAAGAAATAGCCTACCACAGACAGTCCCGACTCCATTGGCTTGCAATCTTGTTATGTCCTGAATAATGGAAATGAGTATGTAGCAACATTGTCACAATAGCAATCCTCATGTAATAAGGGTTAACAATTAATTTTAAAGAATACAATAAGGTTTCATCCGTATTTAAAGCTCATAATGAAGAACGAGCCTTGAAACTACTGGCACGGTTTTGGATTATTCAAGTAGTGTTACAAACATATATATCAAAGCCACATCTCAATGTGCAACAAGGGGCTTACTGATGAAACGCATGTAGGAGCTGTTTTACAACTATCAATTTTCTGCTTCAATAGCTCAAGTAAATTGTCCACATCCATTTCTTCAACTTGACCATTGTCTGCAGGAAGTGAAGTTTAATATCAGAATCTGTTATCATTATCGACAGAATGCTACCCAATAAATAGAAAGAAAGGAACAAGAGAAAATGATAAAAAGGGAAAACTGGAAAGAAGTGATATCTTGACTATACTAACCACCTATATTTCTCTCAAGCATTATGCAGCCATCCGCACCCAAAGTCACAATGACAAACTTGACCTTTGGTAACTTTAACAGCATGGAAACAAGAGCGCTTGGTATAGTTGGAGCTCCAGTCCATGCCTGTAGGATATACACAATTGTAAGTTCCTATTATGCGGAATCACGAATTATGCAGCAAAGCAGACATATTTATATAGGTCAATGCTTGGTGACAGTCCTTATGATAGAATTATATTCAGCTCACTCTACTTAGAAAGTAATAGTTCAAAAATCAAAATACTTTGTCATCTTGCAGACAGAGCTCAAGATAAACATATTACAAGTATATACAGTTGCTAAATCGTGTTTGGATCTACCAGTAGACTCTCCAGTTCTCCCAAAACTTATGAAAGAAGAATAAAATTGTCATCAAACAGATTGTCTAGTGATTTTCATATGCACGGGAAAAATATCAAAATCCTCCGAATATTGGACATTCCTCATTCTGGATACTAAAAATCAAATTCTAAAGAATTTGTCTGAAGGCAACTACAAACAGATAATTTAGAAGAAATATCAGCTTGCCTGTGGAAGATTCGAAGAGCACACAACGTAGTCTGATAAATTAAGAAAATCATCCAATCCTTCCCTAATCCTTTCAGCATCAATTAAAATCGGTATACTCCTCCGATTTGCCTGCACTGGTAGCAGACAACAAGGAAATTTATATCCAGTTTTGTATATAATATCCAGTGCACTATATGGATGCTAGTTAATGTAAACTTAAGAGAGGAAGGAGGTCCTATTCTGACACACAGGTAACACCGTATAAATGGGTCATACATACATCACTCGATTTTTAATTATTATTATTATTTTATAAATACTTGATGTATTCATTCTGGTTACAAAATAATATCATTACAATATTAATTTAACCTTTTGAATTAAATGAGTTAACTATTTCATTGCCTTAAAGAGAATCAAGAAGATAATAAATCACAACACTTACCTCATTTGCAACAACTAAAGCAGTTTCATGCAATCGTACATCAAAATAACAGAGCTTCACCCCTTCCAATGCAGATAATAAAGTTGAGCTCTTGAGGTCAGTGGGAATCATTGGAGGCGACCCTGGAGTACGAATGCAAGTTCGAGTTTTCCTGGAAAGAGCAGTAGTAATTAATTGTCTTGACACAAATATTCTTACAAGTGCTGAAACTTGTCATTAAGTCGGTCAGTTTTTCACTACAAAAAGCAAAAGTTTCAAATGATAAAAGTATATACAATGCGCAAGACGATTGAATGCATAACCAGGTATTAGAGAGGCACAACTCATATAAGGAAAAATGAATGCATCAGTTCTTTAAGCTAACATAGTAAAAAAAAAAAAAAAATTTAGAGTTCAACGGAAAAATAAAGAAAGATAATTTTCTATCAGTCAGAAACTTGAAAACAGAGTGAGCTTTGCAGTAAATAGTTGGTCACTAGGTCAGTATCTTCGTGGATGTAGCAAGAGGAGAATAACAAAAAAGGAATGATGTCATAAGTTAGGTACCCTTACGTTTGATTATCCACAATAACATAGGTAAATGGTGAATTTCCGTCTTCAGAAACCTGCAAAATGAGAGATAAGCTGATAAATTTGTAATGAAGATTATCCAAACAATTCCTGCTATGTACTACTACAACTAACGAGTTTGTACAATCCATTGAAATAAACATAATAACCTCTATCAGTATATACAAATGTTAGGAGAGAACCTACGAGGAAACATGAAGATATAAGAACGGACTAGCTTGATCACTTACCTTTATAATACAACCTCCCAAATTTCATTAAAAGCCAGTGATATAGTTACATCAACGATGTCCTCAATGGAGGACTTGTGAAAAGGGACACACATCAACAAATATACATATACAAAACAGCAACCGTTGTACTACTCCAGTAATCAAGTGCTTATAATGCATAGACTAAAGACTCAAATACTAAGAAATTGTTCAGAAACTAAAATTGGCTTGTATTCAGGACCTTATTTAAAGCTATAAAACTATATTATGAATGCCTTGATGACAGGGACAACAAACCATCAAAGTTTTTATAACTAATGAGGTGGCAACTAGCAAGTCTTAGACTCTTAGCATGTCACATGGGACAACATTACTAAAAAATTATATTCTCTTTATAAGACATGTTTATTACCACAAAAAGAGACATCTACACCATCAGCTTGTAATTCTTCCAATACTCCTCTCCCTTGAGCGTCATTGGCAATCTGACAAGCAATATCAGCATAAAGTAAACACTTCAGTATATATAAGATATGCTGAAAAGGTTAGAAAATAACTAATATACTAGCTCATGTGAAGAAAATTGTTCCTCACAATATGAAGGATAAATGCACAAAATGAGCATACACAAACACAACAGAGGTACTTCTCTGGCAACATTGGAAATAAAACCACAACTTGAAACACATAACTAGTTCTTGTGTAAGGTCTTTAGCATAACTAGTGTGCATATTGCATACCTTGGACATTAGCCTTGCATTTAATCCTAAACGAGCTGCACAAGTTAGGGCATTTCCTGCATTGCCTCCTCCTTGAACCTAAAATCAAATTTTAGTGAATGATTAGGGATTTATGGTCAACTTTTACACCAAGAGCAACTTTCAAATTCAATAGTTTTAGTAAACTTCTATAACCAAGATGCATAGAGTTGGAATGGAGTGCAAATATGATGGACAAAAGTTCCTTAAACTTATCTGACAACCCCGGAAGTTAGCCATTCTTTTAATCAGAGACTAAACTTTACAGCTAGTTTAACTGATAAAAATAAAACATCAACTAATACCAAATTTGAAATGAATTAGCAAGCAAAAAGATGCAAAATAGAAAACCACCCTTCACCAAAACATGGAACACAAAATGAAATATCCTAACCATTCAAAGGTAAGAAACAAAAGATTTTTTTTTTTTTTAATAAGTTGATATATTGCCTAATAAAAACTCAAACCGTGTTTATGAAAGAAAAGAAAACAGCATGATTGCACAAAGCTTAAGTGATTATGAATAACTTTTTAGTGTATATTTCTTGCATTAGCTGCTGAGTTCTTAAAAGATATTCATTGCTTGACTTTAGAAAAAGAATTCACTTTTTTTTTAACTTGTTTATAGATCCAACTTCATAATATATATTGAATAACCTCATTGCTTTTACATAATTTTAACCAATAATCATTAAATACAGCTCGAAAAATTTTTACCTCAGAACTCAACTGTAATCACTCAATTGTCAATACATATATACAAATAATAGTATCACCGTATTCTCGAATTTTGGCACCTATATGTTCAGGCACGCTACTCATTGACAGTTACAGCAAAAAGACTGGCTTTGATACAGTACAATTTAGTATCTATCCAGCTCAGTTCCGTTTTAATTTTACACCTTTCATGCTTAAATCACTAGATCATAGCTTAACTCCGGTTTACATTACATTTACTAAATCATCAGCTCATGTTCTCAAATTTCAGGCACCTATATACTCAGGCACGCTACTGTAATAAAACTTGCAGCGAGAAAAAAGTCTAGTGCAACTTAGTATCTACCAGTACGTTCGGTTTTTAATTTACGCCTATTACACTTAAATCACTAGCTCAAAGTTTAAGTCAAGTTCACAATACACTCACTAAGCGGCCTAGGCACGCTACTCGGTAACAGTTACAGAGGAAAAAAAAAAAAAAAAAACTGGCTTGAATACAGTACAATTTAGTATTTATCCAGTTCAGTCCAGTTTCATCTTATGCTATTATCGTAAACCACTAGCTCAAAGCCTAAATCCAGATCACATTATAGTTACTAAACCGTCACCTCGAATATCGGTACCTTACCCAGGCACACTACTCATTATCGATTACAGAAAAAAACCAGTTCCAGACCAGTACAATTCAGTACATGTCCAGTTCGGTCCGGCTTAGATCTTAATACTATTATGCTTAAATCACTAGCTTAAAGTTAACACCAGTTCACGTTACAGTTACCAAACGATCAGATCATGTTCTCAAATTTTCGGCACTTATATACTCAGGCACACTACTAATCACACTTGAAGCAAAGAAAAACTTCCAGTCTAGTACAATTTAGCATCTATCCGGTTTCAGTTCGGTTATTAGTAACAACAGTTCCGGTTACTAATTCTTCTTATTACGCTTAAATCACTAGCTCAAAGCTTAAGTCCAGTTCACATTACACTTACTAAACCATCATATACTCGATTTTCGACACATAGAATATAACAAATATACCTTCATGCTAGTACTTCTAATCTTATCATCAGGATTCGGAAACGAAGCAACCGTCGCCAATAAATCAACTGAAACACCGCCAAATCCAAGCTGCATTAATCAAACACCATTATTAACAATAATATAGAAAATAATTGTGAAAATAAGTAGAGATACATACTACTGTAGGATTATCAGGCTGATTTGACGCTGATGATGTCATGTTTGACCTAAATAAATAGTTGATAAATAGTTAGTATTATGAGTATTATTATATAATGTGAATGTGAATGTGAATGTGATGCTACCTGATGGAGCGTGAAGAAGATGATGAGAAGAAGTTCGAGAGCATGGTGGTGGTTGAGTATAGAGCTGTCATTATATTATGAGTTGTGTGTGTTTTTGTGGTGGCGCGTGTGTCACGCGCTGTAACTGTTTTGTTTCTTATGGTTTAGTGCGGATAGAGGAAATGACATGTGTGATCGTACGCTGGTTTTGCTAATGTGGCAATTTGAATTTTTTTTTCTTTTATTTTCGTTTTTTTTCTTCCTAGGTAATTTTAAAACAAATCTATTGCACATATTTTAAACAAGATTTAAACGCACATTATTTGATTGAAGCAACACTCATGCATTATGAGCACATTAAGACGCAAGGCCTTTAATGGGTTAATTAATAGGTATCGTCCACTTTATCATATGAACTTATTGTGTCAAAATATTTCACTTTGTTAAAATTGATTAAGCGTGTCGTAGATTTAAATTGATACACCGATTATCTTACCAACCCAATGTGCATCTCGTGGGTTTTGAAACTTGTACCTTTTGTGGGAGGTTAAATTGATGATAGTCGGTAGGCTTTAATGGAGTCTGAGAGGTGCGGATTGCTGTGCCACCGCCGACGCGGCCATCAAAATTCATGCACTTCTATTATATATGAACACAATATGAGACTGAAATTAATTAATTCACGACTACTTATACATATGTATAATATGTTTGTGTTTGAAACTTCATTGTTGTAATGCGCGAGTACTGAAATCCATGAGACGTCACGATGATGGTATATAACTTTTATTCAGTGTTAAATTTGTAAATAGGTTGGGCAGACAATCCCAACATGACTCATTTATGGTTAGACTAATCAACATGGTAAACGTGTTAAGTGATTTGACATGTTATTTAGCTCTAACATGTTGCTTCTCTAAAGATTGAACATAAAGTCCCAATGCTAGAAAAATGCCTTTTCTCCTTGTTGCATGAGTTACAAATGACCAACATTGATATTTATTTCATATACGTATTTGCCAAGCAACGTGAGGGCTTATAATCTTTGACAACTTCTGAGTATTAAGGCATACTATAGTGCAAAAAATGTAAATGAACTTTGTGATAGCTAAAGCACTTGCACGTTATGCGGGTACCACGAGCGTGCACTATTTGCTAGCTATTATGTTGCCTACCCTCGATGTATTCTGTCAAAGCTAACCAGATCAACGCTTGAACTTTGGAGGGAATTTTTTTTACCAAAACACACGTAACACACTCTATAAACTGATTATGGTTATGGCCATGGGAATGAAGAATCTCATATGTTGTTGACAGTGAAACATTGATTTCGTACATTTACCCAGAAGCGGAGCTTGATCATTTAGAATGGGGGCCAAAAATTTCGAGGAAAAACCCACTACTTTAACAAAAAACTCATTCATACGATCATATATAAACAAAAATAACAAGCGATGGCTAAAGGAAACAAATTAAAAACAACTCAACGACCTTTAAGCTTTTTGAATTAAATCAATTATGAATTCGAATTAAAATTTCAAAACTTCTTTTTCGATGTAAACCACCAAACTTAATCCGATAACGCTACTACACAAGAGTATCAAATTACCAAATGGATGATTAATTTTGTTAAACTCTAAAGGCTATTACAAAAGTATCCTACCGAAAACCAAACAACACATGAGCTTAAATTCATCATCAAACACTTAAATGATCACAAACAAATTAGTGAAATTACCACAAACAATTAGCAACATAAAATAAAAAAATTACGAAACAAACAAATGATCAATGCCTTAAAATTAATAGGACTGATTAAGAGCCTTGTTGATCTGTCCATTGTCTTTACCCTTTTGCCATTTGCGGTTGTCTTGATTCGAATGGCGCAGAGTAACAACAACAAAAGGGAGTTATAACTTCCGTCTTTTTTGGTTTCCTTCTTTTAGTTTTGTTTGAGTTTTCCTCATGTACCATTTTGTTACCAAATATTTAGGGGGCCATTTGTAAATGTTATTTTTTAATCCCTAGTATAAAATTGCTAATAACCACCCAAACTTTTTTTTTTTTAGGGGGGCAAGACCCCTTCCTGCCCCAAGAATCCTCCGCCATTGCATTTACCTCAACAAAGAGCCGGGGCGGAGTCAAAGTAATGATCGAGAGACAAACTTTGATAATTTTTAGAAACTACACTACAAATCAATTGATTAGGGAGCAATTTACCAAAATAATCAAATATTTTAGAAATTTTTTATTAGAAAATTTTTCGATAAAGGGCAGGTGCCCACCCTGCCGCTCTCTTGTCTCCACCTCTGACAAAGATCATCATATTATATGTTAATGTTTATCTGTTAGGCAATGATTAATGAGAAAGGGATATGTTATTTGAAAAGTTCGTCCCATTTCCGCACATCCACTTCCGCATAGTATGATATTACTTGGACTTAGCGATCATACAAACTTAATGTTGTGTACTCGTGTCATTTATTAAAGAGAAGATAATGTAAAGGAGGAAAAAAAAGTAAAGAAAGAGGAGAGTGAAAAATATTATGTTTTGAGTTGAAAAATAAAAAGGAGAAAAGAAAGAAAATATTAGGATTAATAGTAAGGTATTTTCTCATTTGTTCAAATATCATATACAAACCTAAAAAATACCATAATTCCTATCTAACTTTCAAATTTTGTTTCATTATCATATGTTTTTGCGTCATCTCTTTGCACCGTTAGTTCTTTTGACTAACGACCGTTAGTCATCTCTTTGCACCGTTAGTCCTTTTTATACGTTTTTATCCATTCTATATGTTTTCGCCCGTTTTCTTACGTTTTTGTTCGTTTTTAAACGTCTTCGTCTATTTTTATACGTTTTCAAGCGTTTTATACATTTTTTTAAAGTTTTATACGTTTGCATCCGTCCGTTTTTATACATTTGCATATATTTTTGCCTGTTTCTACACGTTTTTGTTCGTTTTTATACGTTTGCATTAGTTTTATACGGTTTTCACGTTTTCATACGTTTTTGCCCGTTTTCTTACGTTTTTGTTCGTTTTTATACGTTTTGAGCGGTTTTATACGGTTTTACGTTTCATACGTTTTGTTCGTTTTATCGTTTATACGTTTTGTTCGTTTTATACGTTTTATCGGTTTTACTCACGGTTTTAGGTTTCATACGTTTTTTCGTTTTACACGCTTTCCTCCATCTTTATACGGTTTTACGTTTTCATCGCTTTTGCCCGTTTATACGTTTTCATATGTTTTTTCATAAGAATCACGTATAAAATGGATAAAATCTGAACAAATAAGAAAAGACGTTCTATTATATGCCATTAACCCAAAATATTAATGTGACTATGAGTTCTTGAGTGAAAATGAAAATAGTTGATTTAAGACATCTCAAATGAATTATATCATTTTGAGTTCAATACATTGTCATATCACCGCTATGTCAGCATTTCATTAATATATACAAAACACTCCTAATGCATTGAACTTTAGATAGTTTAATGAATTTTCCCTGTCATATTATTTTTATTACCATAAAATACTACCTCCGTCCCAAAATTTATGTCCATTTTGACTTTTTAAATTAAACTTTGATCTTAAATATATCTTTTTGTGTTATATAATAGTTGATGAAAGTTATACCAATGAAAATACATTTAAACCCCAATTTCATTTATATATTTTGCATCAAGTATTATATAATACAAAAAGATGTATTTAAAGTCAAAGTTTAATTTAAAAAATCAAAATGTACATAAATTTTAAGACGGAAGGAGTACTGTATACATATAGTACAAGATATATAGTTTATATGTATTATTTAAATGTAAAAGGATCATGGAGGCCCACCACACTTAGTTTAATGATCGGTTGTACATTATTGAATGATGTTTCAATATATGAATGACATTGAATTCTACAATGCATTGCATGATGAGTAACTATGCTATTGATTGAACAATAAGGCTCCATTGTGGCAATTAAAAGTAAAGATAGTTTTATCATTTGACAATTAACATACTATAAGGGTGCGTTTGGTAGAGAAATTCGGAGAAAAGAAATGAAGTAGAATAGAATCTGGAAAATAGAAATCAAGAGAATTTTGTTCAATTCTAATGTTTAGTAACAATAAGAGACTTGTAGAAATGAAATTTTTTATTTAAATAATATTTTGTCTAAATAAAAATTCTTAAAAATATATAAAAAATTATTTTAAAAAAATATATCTTTTTTTAAAATTTATTTTTAAAATTTATGTACTTTCTTTAAAAAAATTATTAAAAAAAACTTATTTTTAAAATGTATTTACTAAAAAAAAAAAAAACTTGTTTTAAAAAATATATTTTTAAAATGTATTTATTTAAAAAAAACTTATTTTTTAAAAAATATTTTTATTTTTCTAAATAACAATTTTAAAAAAATATTTAAAAAAATTATTTTAAAAAATTATTTAAAAAATATATATCTTTTTTTAAATTTATTTTTAAAATTTATGTACTTTCTTTAAAAATTATTTTAAAAAATATTTTTTAAAATGTTTTATTTAAAAAAAACTTGTTTTTAAAAAATGTTTTTAAAAATGTATTTATTAAAGAAAAATTATTTTTTAAAAAAATATTTTTAAAAAATTATTTTAAAAATAATTTGTTTACATATATTTTTTAAAACAAAATCCATTATTTAACAAAATTATAGTTGGAAAAAAAATCAAAATAATAATAATCCATTTCTCCAATTTCTCCACCAAAATAAGGAAATGGAAATGCTACCAAATTACACTACCCAAAAGTCTCCATTTCTCTTCCAAATTCTTCGCTTTTTCAATTCTCACGTGTACCAAACAAGAAATGGAACCATTTCAATTCTCTTGCCTCAATTCCTCTACCAAACACACCTAAAGTCACGACAAAAGATCCCTTCATCCCATTTTTTTACGTCGACACACCGGGGTCAAGAGAAGGTTTAAACAAGGTTTGTAGGGGTTGTTATCGTAGGAAATTAGCACGAGGATTGTTGTGTCGTGGGTCTTGTGGTGTTCTTTCATCGTCGTGGCTCCTAAGACTCAAAGGGTGCTTGATATTGCTTGGTTTCAATCTTGTTCCTCCTCATTACACGCATAAAGGGTAATCATACATCATCTCACCTTTCCTTTTGTTTTCGACTTTGGTCGCGAGTCACGACCTCATGTAGCAGACATCTTCACCAAAGCTTTCCAAGAGAACGCTGAGTTTATTCTTCCAGCCTTGGTTTGAAAGCCTTCAACTGTAATCATTTCCGAGGAAGACGAGAGTAAAGGTCTTTCTTCATCTATCTTTTGTAAATATTTATTTGAAAACAAAATACAAAATTATAAAACCTTCAAAAATCGATAAAGAAAATTATAAAACTTTCAAAATCCACCAAAAAATCCGAAAAAAATCCGAAAAAATCTTCAAAAAAAAAAAAAAAAATATTGTCATTGTTTATTCATTTTTTTTTTTTTTTTTCGGTCGATAATATCTCACTGTCTTTGTCTGTCATTCAAAAGAATGACACGGGACTTCTAGATGTTAAATTCTTTAAAAAAAAAAAAAAAAATAAAAATAAATTTTTGGGAGAAAGAGAAAATGGTTTATTGTCATCTTGAGCAATAACCCGGTTTAAAGAAGAACGAGCCATGTTTTACCATGTTTTCAAATTCTATGCTCACGATTCTATAAACTCTCTCTGTCTATTGAAAACTAAATGCTTTGAAAAATAACTCAATCTATTTTTGATAATCATCGAGGGACTTATTTGTCAAAATCTTCTATCTCAATCAACAACCTACGTCATTGATTGAGGGGAGAATGATTTCAATTAAATTAAAAAGTTATTTGGCATTAAATTGTTTTCAAAAGATATACATGCATGTTTTATAAATGGAGTTTAAAGTCTTAAAATCCGATCCTTATCGATTAAAACGCTTTTACAATCAAGTCACAATTCTCCTTAAAAGCTTTCAAAATCAATTTAAATCTATAGGATCACAAATCTCAAATGATTTGATAATTGTGATCGGGGAGAATGTGTGGTTTAAATTAGATTTAAAGCGATAATTAGGTAAATGGTTATAAGCGGATGTACATGCTAACACTTATATGTGACAAACGATTTCAAATTTTCAATGCACATGTTGAGGGAGCATCTATCTTAAACATTTGATTTGAAACGCGTGATCATTCATCCTAATGTACGAGTTCCCTCTAGTATATGCAAAACTCTTTTCAAACCTCGAGGCACATATTGAGGGGAGCAAAATTCATGGAAACCTCATCCTTCCTGGTTTGCTATACCCACTGATCCGCTGAGGGGAAGTGATGTTGATATCGTTAGAAAATGGTAATCAAGAAGTAAATTCTTTCTCTTGCCTCCGTGTGCAAAAGCGGTTTCAATACTTGATGCACATGTTGAGGGGGAGTTCTCATTCTAAAATATCAAAACAATTCGGTACAAAAGCTTTGATAATATATCACAAGTATACGAATTGATTTTCAAATAGTTTCAATTGGATCCAATGGCGGATGAACAATACCAAATTGACCTACCAACTTTACTTTATATGCGGTGATATAAGGATGATAAGGTTAGGTATTGGTTCCCATGATCCGCAGTAACGGAGGGGATCTACCGAGTGGACAATCCACTAGTTAGTGTAGAAGTCCTTAGGTGATGATGATAAAAGGAGAAATGTGAGATATGGGAAGAGCGGACTAAGACCGAGCTAATCTTTGGAATAAACCCAACAAGGTTCTAGCTATGAAGTCTCGGTAAGCATTGAAGGGTTGAAGAATTAAAGAATTGAATGAGAAAAGGTGAAAACAAATAGCCCTCCATTTACTCAACCTTAGGCGTAAACCTTCAATTCATATGCTCTTGATGGTAACATCGGTATTGAAGACAAGACGTCATGGACCCATGTGGCATTGCGCTTAACTTTCCAAACCACTCAAGTTCCTCTTAAAGGACTTGTTTCATTCTCACGGGGAGCAGACATTATCTATCGACTTTTCTTAGAGATGGTTGATATTGAAGAAGGAGACCCTCTCCTAGTCTCCGCTATAGGATCCCAATATGCACAAATTGAGTCTAGAGCCACGAGATCATCAATAAATCTCATTAGGACACTTTCAATGAAGACTCTCAGTTTCACATGTGAAAGAGAGATTATAACAAGAGTCCCACGCATTATCCTTGTGGTATTGCCGAACATCCGAGTGATATGTTTACATATTCACAATGAAGATGGAAAAGCCTTCTCGAGCCAACATCAAACAAGCTCCGGTAGGTGGCATATGAGATCTATGTTATAGATCAACCATGTGACAACCTAATGGTGAACAATGGGGCGATCAATCTCTTGAATCAAACACAGTTGAGTTAAGGGATTGAGCGGATACCTTGAAAACCGGTCTTTGTGCTTATAAACTCTTTTCTTTAGCACATCGACCGTGTACTCATTTTCAAACCAAAAGGTATTTTTATGATTGATAATTGATTTTCAATAAAACCTTCGTTGTATTGCAAAACAATTTCTATTGAGCAATACACGATTGTTTTCAAATCTCTTTTCATCAATCGATGGACTTAATATTCATTTGTTCACTCCACTCCGTGTTGTCTTCTTTGAGATGTTCGGTTTGAGAACATTAGGACAATTGCGAAACCCCATCAAGGAGATTCTTAGGAATCCTACCGATCACAAGATACTTGTCTTCGATCAGCGAGGAACCGTGGGCGTGTACCTCAATTCAGCGAAAGTGATCAAAGACACTTTCGCGTTGTTTTGTTAACTGCTGTATGCAGTGCATGGGCGTTTGCGTACTGATCGAATGAAGCGGTCAATCCATAGCCGCGCATGCTCATTCAACACGTGCAACTCAAAAAGAAATCATGATTAGTGCATCAATGACTCGATATTTTCACTCCATGCCCTTTCTGTTCGGCCGCCAATATCGTGATTCAACAAATGCTTCCGCTACTGGCGATGAAGAATTCATAATCCGAATGTGAGCATGTCGGTCCCAAAGTCATAACATCACATAATACCACCACCACAAAGGATGTGTCGAGATTGTTGATAGTCGATGATCTCCAAGATGGCTCAAACATATCATCACGTGGATCATTAAAGACCTCCACTTGGAATAACCAAACATGCAATGTGAAGAATCAATGACTACGAGCTTATGAGCAAGGACTACATCAAGAATGCAAGATCAATCGTTAATGTAATATCTATCTCGTATTCAATGTAATTTTGATGTAAAATTGAGGTGACCTCCTTGAGGAGATTGTTAGGAATTAGAAATTCCAGGTATTAAAGTCGATCCACTTCAGTATATGTAATCGTTAAGCTCGTAGTCGTAGTTCTTTTAAGTTAAGTAATAATTTAGTTTAAATAACACCGTGGAGGACGGACGGTCTTTACCCACTGTGATGCACGATCCACGACCCATAGTGTGGCGATTTGTGTAAGACTATAAATACTCTACCTCAAGGTGGTAGAGTTGGGCCTCATAATAATATCTTTCACTTTCTCTCTAGAATTCCATCTTATCGCCCACGCGTGTTATGGTTTGATGTGTATGTAAAAAGTTATATCTTACAGTGCGGCGCCAGAAATTAGAAATCCGGTGAGTGTGTGTGATATTGTGAGGGAAACCCTAAAAAATCTTTTATATGCCAAAAGAAAAGACTTAAATTACTATTTTACCCTCGTGGTTAAGTGACTTAGCGGACGTTAGTGGGATTTGGTGGGCCCGGGGATGGATGGAGGGACTGACGGTGCATAACGTTTTACACTTAAAGACGAGCGGTGCAACTTTTTGGTCAAAGGATCGAAACCTCTGCGGTCAACGCAAAACCACAAGGATGAGCAGTGTAATTTACTCTAAGTTATATAAAGCTTTGTGTGTTTTATTTGTTTGTACAATGTGTATAATAACATGTATTTTTCATTATAGAATTGTTTTAAAAATAACATTGATTAGTGTGTTTAATTTTGTATTCTTAATTTTAAGATTTTAAATGTGTGTCACATCATATATATAATGTTCGTGATGTGCGGGTGCAATACACCCTCACGGTCCGGGAGCGTACTCCCGACATCGAGGTCTCCTCCTATTGTCCGGTATTCCAGGTCACCTCCGAATGATGGTTACTATTGATTACCGGGCCGCTATTGCACCACGATATTACTGCATCGTATTGTTGGCTTGGGATAGATTTTGACAACCCCTACAGTGAACCTATATGTACCGTCTGCTTACCCCAACGCACCATATTCTCGTATTGATTGTCTTTTACTCAAGACTTTATGTAACTCATTCCACTACCATTCCATTCACGGGGTCATTATATGATCATTGAATTTGATTATGATGTTACATGTTCTATGTGAATCTGTTATCCCGCTACAATGTGATCAATATGACTATATGATCCAACCGTTGTCATCCGAGTATATGTTATCTTCTTATGTGAACCTTGATTGGTCCGTGATCATGTTGAGTGTAATTAGTGATGATCCGTTTATTATGGATACCTCGTTTAATTATGTTTGGGCTATGATTATCCTTTGGTGTCTTATTGTTAATTGTCGACTGCCATGCCTATGTTTGCTATGATATGTTATGTTATTTAACGGGTTATCCGTCTTGTGGAGTTGTCATGTTCACTTCCAATTAATTGTTGGCTTGTTTTAATTTCCCTGTTGGTTTTATTTAAAATTCGAATCATCCGAAATTGCAAGTTATTTTAATTTGGTTCAACTCTTAAACCCCTCGATTTGGTTTCTTGTTGTTGTCTGTTTGTTATTGGATTATATTAAACCCATTACAAATCTTGTTTTAAATCCTTGATCCTAATTTTTAATATTAAATTTTTTCCAACCTCATTTTACCATTTTCTCCAAATTTCGGCTAGACCTTTTATTCGTTTCCTAATTTCATTTTACCCGTTTTTTTAAACTTTTAATTTGGTTTCATCTGGGCTTTTTAAACTTAAGATTTCTTTTTGGGTTGTTTTAAAGGTTTGAAGATTTGGTTATTTGGAAAGATTTGGGATTTTTGATTTAGTCACCACCCTTAAAGGGAACCCTTTAAATCCTTTTGGATTAATTTGGAAGAGTTTTATTTTTCCCTTAAAGAATTTCTTTTCTTTTGGACAATATTAAAATTTTGTAAAATTCCCCTTGTAAGTCATTCTTTAAATTACTTGGTACTTTATTCCCTTTAAGACTTCCCCCCTTGAAAATTTTTAAATTGTATTTACGATAATGGGATTTGAAGTGAATTCTACCTTAGGTTTGTGTTCATGGAATATTAGTAAAATCACATATAAATTTAAAATGATGATGGTTTATTGTTTGTGTTAAAACACAAGTTTATTTGGGAATAAAACATATTAGTGGTTAAATCCACATTATTGGAAATAATATACATTAGGTTGGTTTACCAACTAAACCCTTTACTCAAGTGTTTAACACAAATTAAGTTTTTAAAAGTTTTAAAATTAATAACTGATTTGTACCCGGTAGCAAAGTTCTAACACATAATTAAATTTGTGTTTGTTGATTTTTTTTTTTTAAAAAGGGTTTTCTTAAAAGTTTTAAATTTAATTAATTGTTTTGTAACAATAAAAAAAAATTTTTTTTTTTCTTTTAAAAATTTAGGGTTTTTTTCCCTTTCCCCGGGGTTGGTTTAATTTTTTGGGGGGTTTTGGCCCCCAAAAAAACCCCCTTGGTTTTTTTAAATTTTAAAATTTTTTTAAATTTTGGGGTTCCGGCCTTTTGGGGGGGCCCCCAAAAAATTTTTTTTTTTTTTTTTTTTTTTAAAAAAAATTTTTTTTTTTTGGGCCCCCCCCCCCTTTTTTTTTTTTTAAAAATTTTTTTTTTTTTTTTTTTTTCCTTTTTTTTTTTTTAAAGGGAAATTTTTTTTTAAAAAATTTTAAATTTTAAAGGGGGTTTTTCCCAAAAAATTTTTTAAAATTAATTTTTCCCCAAAAAGGGGAAAAAAAAATTTTTTTTTTTAAAGGGTTTTAAAATTTTTTAAAAAAAAAAAAAAAAAATTTTTTTTTTCCCTTTTAAAAAAAAAAAAAAAAAGGGAAAAAATTAAAAAAAAAAAAAAGGTTAAAAAAAATTTTTAAAAAAAAAAATTTTTAAAAAAACCCCGGGGGAAAATTTGGGGAAAAAAAAAAAATTTAAATTTTAAAAGGGGGGGGTTTTTTCCCCAAATTTTTTTCCTTTTTAAAAAGGGTCAAAATTTTTTTTTAATTTTTTTTTTTCCCAAAAAAATTTTTTTCAATTAAATTTTTTTAAAAAATTTTTTAAAATTTTCCCCAAAAAAAAAAGCCTTTAAAAAAAAAATTTTTACCCCCCAAAAAAAATTTAAAATTTTGCTTTATAATTGAAAAAAGGAAAAAAAGGTTTTAAATTTTTTTTTAAAATTTTTAAAAAAAAGGGTTTTTTTTTTTTAAAAAAAAAAAATTTGGGAAAAAAAAAAATTTTTAAAAAAAAAAAAACCCCCCTTTTCCTTTTGGGGTTTTTTTTAAAAAAAAAAAGGTTTTTTTTGGGGGGTTTTTTTTTTAAATTTTTTTTTTGGGGGGGCCAAAAGGGGAATTTTTTTTTTTTGGAATTAAAAAAAAACAAATTTATTAAATAAGTGAATTTTAAATTTTTTTTAAATTTTTAAAAAAAATTTAATTTAAAATTTTTTTTCCCAAATTTTAAAAATTTTAAAAAAAAAAAAACTTTTAAGGTTAAAATTAAAATTTTAAAAAAACCAAAAAAAATTTTTTTTTTCTTTTTTTTTTTATTTAAAAAAAATTTTTTTTTTTTTTTTTTAAAAACCCTTTTCCTTTTTTTTTTTTTTTTAAAATTTTTTTTTTTTTCCCCCCCAAAAAAAAAAATTTTTTGGAAAAAAATTAAAATTTTTCCCCCCCCTTTTTTTTTTTTTGGAAAAAAAATTTTCCCTTTTTTTGGGGGGGCCCCCCTTTAATTTTTTTATTATTTATTTTTTCCCTTAATTTTTTTTTTTTTTAACCCCTTTTTTAAATTTTATTTTTTCCCTTTTAAATTTGGGTTTTTTGGGGGAAAATTTTTGTTTCCCCCCCTTTTTTTTTTTTTTTATTTTTCCACCCCGGGGTTTTTAAAATTTTTTTTGGGGTTCCCTTAATTTTAATATTTTGATTACATTTAGTGGAGAGAGAGTGCTCTCTCCATTATATATAGTATATAATATAAATATAGATCTAGATATATATTTTCAAACACGAAAACTTCGTGAGTCTCTTTAATTCGTTGAAAGAAAAGTACACAAAACATTCGGTGTCATTTACATTAGATATAAAATGAGGAGCCTAAAGTTTCGCTAGTTATTTTTTAACATGAGTGAAGCTAGTAGGGTGACAGTGGTGCTTAGCACCATAACCAGCCAAAATTTCCTTTATATTAACCGAACACAAATTTTATTTTCTTAAATTATAATAGAACAACAACCCCACCCACCCTGCCAGCCTAACATCAAATGCTGGCTCCTCCTACTCTCTAGAGTTATGCCCTAAAGTCGTTAAACTAGACAACCCCATCCTTAGCTAAGAGTATATCAATGAAAGATGGGATATGCGTCTTAGAATAAAATTGCCAACTGCAAGATTGGTCAAAACTCAAAAGAAGTCATACAAAAGCCAACACACCAATTTACTTGACAGAAACACCATTATAATAGTTATAGCTTACAATGTCCTCTAGAGTCTAGATAATTTGATTTTAGACCTTTTAGGCTTTTAACAACACTTTCTTTTCAATTTGGTAAGTTCTAAAATTTGTCTCTAAGAAAAATAACATAGCAGATGAAATTATAAAGGAACAAGGAGTAAAAGATCGGTCCAAAAAAATCCCATGAAGTAAACAAGAAAGAAAAGCCAAATCCGAAAGCCAGGCCCCAATTTTCTTACCCGACCAGCAACACTGTTGTTGCAGTCGTGAGAGGCCTCTAACCTAAAAAAGGCGTCAACCGAGGATCAGAGATATGTGGAAGACCTGTCCGAGCTCCCAAATCTCGACAACTAATAGCAGCCTGTGGTAATAGATAACAATGATTGAAGGCGAGGTTTCCAAAATGAATAACTTCAATTAATTCCTTCCATCACCATATTAAAATACATGCATTTCCACGTGTACTTTAGGAGGTGTTTGAAGATGTTAAGTGTTTGAAAAACTGACTTTACTTTGATTGAAATATTTGAAGTAATCAGTGATTATACCCGCAACTCTGCAAGAAAATTGTTGTTGCTTTTATCACAGTAAGTCGATATAAAACCTAACATCCAAACAAGCCCTTAGTGAAAATTAACAATTCACTCTAGGATAAAACATTTATCATGATGAAAAATAGATATTTAAATTCTGATGGATAGTGCTCATTTCAAAATGAAAGGAGTTGTGACTATGTTTTTGTACTAACCACTTGAGCTGCAAAGGGTAACATCTGCTCAGGTGGCTTGTTGGTGCAAATAGCTACAAAACAACACAGATCAAAAGTTGTTAATTTGGTCAGCTACTTTAATAACCAAAATGCATAGCACAATATCGATTAGTCAATCCTAGACCTATATGTGGTAAGTTTAACCAGTTCACTTATGAATGGGTTGATTTTGGTTGAATTTATCGCAAACATGCCAAATAAAATGAGTAGCGAACATGCTGTCGTTGAAAGTCACCCAGAGTCTAGTATATCTAATGCATATGACCTTCTAAATCATTTTATCCAAAATTTAGATTATTATTGTGTTTATAAGAATTAACTAATGCATTTCATTATTTATATAATAACAAAGAGCAGGTCAACCCACCCGATATAACCTGTTTCGCCAATTTTGAAAATGATCTATTACAGCCTGACCAAGTTATGACCCACCCATCTTGCCACCTCTATCCTGTTAATGCCTTAATATTCGTGTCATAACGTTCAATATGTGGTTCAAGGTTTGGGCTCTGAGTATGTACAGGCAGATTATGGTGTCATTCGCGAAGAGAAACAGATATATGATGTATACTTACCATACAAGATAGCCCTATAAATGCATCTCCAGCACCTGTTGTATCCACCAGTTCTGAACCTGGTATCTGCTCAGCTGTACCAAGAAATAGCCTACCACAGACAGTCCGACTCCATTGGCTTGCAATCTTGTTATGTCCTGAATAATGGAAATGAGTATGTAGCAACATTGTCACAATAGCAATCCTCATGTAATAAGGGTTAACAATTAATTTTAAAGAATACAATAAGGTTTCATCCGTATTTAAAGCTCATAATGAAGAACGAGCCTTGAAACTACTGGCACGGTTTTGGATTATTCAAGTAGTGTTACAAACATATATATCAAAGCCACATCTCAATGTGCAACAAGGGCTTACTGATGAAACGCATGTAGGAGCTGTTTTACAACTATCAATTTTCTGCTTCAATAGCTCAAGTAAATTGTCCACATCCATTTCTTCAACTTGACCATTGTCTGCAGGAAGTGAAGTTTAATATCAGAATCTGTTATCATTATCGACAGAATGCTACCCAATAAATAGAAAGAAAGGAACAAGAAAATGATAAAAGGAAAACTGGAAAGAAGTGATATCTTGACTATACTAACCACCTATATTTCTCTCAAGCATTATGCAGCCATCCGCACCCAAAGTCACAATGACAAACTTGACCTTTGGTAACTTTAACAACATGGAAACAAGAGCGCTTGGTATAGTTGGAGCTCCAGTCCATGCCTGTAGGATATACACAATTGTAAGTTCCTATTATGCGGATACGAATTATGCAGCAAAGCAGACATATTTATATAGGTCAATGCTTGGTGACAGTCCTTATGATAGAATTATATTCAGCTCACTCTACTTAGAAAGTAATAGTTCAAAAATCAAAATACTTTGTCATCTTGCAGACAGAGCTCAAGATAAACATATTACAAGTATATACAGTTGCTAAATCGTGTTTGGATCTACCAGTAGACTCTCCAGTTCTCCCAAAACTTATGAAAGAAGAATAAAATTGTCATCAAACAGATTGTCTAGTGATTTTCATATGCAGGAAAAATATCAAAATCCTCCGAATATTGGACATTCCTCATTCTGGATACTAAAAATCAAATTCCTAAAGAATTTGTCTGAAGGCAACTACAAACAGATAATTTAGAAGAAATATCAGCTTGCCTGTGGAAGATTCGAAGAGCACACAACGTAGTCTGATAAATTAAGAAAATCATCCAATCCTTCCCTAATCCTTTCAGCATCAATTAAAATCGGTATACTCCTCCGATTTGCCTGCACTGGTAGCAGACAACAAGGAAATTTATATCCAGTTTTGTATATAATATCCAGTGCACTATATGGATGCTAGTTAATGTAAACTTAAGAGAGGAAGGAGGTCCTATTCTGACACACAGGTAACACCGTATAAATGGGTCATACATACATCACTCGATTTTAATTATTATTATTATTTTATAAATACTTGATGTATTCATTCTGGTTACAAAATAATATCATTACAATATTAATTTAACCTTTTGAATTAAATGAGTTAACTATTTCATTGCCTTAAAGAGAATCAAGAAGATAATAAATCACAACACTTACCTCATTTGCAACAACTAAAGCAGTTTCATGCAATCGTACATCAAAATAACAGAGCTTCACCTTCCAATGCAGATAATAAAGTTGAGCTCTTGAGGTCAGTGGGAATCATTGAGGCGACCCTGGAGTACGAATGCAAGTTCGAGTTTTCCTGGAAAGAGCAGTAGTAATTAATTGTCTTGACACAAATATTCTTACAAGTGCTGAAACTTGTCATTAAGTCGGTCAGTTTTCACTACAAAAGCAAAGTTTCAAATGATAAAAGTATATACAATGCATAAGACGATTGAATGCATAACCAGGTATTAGAGAGGCACAACTCATATAAGGAAAAATGAATGCATCAGTTCTTTAAGCTAACATAGTAAAAAAAAAAAAAAAATTTAGAGTTCAACGGAAAAATAAAGAAAGATAATTTTCTATCAGTCAGAAACTTGAAAACAGAGTGAGCTTTGCAGTAAATAGTTGGTCACTAGGTCAGTATCTTCGTGGATGTAGCAAGAGGAGAATAACAAAAAAGGAATGATGTCATAAGTTAGGTACCCTTACGTTTGATTATCCACAATAACATAGGTAAATGGTGAATTTCCGTCTTCAGAAACCTGCAAAATGAGAGATAAGCTGATAAATTTGTAATGAAGATTATCCAAACAATTCCTGCTATGTACTACTACAACTAACGAGTTTGTACAATCCATTGAAATAAACATAATAACCTCTATCAGTATATACAAATGTTAGGAGAGAACCTACTTGAGGAAACATGAAGATATAAGAACGGACTAGCTTGATCACTTACCTTTATAATACAACCTCCCAAATTTCATTAAAAGCCAGTGATATAGTTACATCAACGATGTCCTCAATGGAGGACTTGTGAAAAGGACACACATCAACAAATATACATATACAAAACAGCAACCGTTGTACTACTCCAGTAATCAAGTGCTTATAATGCATAGACTAAAGACTCAAATACTAAGAAATTGTTCAGAAACTAAAATTGGCTTGTATTCAGGACCTTTATTTAAAGCTATAAAAACTATATTATGAATGCCTTGATGACAGGGACAACAAACCATCAAAGTTTTTATAACTAATGAGGTGGCAACTAGCAAGTCTTAGACTCTTAGCATGTCACATGGGACAACATTACTAAAAAAATTATATTCTCTTTATAAGACATGTTTATTACCACAAAAAGAGACATCTACACCATCAGCTTGTAATTCTTCCAATACTCCTCTCCTTGAGCGTCATTGGCAATCTGACAAGCAATATCAGCATAAAGTAAACACTTCAGTATATATAAGATATGCTGAAAAGGTTAGAAAATAACTAATATACTAGCTCATGTGAAGAAAATTGTTCCTCACAATATGAAGGATAAATGCACAAAATGAGCATACACAAACACAACAGAGGTACTTCTCTGGCAACATTGGAAATAAAACCACAACTTGAAACACATAACTAGTTCTTGTGTAAGGTCTTTAGCATAACTAGTGTGCATATTGCATACCTTGGACATTAGCCTTGCATTTAATCCTAAGCGAGCTGCACAAGTTAGGGCATTTCCTGCATTGCCTCCTCCTTGAACCTAAAATCAAATTTTAGTGAATGATTAGGGATTTATGGTCAACTTTTACACCAAGAGCAACTTTCAAATTCAATAGTTTTAGTAAACTTCTATAACCAAGATGCATAGAGTTGGAATGGAGTGCAAATATGATGGACAAAAGTTCCTTAAACTTATCTGACAACCCGGAAGTTAGCCATTCTTTTAATCAGAGACTAAACTTTACAGCTAGTTTAACTGATAAAATAAAACATCAACTAATACCAAATTTGAAATGAATTAGCAAGCAAAAGATGCAAAATAGAAAACCACCCTTCACCAAAACATGGAACACAAAATGAAATATCCTAACCATTCAAAGGTAAGAAACAAAAGATTTTTTTTTTTTTTTTTAATAAGTTGATATATTGCCTAATAAAAACTCAAACCGTGTTTATGAAAGAAAAGAAGAAAACAGCATGATTGCACAAAGCTTAAGTGATTATGAATAACTTTTTAAGTGTATATTTCTTGCATTAGCTGCTGAGTTCTTAAAAGATATTCATTGCTTGACTTTAGAAAAAGAATTCACTTTTTTTTTAACTTGTTTATAGATCCAACTTCATAATATATATTGAATAACCTCATTGCTTTTACATAATTTTAACCAATAATCATTAAATACAGCTCGAAAAATTTTACCTCAGAACTCAACTGTAATCACTCAATTGTCAATACATATATACAAATAATAGTATCACCGTATTCTCAATTTTGGCACCTATATGTTCAGGCACGCTACTCATTGACAGTTACAGCAAAAGACTGGCTTTGATACAGTACAATTTAGTATCTATCCAGCTCAGTTCCGTTTTAATTTTACACCTTTCATGCTTAAATCACTAGATCATAGCTTAACTCCGGTTTACATTACATTTACTAAATCATCAGCTCATGTTCTCAAATTTCAGGCACCTATATACTCAGGCACGCTACTGTAATAAAACTTGCAGCGAGAAAAAAGTCTAGTGCAACTTAGTATCTACCAATACGTTCGGTTTTAATTTACGCCTATTACACTTAAATCACTAGCTCAAAGTTTAAGTCAAGTTCACAATACACTCACTAAGCGGCCTAGGCACGCTACTCGGTAACAGTTACAGAGAAAAAAAAAAAAAAAAAAACTGGCTTGAATACAGTACAATTTAGTATTTATCCAGTTCAGTCCAGTTTTCATCTTATGCTATTATCGTAAACCACTAGCTCAAAGCCTAAATCCAGATCACATTATAGTTACTAAACCGTCACCTCGAATATCGGTACCTTACCCAGGCACACTACTCATTATCGATTACAGAAAAAAACCAGTTCCAGACCAGTACAATTCAGTACATGTCCAGTTCGGTCCGGCTTAGATCTTAATACTATTATGCTTAAATCACTAGCTTAAAGTTAACACCAGTTCACGTTACAGTTACCAAACGATCAGATCATGTTCTCAAATTTTGGCACTTATATACTCAGGCACACTACTAATCACACTTGAAGCAAGAAAAACTTCCAGTCTAGTACAATTTAGCATCTATCCGGTTTCAGTTCGGTTATTAGTAACAACAGTTCCGGTTACTAATTCTTCTTATTACGCTTAAATCACTAGCTCAAAGCTTAAGTCCAGTTCACATTACACTTACTAAACCATCATATACTCGATTTTCGACACATAGAATATAACAAATATACCTTCATGCTAGTACTTCTAATCTTATCATCAGGATTCGGAAACGAAGCAACCGTCGCCAATAAATCAACCGAAACACCGCCAAATCCAAGCTGCATTAATCAAACACCATTATTAACAATAATATAGAAAAATAATTGTGAAAATAAGTAGAGATACATACTACTGTAGGATTATCAGGCTGATTTGACGCTGATGATGTCATGTTTGACCTAAATAAATAGTTGATAAATAGTTAGTATTATGAGTATTATTATATAATGTGAATGTGAATGTGAATGTGATGCTACCTGATGGAGCGTGAAGAAGATGATGAGAAGAAGTTCGAGAGCATGGTGGTGGTTGAGTATAGAGCTGTCATTATATTATGAGTTGGTGTGTGTTTTTGTGGTGGCGCGTGTGTGTCACGCGCTGTAACTGTTTTTGTTTCTTATGGTTTAGTGCGGATAGAGGAAATGACATGTGTGATCGTACGCTGGTTTTTGCTAATGTGGCAATTTGAATTTTTTTTTTCTTTTATTTTTCGTTTTTTTTTTCTTCCTAGGTAATTTTAAAACAAATCTATTGCACATATTTTAAACAAGATTTAAACGCACAACTATTTGATTGAGCAGCTTCTCACACATTATGAGTTACCATTAAGACGCAAGGCCTTTAATGGGTTAATTAATAGGTATCGTCCACTTTATCATATGAACTTATTGTGTCAAAATATTTCACTTTGTTAAAAATTGATTAAACGTGTCGTAGATTTAAATTGATACACTGATTATCTTACCAACCCAATGTGCATCTCGTGGGTTTTGAAACTTGTACCTTTTGTGGGAGGTTAAATTGATGATAGTCGGTAGGCTTTAATGGAGTCTGAGAGTGCGATTCTTGAGAGTACCTAACGTGCGGCCATCAAATTTCATGACTTCTATTATATATGAACGATATGAGACTCGAAACTTAATTAATTCACGCACTACTTATACATATGTATAATATGTTTGTGTTTGAAACTTTCTTTGTTGTAAGACGTAGTAATCGAAATCGTGAGACGTCACGATGATGGTATATAACTTTTTATTCAGTGTTAAATTTGTAAATAGGTTGGGCAGACAATCCCAACATGACTCATTTATGGTTAGACTAATCAACATGGTAAACGTGTTAAGTGATTTGACATGTTATTTAGCTCTAACATGTTGCTTCTCTAAAGATTGAACATAAAGTCCCAATGCTAGAAAATGCCTTTTCTCCTTGTTGCATGAGTTACAAATGACCAACATTGATATTTATTTCATATACGTATTTGCCAAGCAACGTGAGGGCTTATAATCTTTGACAACTTCTGAGTATTAAGGCATACTATAGTGCAAAAATGTAAATGAACTTTGTGATAGCTAAAGCACTTGCACGTTATGCGGGTACCACGAGCGTGCACTATTTGCTAGCTATTATGTTGCCTACCCTCGATGTATTCTGTCAAAGCTAACCAGATCAACGCTTGAACTTTGGAGGAATTTTTTACCAAAACACGTAACACACTCTATAAACTGATTATGGTTATGGCCATGGGAATGAAGAATCTCATATGTTGTTGACAGTGAAACATTGATTTCATACATTTACCCAGTGGCGGAGCTTGATCATTTAGAATGGGGGGCCAAAAAATTTCGAGGAAAAAACCCGACTACTTTAACAAAAAAACTCATTCATACAGTCATATAGAAACAAAAATAACAAACGATGGCTAAAGGAAACAAATTAAAAAACAACTCAACGACCTTTAAGCTTTTTGAATTCGTCAATTATGAATTCCGAATTAAAATTTTCAGCAACTTCTTTTTCGATGTAAACCACCAAACTTAATCCGATAACGCTACTACACAAGAGTATCAAATTACCAAATGGACAGTTAATTTTGTTAAACTCTAAAAGGCTATTACAAAAGTATCCTACCGAAAACCAAACAACACATGAGCTTAAATTCATCATCAAACACTTAAATGATCACAAACAAATTAGTGAAATTACCACAAACAATTAGCAACATAAAAATAAAAAAAATTACCAGAAACAAACAAATGATCAATGCCTTAAAATTAATAGGATTGATTAAGAGCCTTGTTGACTGTCCATTGTCTTTACCCTTTTTGCCATTTGCGGTTGTGCTGATTCGAATGGCAGCAGTAGCAACAACAACTTAAAGGGAGTTATAACTTCCGTCTTTTTGGTTTTCTTCTTTTAGTTTTGTTTGAGTTTTCCTCATGTACCATTTTGTTACCAAATATTTAGGGGGCCATTTGTAAATGTTATTTTTAATCCCTAGTATAAAATTGCTAATAACCACCCAAACTTTTTTTTTTTTTTAGGGGGCAAGACACCTTCCCCTAAGAATCCTCCGCCATTGCATTTACCTCAACAAAGAGCGGCGAGTCAAAGTAATGATCGAGACAAACTTTGATAATTTTTAAACTACACTACAAATCAATTGATTAGGAGCAATTTACCAAAATAATCAAATATTTTAGAAATTTTTATTAGAAAATTTTTCGATAAAGGCGGTGCCCACCACGCCTTCTCTTGTCTCCACCTCTGACAAAGATCATCATATTATATGTTAATGTTTATCTGTTAGGCAATGATTAATGAGAAAGGGATATGTTATTTGAAAAGTTCGTCCCATTTCCGCACATCCACTTCCGCATAGTATGATATTACTTGGACTTCGCGATCATACAAACTTAATGTTGTGTACTCGTGTCATTTATTAAAGAGAAGATAATGTAAAAGGAGGAAAAAAAAAGTAAAGAAAGAGGAGAGTGAAAAATATTATGTTTTGAGTTGAAAAATAAAAAGGAGAAAAGAAAGAAAATATTAGGATTAATAGTAAGGTATTTTCTCATTTGTTCAAATATCATATACAAACCTAAAAAATACCATAATTCCTATCTAACTTTCAAATTTTGTTTCATTATCATATGTTTTTGCGTCATCTCTTTGCACCGTTAGTTCTTTTGACTAACGACCGTTAGTCATCTCTTTGCACCGTTAGTCCTTTTATCGTTTTTATCCATTCTATATGTTTTGCCGTTTTCTTACGTTTTGTTCGTTTTAAACGTCTTCGTCTATTTTATCGTTTTCAGCGTTTTATACATTTTTAAAGTTTTATCGTTTGCATCCGTCCGTTTTATACATTTGCATATATTTTACTGTTTCTACGTTTTGTTCGTTTTTATACGTTTGCATTAGTTTTATACGGTTTTCACGTTTTCATACGTTTTTGCCCGTTTTCTTACGTTTTTGTTCGTTTTTATACGTTTTCGGCGGTTTTTATACGGTTTTTACGTTTTCATACGTTTTTGTTCGTTTTTATACGTTTCATACGTTTTTGTTCGTTTTTTTATACGTTTTCGTCAGTTTTTATACGGTTTTTAGGTTTCATACGTTTTTTTTCGTTTTTATACGTTTTCCTCCATCTTTATACGGTTTTTACGTTTTCATACGTTTTGCCCGTTTTTATACGTTTTCATATGTTTTTTTCATAAGAATACGTATAAAAATGGATGAAAACGTCTGAACAAATGAGAAAGTACGTTGCTATTATATGCCATTAACCCAAAATATTAATGTGACTATGAGTTCTTGAGCTGAAAATGAAAATAGTTGATTTAAGACATCTCAAATGAATTATATCATTTTGAGTTCAATACATTGTCATATCACCGCTATGTCAGCATTTCATTAATATATACAAAACACTCCTAATGCATTGAACTTTAGATAGTTTAATGAATTTTCCTGTCATATTATTTTTATTACCATAAAATCTACTCCGTCTCAAAATTTATGTCCATTTGACTTTTAAATTAAACTTTGATCTTAAATATATCTTTTGTGTTATATAATAGTTGATGAAAGTTATCCAACGAAAATACATTTAAACCCCAATTTCGTTTATATATTTTCGATCAGTATTATATAATACAAAAGATGTATTAAAGTCAAAGTTAATTTAAAAATCAAAATGTCATAAATTTTAAGACGAAGAATCTTAATATACATATAGTACAAGATATATAGTTTATATGTATTATTTAAATGTAAAAGGATCATGGAGGCCCACCACACTTAGTTTAATGATCGGTTGTACATTATTGAATGATGTTTCAATATATGAATGACATTGAATTCTACAATGCATTGCATGATGAGTAACTATGCTATTGATTGAACAATAAGGCTCCATTGTGGCAATTAAAAGTAAAGATAGTTTTATCATTTGACAATTAACATACTAAGGGTGCGTTTGGTAGAGAGAAATTCGAGAGAAAAGAAATGAAGTAGAGAATAGAATCTCGGAAAATAGAAATCGATGAAATTTTGTTCGATTCTAATGTTTGGTAACAATGAGCTTGACTAGAAATGAAATTTTTTTTATTTAAATAATATTTTGTCTAAATAAAAATTCTTAAAAAATATTTAAAAAAAATTATTTTAAAAAAAATATATCTTTTTTTTTAAAATTTATTTTTTAAAAATTTATGTACTTTCTTTAAAAAAATTATTAAAAAAAACTTATTTTTTTAAAATGTATTTACTTAAAAAAAAAAAAAACTTGTTTTAAAAAATATATTTTTAAAATGTATTTATTTAAAAAAAACTTATTTTTTTAAAAAAATATTTTTTAATTTTTCTAAATAACAATTTTAAAAAAATATTTAAAAAAATTATTTTAAAAAATTATTTAAAAATATATATCTTTTTTTTAAATTTATTTTTAAAATTTATGTACTTTCTTTAAAAAATTATTTTAAAAAATATTTTTTAAAATGTTTTATTTAAAAAAACTTGTTTTTAAAAAAATGTTTTTAAAAATGTATTTATTAAAGAAAAATTATTTTTAAAAAAATATTTTTAAAAAATTATTTTAAAAATAATTTGTTTACATATATATTTTTTTAAAACAAAATCCATTATTTAACAAAATTATAGTTGGAAAAAAAATCAAAATAATAATAATCCATTTCTCCAATTTCTCCACCAAAATAAGGAAATGGAGCTACCAAATTAGTCTACCCAAGTCTCTCCATTTCTCTTCCAAATTCTTCGCTTTTCAATTCTCTATGTACCAAACAAGAGAAATGGAACCATTCAATTCTCTTGCCTCGATTCCTCTACCAAACACACCTAAAGAAAGTCACGACAAAAGATCCCTTCATCCCATTTTTTTCTTGTCGACACACCGGGGTCGAGAAGGTTTAAACAAGGTTTGTAGGAACATTATCGTAGGAAATTGGCACGAGGGCTGTTGTGTGTCGTGGGTCTTGTGGTGTTCTTCTTGGTCGTGGCTCCTAAGACTCCAAAGGGTGCTTGATATTGCTTGGTTTCAATCTTGTTCCTCCCTCATTACACGCATAAAAGGGTAATCATACATCATCTCACCTTTCCTTTTGTTTTCTGACTTTGGTCGTGAGTCATGACCCTCATGCACATGGTCTTATACGAGTTAAAAAGCAACATAAACTAATGATACTAGCAGGGTACTCGCGCGTTGCGGCGGCAGGTACCCTAAAATAAAAAATTTCGAATCATGTATTTTAGTTTATTATGTTCTTTTTGACAACAAATTTACGGATATCAAGAATTTCGTTTAGCCCGTGTCCGTTCGGGCTCGAGCCCGTTGGCGTGTGCTATTTGGCCCATGCCCATTCAGACTCGAGCCGTTTGGCCCGCACCGATTCGGGCTTAAGCTCATTGCCCGTTGACCGTTCGGGCTTGAATATATGTATAATGTGCTTTATTATTTGTATTAGTGACATTTAATGCGGGGTTCCGTGCGTTCTGTGGCGGATACCACGAAATAAAATTACAGTGAATCATGTATTTTAGTTTATTATGTTCTTTTTGATAATAAATTCTGGTTCAAAATTTCGTTTAGCTCGTGCCGTTCGGACTCGAGCCCGTTAACCGTGCCAGCTCTGCTCGACCACGTTTGGCCTGTGCCCGTTTGGATCGTACCCGTTCGGGCTCGAGCCCATTTGGACCGTTGCCCGTTTGGGCTTGAATATTTGTATAATGTTCTTTATTGTTTGTATTAGTGATTTTAATGCAGGAATTATGTTTAAGTTGGTTGTACAATATGCTTGATAATTTGTATTTCTTATGTAAGGGGTGTTTTAATCATTGCATTAATTGTATTTATTGAACAGTTAATTAATTAACTACATTAAATATTTTGACCACATTAATAGTGCTTTGTATTTTGTACATTAAGCTTTAAGACTTGTAAGTCTTAAAATTAATATTGATGAGAAAAATCATTATAGTGCATTATGTATTGTACAATTAGTTTTGTATTTTATAAGTCTTAATTTAAAGACCATGAGGAGAGATATTCATTCATCTATTATAAGTAGTATAGATGCTAAAACCTTGTCACAAGAATAATAAGTCACATATATTAATGATGGGGGTAATTCCCAAAACGGGACAAAAAGCTTCATTGAGGTCACTTTGAGGTACAAAAATAAACCCTCTTCTCAAAATGGTCATGTGCGAATGTGTGATTCCATTAGATGTGCGACACGTGTCCATTTATTTATTATTAAAGTACAGTGGTAGATGGGATTTTTTCCCAAATATTCCTTTTTGTCTTATTATTACTAATGTAAAAGGTCAAAAATACCCCTCTTTTTTATATGTATTTTCTCTACCTACCTTATCTTTTCACTTCTATATTTATAACCACCCATTCCCTTCATCATCTACAATATCTAGCCACTACCATATCCGCCGACCACCATCAATCCGCGATCACTGGGATGCCCACAACAATATCACCACAAGTATTCCATCCCAAAGAGTCTTGGGAGACTCGACACCACAATAATATCACACGAGGCACATTAACCACGATTACCGTGTCGATTACACAAACAACCAACAAAACATCACCATCGAAGCACTACTCGACCCAAACACTAACCAAAGGGCCAAGACTCACGTTCCACAAGGACTCAAGCAAAAACAACCACGAAAACATGGTTAACAACGAAAATAACACAAACTAAGCACGGGTATACACGTGAGAAGTCACAGTAACACATGCAAGACAAAACCCAAAAGTCCGAAACTTAAATTTTAGATCTAGGGCGGCGTCGGTGGGTTTCACGCGTACCAATGTCGAATGATCACCTTCGACGATCTATCGTTTGGTATAGGTGGTGTAATTTCGGTGGTGGTCGCGGAATATTGGCCGGAGAAGGCGGTGTGTGTGTGGTGTTCTAGCGGAATATATGTATTAGAATATTGGTATGGATTTTATGGCGGGGGGATTGATGGTAGGACATCTAAGAAAGCGGATATGATAAAATAGATCATTGTCAAATTTGAAAAGAATATGGTGCAACTTACGATGGCGTAATGTGTGATAATTCGATTAATAGTTACCATGTGCATGTATGTTGTTTATAATGAAACACGGTAACAAATTAAAGTGATACAATTTTTTATATAAATTAGAAATGATAAAAATAAAGTGAGGTATATTAGACTTTTAATACTCTGAATAATAAGACAAAAAGGAATATTTGGGAAAAAATCCCACCTACCACTGTACTTTAATAATAAATAAGTGGACACGTGTCGCACATCTAATGGAATCGCACATTCGCACATGACCATTTTGAGAAGAGGGTTTATTTTTGTACCTCAAAGTGACCTCAATAGAGTTTTTTGTCCCTTTTGGGAATTAGCCCTTAATGATGTGTATATGTATTTGCGAATATAAAAGAGTGCGAGTAGCTAGGTTGCGAGTTAAAGACATTGCTTTTATTTCTAGGACTTAAAACTATGAAATCATTATCATGAATATAAGCTGATTTTGAAAACTTGTAATGAAGAGTTCGAAATCGTTTTCGGTAATACTAGTATTACGTATGATTTATGAAGAAGACATTTTTCATGGGGTCTTTATCAAAATTAGTTTATAAGTATGTTAATAAAGATTACTAGAATAAGACTGTTTGTCGAGGTTCACGTAATTACGTTTAAGTCTTTAGACAAATGAAAGCATAGTTCATGTAATATGACATTTTGAAGTATCGACAAGTCGGTTTCGAATCTTTAAATTATTCATTCTACAAGAGTAGCACATCGGGTTGAATTTTTTATATTAATATTGATCATGCATACTATAAGATCTAAATCAACGAATTGATATCATATGTGAATTAGTTTTGAAATTGAGTCTTAATATTTATATGAGCATGGTCGGTAGTAATTATTCATCATTTTTTCGTCACCAAATGGAAATAATAAACAAAGCCGAATTAAGAAGACAACAATATTTAGTTCATTCGTTATATTAATATGAACTAGTTAAATAAATTCGTGTAGATCCGGTGAAGAAGGAGTGATCCGTTTTCCTTGTGTTCATTTGCTTTCGTTTATAAGGTACATAAATTCTATCCCTTTTCAGTAGGGATTTCTCATGACTTTCCGATCCTTTAACTTTGCTTCGTTTATGATATTCCATTTCTATGGTTCCTTATGCTATGACCCTTTGATATTGATCCTCTGTTATTGAACCTCTGTTACTGAACCATTGCTATTGACCCCTCTGTTATTGGACCTCTGTTACTAAACCTTTGATACTGAATTTTAATAGTGAGCTACGCTCTCGAACTTTGATATTGAACTATTGCTATGAACCTTTGAATGGTGGACTCGATATTGAATCTCGATTATTATGATTGATATATTGCTACTGTGGACCTTTGTCGACCCTTGATTGATACCGAGCCAAATATTGTTAACTAGTCATGGAGGTACCATGACCGTGTCATTGATGCACCAATGGCATGACTCTAGTGTGGTGAGTGATGTTCCACACCGTCCCTATAATTGTCATCGATTATCGCGCTTCATTATTCTTGTTATGGCCACTAATGTTTGCGGGGGCATATGGATGCATCCTAGATTTGTCTTTGTCTTATTCTTGATATATATAATGTTACGGTGATGTGGTGCGTGTGTGCAATACACCCTCACGATGCGGGAGCGTACTCCGCGATCGAGGTCTCCCTCCTATTATGCGGTATTCCGAGGTCACCCTCGAATCGATGGTTACTATTGATTACCGGGCTGCTATTGCCACTACTGATATTACTGTACTGTATTGTTGGCTTGGGATAGATTTTTGACAACCCCTACACTGGTGAACCTATATTGTACCGTCTGTTTACCCCCAACGCACCATATTCTGTATTGATTGTCTTTTACTCAGTACCCTTATGTAACTCATTCCACTACCATTCCATTCACGTGCCGGGTCATTATATGATCATTGAATTTGATTATGATGTTACATGTTCTATGTGAATACTGTTATCCTGCTACAATGTGATCAATATGCGACTATATGATCCAACTGTTGTCATCGAGTATATGTTATCTTCTTGTTATGTGAACCTTGATTGTGCAGTGATCATGTTGAGTGTAATTAGTGATGATCCGTTTATTATGGATACCTCTGTTTAATTATGTTTAGGGGCTATGATTATCCTTTGGTGTCTTATTGTTAATTGTCGACTTGCCATGCCTATGTTTGCCTATGATACTGTTATGTTATTTAACTGTGGGTTATCTGTCTTGTGGAGTTGTCATGTTCACTTCCTAATTAATTGCTTCCGCTTGCTTTTAGTTTTTCCTGTTGGCTTATTTATATTCTGATTTCCTGATCTGATTGCATGCTATTCTTATGTTGAGTGGATGCGGCGTCGTATGCTGATTTGGTTTGGTGCTTGTATGTCTGTTTGCTTATATATGATTATATGTACATTCTGGATGCGTTGCTTGCTGTGTTCTTCTTGATCGCTATTCTTTCTGGATATCTGTATAATTGTTTCTGCAGGATCCTCATTGACTCATTGTTCTCATTTCGTTGCGACCTTGTTATCAGTTTCCTTATTTCATTTGTATCTCTGATTTTGTTTAGCTTTCGTTTTGTTATATTTGTTTACTGGGCTTTTTAAGCTCAACCGCATTTCTTTTCCTGCGGCAGGTTTTTAGGTTTGAAGATGGGCTTGATGGGCCGAGAGTTGGATTATTCGAGTAGACCGACCTTAGTTACCTTATCTTTTTTGGATTTAATTTGAAGAGTTATTGTTTCTAGATTTCTTTTCGTTTTGGACATATTGGATTTTGTATTTTTCCTTGTAAGTCATTCGTTTATATGACTTGGTACTTTATTCTTTAAGACTTCCGCTTGAAAATTTTTAATTGTATGTTCTGATATGACAGAATGTGACACTTCTACCCTTATCGGGTTGGGGTGTTACACATGTAATATTAGTACTAAATCACATATGATGAATTTGAATATGACATGTGATGTTAGTGTTAAATCACATATGATATATTTGAATATCACGTGTGATATTAGTGTTAAATCACATATGATAATATATCATATGTGACTTTACTAATATCACATGTTACATATCATATGTGATTTAACACTAAATATCACATGTGATATTTAAATTAGTATTTAAATTAATCACACTAGACGAGTACCCGCGCCTAGCGGCAGTTGTTTCTAACATCAGATAATTAATGATTTGTGATATTGTGATGAGTGTTTTGTGTAGCGTTTAAAATAGAACGTGAACCGATGAAAATACAATTGCAAACGGTTGTACTATACGATAATTAAAGTCTAGACAAAATTCTTAACATCTATCAAACAACATATAAAATCATTTAATGAAAATGAAAGTAAACATTACATCAGTTATAGGGTAAAAACTAACAACACACGTTACTTGTTGCGTAAAAACTAACAAGGATGGGATTAATGGTGACTAAAATTAGCGTGAATATGATTAGCCCAAAATAAAATAAAAATTGGCTAATTTTGGCTATTTTGTAAAAGATTTGGGCACATTTAGCCCCATCTTTTTTTTGAAATGAGCGTATTTAGCATATTGAAAAGTTAAATGTGCACTAACGGGCACATATTTTCTCATAATTGTAAAACATTATAATTGTTTTTGAAGAAAAACTTATAGATAATATATTTATATAGCGACAGATCGTTTTGTGTTAAAAAAAGTTTATGGGTTCTAAACGAAAAATAAAAAAGTTTGAAGATTTGAGGATTAAACATAACGTTTTGAAGCCGGTTCGACCGGGTGGTTCAACCGTTGAACCGTTCCGTCGAAAAATGGGTCGATTTAAACCGAGTTAATATGACATGTTGGGTCAAAGCGGGTCAAATTAAACAGGTCAACCTTTGGATTTGAAGCGTCTTGTGTCAACCCGGTTTTCAATATGTGTTAATAGTTTCAAATTTTTACTTTTTACTTTTGGTTTTCCTTTATATATAATATAGCGAGGTACCGCAGCGTTGCGGCCAGTACCTGTGACTATTAACCGGAGAAATAGATTTTGATGAGACACGATTCACCGGTTTGTATCGGTTTTAACGAGTCCTCTAGTTCGTTTCGGATGGTGTCATTGGTTAGCCGAACCGATGGCGACACGGTTTCAGTTGAACCCGTTGGTCGGTCCGATTTTAAAACTATATGTATCATCAACTTGTTAGCTTGTATGAAGCTTTGTGTTTTATTAATTTGTATAATGTGTATAATAACATGTACTTTTCATTTAGGGTGTTTTAAAAATAACATTAATTAGTTTGTTTAATTATTTTATATTTAGAATTATGTTGTAGCTTGTTTAAATTGTACATTGTGAAAATTTCATTGTATTTTTTAATAAGGGGTGTTTTAATTGGTTGTTTTTAATTTGGTAGATATGCTTTTAATTGGTTGTACAATGTGAATAAATTTTTGTACTTTTAAGTAATGAGGTGTTTTAATAAGAGTATTAATTACACAAATATATTTCTCTCTCATTTGACCATTAAACTTTTTCACTTTTCCACTTTGACTGTTTTTCCATTTTATGTAGTATAGATGTGATTTTTTCATGCAAATCTCAGTTCGGAAAAATAAAAACGAAAAAACGTGAAATAAGCGATTTTTTTTCTTTTTCCAAAAGTTTATCAAAGTTCCCGTCTATAGAAAGATAGTTAAATGCTCGTCGCGATGGTGTAATTATTTTCACTTAATGATTAACGGTTTGAAAGATATTTTAATTATAAAAAATATGTGAAATAATAAAATGTTTTTAATCTCAACCATTGATTTTTTTTAGATGGAGGGTGGAGATGAGTCCCTTGGTATGTGAGAAAAGTTTTGTATGTAAAATAAGTCTCCTCTAAACTTAAACTATGAAATTCCTCCAATAAAGGGTGCGTTTGTTTTGTTAATATAGGTTTGGAATTGTATTAAGGGTGTGTTTGATGTAAGAGGTTGAGGTTTTGGATATGGGTTTAGAATTAAAGAGAGTCATTGGTGTTGGAAATATATAAGCTAAGGGTTTATATTGTCATACTGGTATTTTTGTTTTCTTTTGTTTTTGTAGTGCAGGCTTATAATGGAAAGAAGATAAAAGCTTAGGGACTAAAGTTGTAGCTGTGATAAGTTAAAGGAGAAAAATAGCTCAAGTGGAAAGATGCATTAGTCTAGGCTATATATAGTCTTATTTTCTCTCATTGTAATCAGTTTACTATGTGTTATTTTCAAACAATCGTTTAGTCGTTTAGTTGTTAGTTTTCTGTAATCAAACTCTTTTCTATTCTTTGTATTGTAAAACTCATAATGTATCAACCATAAGGGGTGGTTGGTTGGGTTGATCACGTAATAAAATTTGTTTTATGTCTGGTAATCGTTTCTTGATTGATTGATCATACTTTGTATAAATTTAACATGGTATCGAGCCAGTTGCCTTTGATACAAAGTTTTTGATCATAATCGGTTTAAAAAAATAGGGTTTCGATAAATTTTGGGGTTTTTGTTTTGAGACGGATCTTACTAGATCTTTGTATTAATCGTTCGATTAGTGGTTGAATCGATCGTTTGGGTACCAATTGAAGGTCGATTGGGCGTGTCGATTTTAGGGTTTTCTAAAATTAGGGATTTCAATCCAATGATTGTTAGAGTAATTAACAAGTGGTAATCTGTTAGTTTTGATCAAGATCTTATAAATCTTGATATTATTTGAGTGTATTCAAAATTAGGGTTTACTCTATTAAACCCCATTCGAGAATAGAGTGTTTCTTGTTTCGATTTGTTAGTTATTGGTGTCATCTTTTAATTCTTATTTTTATTTGTGTACTCTTTTCTAATTTGTTTTGTTATCTTTCAGGTGAAAAGATTTTGATTCCGTTGTGCATTGGTCTGAGTTAATCATCTTGTTCAATGTAGCTTGGAGTTGCGTGCACTGTAACACCTCTCGTCACCCTATCTCTTAGAAAATTTGTTTTTAGTGTTTTAGATTTGAATCAATGGAAGTGTAGGTTAAGGGATTTGTTTGTGTTGGTATTGATTGGATTATTGGTGGTTATCTGTGACTGAAGGTGATATAAGGTGTATCTATTTTGTTTTTCTTTTTTAGTTATCCATTGAGTCTTCAGTATGACTATTCAAGATAGAAATAAGGATAAGGCATCTGGATCAGGTGATGCTGATCACCTTGATCAATTTGACCCATTGTCTTTGCACGATAATGATACTAATGGTATACCTTTGATAAGTTTTAAATTTGAAGGACGAGAAAATTATAAGGTATGGTCTCATTGCTATTACTATAGCAATCCATACTAAAAAAAAGCTTGGTTTTATAAATGGAAAAATTAAAAGGCCTAATCAGGCTAGTTTTTTGCAAGAACAATGGGATAGGTGTAACTCTGTGGTTCTTTCTTGGATTCTCGGATGTGTTTATGGGTCAAATATTCTCTAAAAATGCTAAAGATGTATGGGATGAATTAAAAGAAACATTTGATAAACAAGATGCTTCCATAATCTTTAATATGAATTATAAAATTCACTCATTCACACAATAACTCTCTCGGGATACTATCAAAAGTTCAATGCTCTATGGAGGCAATATGACTCCCTAGTCAGTTTGCCACAATGTACTTGTACTGATTCAACTAAACTAAAGGATCATAATAAACTCATCAAACTTATGCAATTTCTCACGAGGTTAGATGAGATTTATGCTCCTATCAGGAGTATAATTCTTACCACTGACCCTATAACTAATGTGAAAGGGGCCTTTGCCACCTTGTCCAGGGATGAGTCTCACAGAAGTACTTCATCTGACAATACTTCTAAAATTGTTAACACTGCATTTGTTTCTAGGACTAATCCTAGAAACTCAAGTTAATCTACCAAAAGAACACTTTCATTAATAATAATAATAATAATCGGTTTAGAAGGATAAATAGACCAAACTTGGTGCACACATTGTAAAATGAATGGTTATCTTGTTGATAGGTGTTTTGAGTTTGTTGGATATCCCGCTTGTAGAAACTAGAAGGGGGGGGGGGGGGTTAAATAGTTTCACCGTTTGTATTTACGTTTTAAAATCTTCAATACTTTATGTTCCTTTTTGAAACTTGTTTGATTTGAAGTTATGTGATATCAATCAACAATATATATAAGCACAATACATATGCACAAAGATAAATAATGCATGAAAGAAAGAAAGATAAAGATATGGAAAGATCGAACCAAGACACGGAGATTTATAGTGGTTCGGAACGAAGCTTACTCTTCACCCTACTCGATTCCCCAATTACCACACTCGAGAGTTCACAATCACTATGTCAACAAACTCCTTCAAATGGAGAAAACCTTACACCAATGCTTACACCAATTTATGACACTAAGCGAATTTGAGTTCTAATCCTAGCTAGAACCAATCTAAACACCAATACACACTACAACACCGACTTACACCTCATCCACTTGGATATACACATAATCCAAGTCTTCACACTAAGCTTCACGGACTTTCACCTAGTCCACTGGATCTTCACACAATCCAAGTCTTCACACGAAACTTCACGGACTTTCACCTTGTCCTAATCTACATATAAAACTACACGGACATACACACCATCCAAACCTATACAAGCAATGTTAATACAAATAAGCCGTAAAAATGTTTATTTATATTTTACGATCTTCTAATGTTTTGTCGATAACAAACGTAAAATCATTTTAACAAAACAAATAAAATACGTGAAGGTGGAGTCGAACCTTATACTGCGAATTAAAGAAGCTCAGAAAGATGACGGTGAGCTGTGGGCCGTGGTGCAAAATGTTGAAGAAGGTAAGCAGACGGAGTTTAAGGTTGATAATGACGGTATTGTATGGTATGAAGATAGGCTTTGTGTTCCCAATGATCGGTGCCATTGAGAAAGTTATGGTGAAGCTCATAGTTCTCCTTTCACTATTCATCTGGTTCTACCAAGATGTATAGGGATTTGAAACGATACTTTTGGTGGAGCGGCATGAAGCAAGATGTGGCGGCGTTTGTGTCGAAGTGTATGATTTGTCGTGAGTTAAGATTGAACATCGGAGGGCTAGTGGATTATTCTGACCATTGGATATTCCAACATGGAAGTGGGATAAGATATCTATGGATTTTGTGTTGGATTACCTCTTACTAGGAAGAAACATGATGCGATTTGGGTGGTTGTTGATCGGCTAACCAAGTCGCTCATTTCTTGCCAATCGGGAAGGATTATGGTATTGGTAAATTGGCGGAGATTTTTCGACAAGAGATCGTTAGACTTCATGGTACTCAGACATCTATTGTGTCCGATAGAGATCCGCGTTTACTTCTCGTTTCGGAAGGGTTTGCGAAAGCTTGGGGTACTCGACTTAACTTTAGTACGGCATTTCATCCTCAAAGCGGATGGTCGATCGAGAGAGGACTATCTGAGACCTTAGAGGATATGCTAAGGGCTTGTGCTTTAGAATGGGTGGCGGTTGGGATGAATATTTGTGTTTAGTAGAGTTTGCTTATAACAACAGTTGGCATGCTAGCATTAAAGCGGCGCCGTTTGAACTTCTTTATGGAAGGAAATGTAGAGCACCTATTTGTTGGGATGTGTAAAACACGAAAATTTAAAATCAAATAAAGACTAAAATACCCTTGGAATTAAAAATTATAAAATCGTAAAATATATTAATAACACTTAAAGAAATTAAAAGATTAACTTGCGAATATTTAAAACCTAACTAAAATATATTACGTAATTGATTTTGGTACGACGAAGAATTAAAGTTTCCGTAAATGATTTGGGCCGTGATTTTTGTGTTCGTGAGCCAAGGGCCGAAGCCCAATGGTGGCGTGGTGATGGTGATTCGGTTGGACCCAAAACCCAAACCCAATTACTTTCCTAGTTTAACTCAAATACTACAACTATATATACCATACATAATCATAAGTTTGGAACCCTAGTTATTTTGCTCTTCTTTTTCTTTTTCTCCCTATTCGGCCGAGCATAGACAAACACCCTTGGTGTCGATTTTGCTCAATCAAGTGAAGGTATATCGTTTATTTGTCTTCCTTTAACGTACTTTGCATGTATATGTCAAGTTATATTTTGTTTAAATCGCGTTTTGTTTCTTTTCTTTTGTGGCGAGAGGTGTGAACGAAACAAGAGAAACCCTAACTAAGTTAACCTAGTGACTAATTAAGAGTTGGATATGTAAGATGTAATAATGAATCGAGTTATGTTTGTGTCGTTTTAATAATGGCGAACCATATGAGTTTTGGACGAACCATGTTTAGTTTTGAATAATGAATATAACTTAATAACTTGAATATGTAAAGTAAGAAGATGAGCTAAGACTAGTGTTAAACCCTAATTTGAATCGAGTTACATATAAGATTTGAAGATACATTAATTAAGTAAAGGTTATATTAACGTAAACCCTAGTTTTGACATGTTAATTTAGTAAGTTATGCTAAACCCTAATAGAGTAAATCGTAAGTAATATGAGTAATAAGTAACTTATATGTCACATAAAATCATAAGCGTGTATGGTGAAACATAAAAGGAAAGAGTATTATGTGACGTGTTAGGTTAAGTAACTAGTCATTAAAAGGCGTAACATGTAAGTTAATGCATATTAATGAGACATTAAAGAATGAGAAACCCTAAACTTTAATAAAAGACATATAAACCCTAATTTACGATATTAATATTAAAACATTTAAGTCTCATTTAATTATGGAAACCCTAAAATATTAAAGGATCATTTTGATGATTATGGAATCATTAATAATATCGACATTAATGTATATAGGTTACGTGAAGAAGGAGTAATTCTTTGTTTCCTGTTTCGACTTTTGATCTTTTGTTTCGAATAAAGTGCGGATATTCGACCTTTTCGGTAAAGGTTTCGTATCGTTTTCTTTTCGTTTTCATATTAGGATTTCCTAAGCCTTTGCTATGAACCCTAATGTGTCTATTTGGTATTGCTTATCGAACTTTGATTTTGAATCATAAACCATTTGATTTTGAACTATATGATATGAAGACTTTGATTTTGAAAACATGATTAAACATTTGATAAAATATGATCTATATCGGTTATGACATTCTTATTTGACCTCGATAGTTTGACACCGAGCCAATTATTAACTAGTCATGGGGTTCCATGTCCGTGTCGACAAATGCACTTGACATGACTCTAGGGCGATGAGTGATGTTACGCACGTCCCTTATCATTATCTGTATGAGCTCAATTTGAATTATATTATTAATATCATACGTGGGCGTATGGATGCATCCTAGATCATTATATGCCATATATTATCATTATCATTATATGTTATCGATGATTGATCTTTGCGTGCATCTGCGTCCTTCATAACTCTGGTAGGTCTCCCTACAATTGTTGCCTTATGTGATTATGATATGTTTACGATATGGCATATGTATGCGGGCTCGAGGTAGTTAGCTATAAAACTTATTCGTATATTACGAATTATCTTTTGAAATGAATATGACTTCTTGTTTTCTTTCACTTTATTTTGTATTCGTTCTCGTTTCGTATTCGTTTTGCTTGTATATCATTCCTTTGGGCTTTTGAAGCTCGGCCGCACTTTCTTTTCTTCATGGCGGTATCTAAGCATTGGGCTGAGTATTGCTTTGGGATGAGTCTTGAGTGGACTTACCTTAGAGATTTAGCTTTGATCTTATGATGCCATTTAGACTTTATGTTTTAGACATTTCATTTGGAGTTTATTTTCATTTGGGACCTATGTATTGAAGTCTTTTGACTTGGATTATTTCCATATTTATGTTGAAGATTTCTTTTGGTTTATATGTTTGCTTTGATATGACACCATTACTTGTGATTCCTTTACCCTTGTGGGGTTGGGCGTTACAATTTATGGCATCGAGCCCAGTTCTGACTTGTAGTCGGGACACATGACATATGGAGCCTAGGTTTGAGACCTTAGAGTTTAGGATTTGACTGTGAGGATTTGGGTAGACTTTAGGATTCCTTCGTACTTCCATTTCGTATCTTACCTTTGTTCATTTTGCTAATCGTTTAGATGGTTCGAACTCGTACTCTTGGTGGCGCGGATGGAGCGATGATCTTTGTTAACATGGATCTTTGCGATTGCGAATGCTCTCAACTCTCTTTTCCTGGTTTGACTACACGAGATGATGGGCGGTGATCAACAACATTCGTGTCGAATGGTGCTTGGGTAGTGGTGGAGAAATCAACCCGTCGGTATTCATACTTGGCTCGGCGTTTGATGGTGAAGCCTCTTTCGTTTAACTTCTTGCTACTCCTCACGAGGCCGAGGGTGGATCACTCATATTGAGAATTTGTTTGAAATCTTGGGTTGTGGAGCGAGTTTAAGACTCGTTTGGCTTCATTCAAATTGGAAGGTGATGCTTTGAGTTGGTGGAAGGCGCTCAAACAAGCAAGAGGAGGAGGCAGCTTTTCTTGTGACTTGTACTTGGGTGAGTTTGGACTATCTTCTATAACCGTTACTTCCACGATCTTTGACGACAAAGGTATGAGAGGATTATCGAGGCGATTTACGGTTTGATCATGAGAACTCTAATGAGTACATGAGTAGGTTTATGAGGTTGGTGAGTTTTGTTGGAGTGATTCTTTGGAGATGGTAGGCGTCAAGCTAAGCACTTCAAGTGGGGGCCGAAGAAGTGGGTGTTGGACCGATTGCTTAATATTGAGTATGAAAATGTGTCGGCTGCAATGGCTTGACTCGTAACATTGAGATCTTTCATGAGGTTTCGGGTTCTAACAAGCGTGTCGCGATGGTGATCGGATTCAAGGTAGGACTCAAGGTAATGACTATAAGGAAACTACGGTAGGAGTTATGATTCGAGAGGTCAAGTGGATAGGAGTTATGATCGGTGAGGTCGATCGGGAAGGAATGTTGACCTTTGGGCGTTACGAGGCGAGGGTCAAGATAATAGAAATCTTTGGTAGGAATGGAAGTGATCGTCGAACCAAGGTAACAATAACCGGCGTTATAACGAGGATCGACCGACTAGAGGAACAAATCGGGGTCGTGCGTCGGGATCTTCTAGTCGTGAGGAGGACGGTGAGGTTTTGCCACCCGCTATTTGTACTACTTGTGGAAAGGCTCATCGAGGCGGTGTTTCAAGGCCCTGGTGGATGTTTTGGTTGTGGTTCCACTACTCACAAGATTAAGGATTGCCCTAAGAAGAATCCGGCGGTTCACGGAAACTACATCAAGCCGCCGACTACTCTTGGGCGTGTTTATGCTACTACTCGTAACGGTGGAGCGAACTTGAGTACCATTACGGGCACTCTTTTCATTGATGATTTCTTTGTCTTCGTTTTATTTGATCTTGGCGCCACACTCCATTATATCTATCACATCGCTAAGAAACTTAATATGAAGCCCAAACCGTTAACAAATCACTTATCGATTTCTCGCCTATGAAAAATCATGTGATCATTGATCGTAAATATGTTAAGTGTCCTCTTCGTTTTGATGATCGTATTCGCTTTGCAAATCTGTATCCTCTCAATATGGTCGACTTTGATATCATTCTAGGCATGGATTGGTTGGCTTACCATAGAGCTTCAATCATTGCCATGCTAGAACGGTGATCTTTGGAGCGTAAAACATCTGAATTCGTTTATCATGGTTCTCAACCCGCCGTCTGTTAAGCTCATTTCCGCTATGAAGGCGCGGATCATGATTGCTCATGGGTGCCAAGGTTTTCTAACATCTGTTAAGGACACATCTTTGGAGAGTCCTAACATTGATAGTCTTCGGTTGTTTTGAATTTCTTGGCGTTTTCGGATGAACTCCTGGACTTCCCAGCTCGAGAAGTTGAGTTTAGCATTGAGTTAATTCACAGTCTTGAACCGATTTGAAGGCTCCGTATCGTATGGCTTTGTAGAGGCGAAGGAGTTGAAGGAGCAGTGCAAGAGATGATAGAAAGTGGATTTATTAGCGGTGTTTCTCCATGGGGTGCACTGTCTTGTTTGTGAAGAAGAAGGATGGAAGCATGCGTCTATGTATCGACTATCGTGAACTCAATCGTATTACTATTCGTAACCGTTATCCTTTGCAGCGTATAGGCGATTTGTTTGATCAGCGCAAGGAGCTAAGTTCTTTTGAAGATTGACACGAGTGCAGCTACCATCGATTACGTGTGAAGGAGCAAGATGTTCCTAAGACCGCGTTTCGTACGGATATGGTCATTCACAATTTCTAGTTATGCCTTTTGGTTTGACCAATGCTTTCTTGTGTTTATGGACACGATGAATCGTGTTTTCCATGAGTTTCTCGACAAGTTCGTTATTGTTTTCATCGATGACATTTTGGTTTACTCTAAGTCGAAGAAGAGCATGAAGAACATCTCCGTATAGTTTTGGAGATTTTGAGGAAGAAGAAGTTGTCGCCAAATTTTGAAGTCGAATTTTGGTTGAGACAAGTTGCTTTCCTTGGTCATATCGTGTCGGTGATGGTATAACCATGGATCCGTCTAAAGTTGAGGCTATCACTAAATGGCCAAGACCTCGACGATGGCGAGGTCGGGAGTTTTCTTGGACTTCTTGGTTACTATAGGCGTTTTGTTGAAGGTTTCTCTCGCTTAGCTCTACCCTAACCCAAGTGATGAGAAAAGGTGAAAAGTTTGTATGGACGGATGAGCGAGAGAAGAGTTTTGAAGAGTTGAGCGGAGATTGGTGTCGGCTCCTATTTTGACTCTTCCAAGCTGGTTCGGAGGATTTCAAATCTCTGATGCATCTAAGAAAGGATTAGGTGTGTTTTGATGCAACATGGGAAGGTAATAGCTTATGCTTGAGGCTAAAACCTTATGAGGAGAATTACCCAACTCATGATCTTGAGTTAGGCTGCGGTGGTGTTTGCGTTGAAGATGCGGAGACATTACTTGTATGGAGGCGTGTGATATATTCAGCGATCATAAGAGTCTCAAGTATATTTTCACTCGGAAGGAACTTAACATGAGACAAAGAAGATGGTTAGAACTTCTTAAGGATTATGACACCAACATTCGGTACCATCCGGTAAGGCTAACGTAGTTCTTGTGTACTTAGCGAAATCGGGCATTCTTGCAGTATCAAGATTGAGCCTAGGATTTTGCGTGACTTAGAGTTTGGATGTTGAGATGTGTGTACGAGGTTTTGATGGATCTTGGGCTAGTATGAAGGTGGAGTCGAACCTTATCTGCAAATTAAAGCTCGAGAAAGATGACGGTGTTGTGGGCGTGGTGCAAAATGTTGAAGAAGGTAAGCGAGACGGAGTTTAAGGTTGATAATAGCGGTATTGTATGGTATGAAGATAGGCTTTGTGTTCCCAATGATCGGTGCCATTGAGAAAGTTATGGTGAAGCTCATAGTTCTCCTTTCACTATTCATCTGGTTCTACCAAGATGTATAGGGATTTGAAACGATACTTTTGGTGGAGCGGCATGAAGCAAGATGTGGCGGCGTTTGTGTCGAAGTGTATGATTTGTCGTGAGGTTAAGATTGAACATCGGAGGGCTAGTGGTTATTCTGACCATTGGATATTCCAACATGGAAGTGGGATAAGATATCTATGGATTTTGTGGTTGGATTACCTCTTACTAGGAAGAAACATGATGCGATTTGGGTGGTTGTTGATCGGCTAACCAAGTCGCTCATTTCTTGCCAATCGGGAAGGATTATGGTATTGGTAAATTGGCGGAGATTTTTGACAAGAGATCGTTAGACTTCATGGTACTCAGACATCTATTGTGTCCGATAGAGATCCGCGTTTTACTTCTCGTTTACGGAAGGGTTTGCGAAAGCTTGGGGTACTCGACTTAACTTTAGTACGGCATTTCATCCTCAAGCGGATGGTCGGTCGAGAGGACTATCTGAGACCTTAGAGGATATGCTAAGGGCTTGTGCTTTAGAATGGGTGGCGGTTGGGATGAATATTTGTGTTTAGTAGAGTTTGCTTATAACAACAGTTGGCATGCTAGCATTAAAGCGGCGCCGTTTGAACTTCTTTATGGAAGGAAATGTAGAGCACCTATTTGTTGGGATGAAGTAGGTGGCGTTTGATTGAAGGACCGGAAATGATCGAGATCACTAATGAGAAAGTAGGCGTGGCTAGAGAGAAATTGAAGGAAGCTAGGTCTCGTCGAGAAAAGTTATCTTGATAAGCATCGTCGTGATTTAAATTTCGGGTTGGAGATCGTGTGTTTTGAAAGTTTCGCCGTTTAGAGGTGTGAAGCGTTTTGGAATCAAGGGCAAGCTTAGTCCTCGATTTATTGGACCATTTGAGATTCTAGAGCGAATAGGAGAAGTTTCGTATCGTTTAGCACTTCCGCCTCGGTTATCGCATGTTCATGGCGTTTTCCATGTATCACTCTAAGGGGATACAACTATCATCCGTTACCGTTGCTTCTTATCCGTTTGATCAAATTCAATCCGATATGTCTTTATCGAAGAACCGAAGCTATTACGGAAAGACAAGAAAGAGTTATGAGGAATAAAGTTATTCCATTCGTTAAGATTTTGTGGAAAAATCATCACGAGCGTGAGGCTACTTGGGAAACCGAGGAGTCGATGCGTGCTAGTTACCCTCATTTCTTTGAATAGTTTGGTATGTTCTCATTTCGTTTCGTTTTCTTTTCATTTCGTTTCATTCAATTTTCGAGGGCGAAAATTTTTCTTTAGAGGAAGAATTGTAAAACACGAAAATTTAAAATCCAAATAAAGACTAAAATACCCTTGGAATTAAAAATTATAAAATCGTAAAATATATTAATAACACTTAAAGAAATTAAAAGATTAACTTGCGAATATTTAAAAACCTAACTAAAATATATTACGTAATTGATTTTGGTGCGACGAAGAATTAAAGTTTAAGTAAATGATTTGGGCCGTGATTTTTGTGTTCGTGAGCCAAGGGCGAAGCCCAATGGTGGCGTGGTGATGGTGATTCGGTTGGACCCAAAACCCAAACCCAATTACTTTCCTAGTTTAACTCAAATACTACAACTATATATACCATACATAATCATAAGTTTGGAACCCTAGTTATTTTGCTCTTCTTTTTTTTTCTCCTATTCGGCCGAGCATAGACAAACACCCTTGGTGTCGATTTTGCTCAATCAAGTGAAGGTATATCGTTTATTTGTCTTCCTTTAACGTACTTTGCATGTATATGTCAAGTTATATTTTGTTTAAATCGCGTTTTGTTTCTTTTCTTTTGTGGCGAGAGGTGTGAACGAAACAAGAGAAACCCTAACTAAGTTAACCTAGTGACTAATTAAGAGTTGGATATGTAAGATGTAATAATGAATCGAGTTATGTTTGTGTCGTTTTAATAATGGCGAACCATATGAGTTTTGGACGAACCATGTTTAGTTTTGAATAATGAATATAACTTAATAACTTGAATATGTAAAGTAAGAAGATGAGCTAAGACTAGTGTTAAACCCTAATTTGAATCGAGTTACATATAAGATTTGAAGATACATTAATTAAGTAAAGGTTATATTAACGTAAACCCTAGTTTTGACATGTTAATTTAGTAAGTTATGCTAAACCCTAATAGAGTAAATGCGTAAGTAATATGAGTAATAAGTAACTTATATGTCACATAAAATCATAAGCGTGTATGGTGAAACATAAAAGGAAAGAGTATTATGTGACGTGTTAGGTTAAGTAACTAGTCATTAAAAGGCGTAACATGTAAGTTAATGCATATTAATGAGACATTAAAGAATGAGAAACCCTAAACTTTAATAAAGACATATAAACCCTAATTTACGATATTAATATTAAAACATTTAAGTCTCATTTAATTATGGAAACCCTAAAATATTAAAGGATCATTTTGATGATTATGGAATCATTAATAATATCGACATTAATGTATATAGGTTACGTGAAGAAGGAGTAATTCTTTGTTTCCTGTTTCGACTTTTGATCTTTTGTTTCGAATAAAGTGCGGATATTCGACCTTTTCGGTAAAGGTTTCGTATCGTTTTCTTTTCGTTTTCATATTAGGATTTCCTAAGCCTTTGCTATGAACCCTAATGTGTCTATTTGGTGTTGCTTATCGAACTTTGATTTTGAATCATAAACCATTTGATTTTGAACTATATGATATGAAGACTTTGATTTTGAAAACATGATTAAACATTTGATAAAATATGATCTATATCGGTTATGACATTCTTATTTGACCTCGATAGTTTGACACCGAGCCAATTATTAACTAGTCATGGGGTTCCATGTCCGTGTCGACAAATGCACCGACATGACTCTAGGGCGATGAGTGATGTTACGCCCGTCCCTATATCATTATCTGTATGAGCTCAATTTGAATTATATTATTAATATCATGCGTGGGCGTATGGATGCATCCTAGATCATTATATGCCATATATTATCATTATCATTATATGTTATCGATGATTGATCTGCGTGCATCGCGTCCTTCATAACTCTGGTAGGTCTCCCTACACAATTGTTGCCTTATGTGATTATGATATGTTTACGATATGGCATATGTGTGCGGGCTTCGAGGTAGTTAGCTATAAAACTTATTCGTATATTACGAATTATCTTTTGAAATGAATATGACTTCACTTTTTTCTTTCACTTTATTTTGTATTCGTTCTCGTTTCGTATTCGTTTTGCTTGTATATCATTCCTTTGGGCTTTTGAAGCTCGGCCGCACTTTCTTTTCTTCATGGCGGTATCTAAGCATTGGGCTGAGTATTGCTTTGGGATGAGTCTTGAGTGGACTTACCTTAGAGATTTAGCTTTGATCTTATGATGCCATTTAGACTTTATGTTTTAGACATTTCATTTGGAGTTTATTTTCATTTGGGACCTATGTATTGAAGTCTTTTGACTTGGATTATTTCCATATTTATGTTGAAGATTTCTTTTGGTTTATATGTTTGCTTTGATATGACACCATTACTTGTGATTCCTTTACCCTTGTGGGGTCGGGCGTTACATCTTTCTCTAAGAAGTGTAGTGTTGAAGACATTAGTGAAAGATGTCTCAAGTGTCAAGGCGAAGACATTAGTGAAGGGTGTCGATCGTCCATATTGTAGGCATTAGTGAAGGGTGCCTAGAAGTCAAGTCACAAGACATTAGTGAAGGGTGTCTTAAAGATCTAGTCAAAGGCATTTGTGAAAGGTGCCTAAGATGTACATTCGATATGGTGTGATTCGATGTTCAAGATAGATTAGTATTGGGTCAAAGGATATTGTTATCCTTAATGATATTATAAGGAGTAGATCTCTATTGGGGTTTGGTGATTGGTGTAGTGTTGGGTAGTAGTTCCTCCATTGTAATGGAACTCGATTTTTCTTATTATTTATTCTTCATTTAATTGCACTAATCCTCTTTTGTCATGTGCTTAGTTAAAGCTCATACCTACCAAGTCATACGAATCACTTGGTAACAAGAATACCTTCCCTAAGAAGGTATTTTAAACACAAAGGAGTTACGAATTGTCTCACGACTTTTGTTGTGTCATTTGTAAAGACATTTCTAAGTGCATTAGAGGTATGACTTTCCACTTATCTCTAAATAACATTAGCTTGATAAATAAGTGCCTTACATAGGTATTTATATGATTATCTTTTTGCTGGATTCATGTATTACATATAGCTTCATTAGGAAGCCTTTCTCGCATACGTGTTTCTTTTTCGTCTAAAGTCGAGGTTTATAAAATTTGTGTTTTACTTCATTTAATCCAAAAATCATATCCTTCTAATAATAAAACAAAACACAAATCTCAAAAATTCCTCCTTCCCCATAAAAACCCCTTCCGTCGTCCACTCAATCAAATCCCCACTTTTTCAAATCTTCCACTTTCAAAAATTAACTCTCATTCAAAACTTCATCTTCCTCTTCATCTCATCTCATCTCAAACCAAACCAAGAAGGTTCGTCAACAACATGGTTTACATCGCCTTTCCACTCATCCTTAACGCTCATCGCTTCTTGTGTTCTCTATGATGAAGTTCTCTTACATAGACATATACTTTGTGTTGTTAATCTACATTGGGGTTATATACCCAATCCTTTGTATCATTCTTAGCATTGAAATGAAATATTACTAATATTCTAGTTTATCTAGGTTATTATTATCTTAATGTGTTTATCATCTCTTTTGATTTATATCTTTCGTATTCCTTCTTGATACATTAGAAACCATTAATGCATGCTAAAAGAAATGTATGCTAATACACAAATCTTGGTATAAAACTATAAGATCTAAAAACCTATGTTTTCATCAAAATCTATTTCACATTACTGCATAAACGGATCCCTATCCGGATCCCCATTGAGGGAACCGCCTCCGAAATATGATTTTCCATGAAAATCAAATCCGCTTTCTTCCTTCAAGAAATCTTCCACTGTCAAAAATTAACTCTCATTCAAAATTGTTCATCTTCCTCTTGTAAAACCTTAGGTCATCTCATCTCAAATCCTATTAACTTCTTTCCATAGGAAGGTTCGTCAACAATATGAGTTTGATTTTTCACCACGCTCTCCGTGCTCATCGTCTCGAGCCCAAACGCTCATCAATCTTGTCCGTGGGTTAAATAATCTCTACTTGATGAAGTTCGATACATGAGACATATACTTTGTGTTGTTAATCTACATTCCGGGTTATAGGACTAGAATGTCTTTCAAAATATCATTGTTAAGGTTTAAATGAAATTCTTACGTCAAAACCTTAGGTAATCTTGTTTTACCCGTGTCGTCACATCCTATTAACTTCTCTCCTATAGGTTTAGCTATCTCGCATGTATATGAGTCTTGATACATTTTCACTCATTAATGCGTGCTACACTCTAAAATCTCCCTTGAGCCCAACACACCGGCAATCATGTCCTTGGTCTAAAACTCTGGAAAATCACTTCCACGAAGGACGTATCGACACCTTCAATTCGAAGAATCTATCAACACTTCCTTCCGAGCCATCCACTAGAATGTCTTCTCAAAATTTACGAGAAAATATGTCCAAGGTTTATCCATTGGAATTCTTCCGTCAAGTTGAACTCGTTCCTAATGAGGATCTGATCTCTATCTCTTGAAGATCAAAAACCAAAAGTTTGTCTTAACCTCTTGGGCAATTTGATCTACTATTCTCCGGTTCAAACATGGACAATGTGAATCCTAAATTGGTCATTGTTAATCTTCAACTTTCGTGAAAATAGTCCATATTTTTCACACATACCTTCCCGGAAGACTTGAATCGCATAATATGCAAACCCCATTACTCGATCCAAACATTATCCATACACGGATATCCGGAAAATTGAGCCTCTTGCACTCATCCCACGTGAAAATGTTTAGAGCCTTGGGAAATCGAGAAATCCTTCCCGCTTGTTGTGCTCACATAATGTATTGTTTGCTAACACAACAACCATACAATCTCGCCTACTTCTTCGCAAGAAGCGAATTGTAAATCTTCAAGGCTTCAAGAATAAACTCATCCTTATGGAATGTTCTTGACGCGCCTTTATTATAACATCATGTCATTTCATCCTCAATTTCAAAGTCCGTTTATGCATTTCTTGTGACAAGATGATGGAACCTCTAAACGCATCTCTCATGAAGACTTTCTTCATTCCCGATCGGAAAACACTCATCAACCATTTGATGACCCATCATGACAACGCTCAAGGAACTTAGTCTTCTTTCTAAATAGGGTCAATCCTTAGTATCCATGCTTTATCAATGTAATCCAATTTCTTCCATGAAATAAAACATCTTACATTTGATATCTTAGTGTTAGAACCTCTTAAACTAACCTTGAAATAATGCATTGTCAAAAATTGCATACCATTAGCGATAGACGGATCCAAAGTCATTGACGGATCCCTTCTCTTAAGGAACCGTGGGATCCGGGCGAATGTAAAATGTAATTGCAAAGTATTTCAAAACATGTCTTTATTGCTTCACACTAAGCAGACATAGTGCCTTAACGAATTAAGCCCCTTTCAAAGTTTAGTAAGCCTGCATCATGGATAATCGATCACACTCAAACATTTGTAACAATTCAAGTTGACTCTTGTGCATGTTAATCATCACATTCCAATGAATTCTAGTGGCTTAAGTCTTGAATGCACTTGCCAAATCCTTGCCTTCTAAACCACTTTGTTAGGACACCTAAATTCATCATATTCATCCTCATTTTCAAAGACTTAGAAATCTTTACAAACCTCTTGAAATCATCTCATCATGAGGAAAGCTCCAAGTGGTAATTCATCCACTAAAGAACCACCCAAGAAAATTGCTCGTGCTGTACACGAAATCTCTTCAACCGAATCATCTCCGGTCAAGTCCACAAATGCAAGGATTTCTCCTCCATCAATCAAACCAATCCCTAAGAGGATAGTTCCCACAAAACTACCTATGCCAAACACCACCATACCTCCTAAACCAAACAATCCCATTTCCACTAAACCATCACCATTGGTGCCTAGAGCTATTTCATTCACAACTCCACTCTCATCACCACACCTCTACAATCTAGAGGATTTGCCTCCTAGGCCATCTCATCCTCCTCCACCGGCAACATTCTCCTCATTAGGAGGAATAATGGTACAAAATCAAGGTGTTGAGTCAACACTAGCTCCGGCTTCCTGATAAGGTTTTAAAAGGTACCATTTTGAGGGGTCATTTAAGTCCTTATTTGATCACTTTTGTATCCGTTATTGCTTAATATCGCTCCTTTTCACTTTTAGGTCTCGTGAAGGCAAAATGTTGGAATGGCACTTATTTGGACGAAAAGGCGCGAATATATGAAGAAAATGGCCAAAGTCGAAATCGAGACACTCACGACGTTGAATGTAGAAGGCGACGGATCAGAGCTATTTGCGGCGCGTCGGAGAATTATTGTGACGGTCGAACTCAAAACTCGTGTTTTCAAGAGACGGCGTCTAGTTGTGAAAGAGTAGGTCGTCGCTACTCGGGACGGCCTAGATGCGATCCAGACGACGCCGAAAGCGAAGAGGACGGCGCCACGGACATAAGGTGACGCCGTCGCAAGGTTAACGTGGCCAAGACGAAACCCTAATGGCGGCAACACGACGGCGCCACTAAACATAAGGTGACGTCGTCGCAATTGTAATCTTATATATAGAATCCGAATTTTAGGTCTTTGTGTAGAGAATCTTTGGAGTAAAACCTAAAACCGAACCTAAGGTGTCTTGTACAAGATTTTAGGGTTTTTAGCCCTATCTTACACGAAGATAAGTCTTGCTTCATTAATTCAATTATGTCTTTGATTATTTGTGTGTATGCTTGCATGTTCTCCATGTCCGCTAATTTATTTGTGTGTTTGCTTAGAAGTATGAAACTTAATTATTGAATATTGATTGGTTGTTTCTTATCTTAGTTGATTAATGATCTAGTAATGCGATAGGTCATTCGTTGTGTACTTAATGCTTGATTCATCTTTGTGAACCTTAGAGTATGATTACCGAGTGATTGTAGGCTAAACCATCCGAAGAGCGCCTTAGAGTAGGAGTCTATAATCTCTAAGTGGATTTGTAGACAAGACCCTTTGGTAAGTTCAAAGAGTTAGGGAGAAACGCATACCCTACAACTTTAGAAACACAACGCAACTAGGAATAAGACGTGACACTCAACCATCAATAGGAGATAATTAAGGAGTAATACAAACTAAGTAAACACATCTTTAAACTATCATACGAGCACACATTAATTAGATATAGACTCCCACAACCTTAGTTTAGATAATTAGATAATAGTAGAGTAATCGGTAGAAATACCAACCCCCCAAATCCAATACCCGAGATTCGTACCTTTCCATTTTCATAAAATATAAAAAGATAAAAAAATAATCTTCCTCAACCTTAACCTTAGCGTAGTAACTCCTACTAGCATTCCTATTCCCCAGAGAACGATATCAATACCCGTGGCTTACCCTAATTACTACACTACAACGATTAGGTTCAACGCCTAGGTGTTATAAAACTTGCTCAAGAAAAGGAAGTTCCTTTGACCCCGAACGACGCGTAGCGTTATCAAGTTTTTGGCGCACGCGGGAATAGAATAGCTAGTTAGTAGTCCACCTCGCTTAGGTTTCTTTGCTTGATTCCTATCAAGTAAACTTTTTTCTCATTTTAGATTTCTCTTAGTCTATCCCCTTCTTCGTAACCTTTGTTCAGAACCCCATCACTCTTCATCATGGAGAATGATAACCAACACAACCGTCGGGCCGATATGTGAGTAGAAACACCGACCTTCGAGATTTGCGAAAATATTTGATAGTACAATTAGGAAGTTGTTGAGAAAGTAGTCGTACCGCTATAGTTGGCTCAATGATTAGCGATGAATTCGGAAAATGGCATGATAAACAACAACGTGGATGTGGAAAATAATGCTTACTTCAATCTTTACCCCACTAAGGAAGAAGTTGCGTACCATCAATACATAATCAATAATCCACGATCACCCATCATTAGGATATGCCCAAAGATTAGGAGAGGAATCCTCGAACCTAAAAATCCCTTGTATGATCGGTTATAGGAGTGTCGACCACACTTACATAGATACGGAATCCCCATTAACGTAATGTCATCTGCATCTACAATGACATTATGAATGAGCGACTCAATATTAGGAGAGACCCTAAGTATCCGGGAGGAGTTTGCAACTTTGTGGGAAGAGTCAAGGACGTGCATGTCTTTATAGGAAATTTCACCTACCTAGTTGATTTTATGGTTCTAGAAGATGTAGGATGCGTCATTGACTATAGTTTATCCCAAGTAGTGCTAGGGAACCCGTTTGTTGAAACATCTAGAATGAGCCATAACAAGCATGATGGAACGGTTAGGTTCAAGGAAGGAACCGATGAGATCACCTATAGGATGCCTTGGAAAACAACCGAGTATGGCCACTTGTCCATTTATGATCGAGACAACATCAAAGCTTTTGAGGACAAAAGCAAGGAAGATGTTGAAAAAGGTTATAAATTCATGTGGAAAGAAGGAGGCATTATTATAAGGATTGCTTGACTTTAGGGCCTAGGTATATAGTCGATGAAGATTTTGTCAACATGATAGAATTCTCATTGAGGATGCGTGAGGGAACGTAGGAGCACGACTATGAGTCTAGCTACAAGACTCTTAAATAAAGAAAAGCGCTTCGTGGGAGGCAACCCATGCTTAATTGTTTGCTTGTTAGTGTCATATATCTTTTATTAATTGTTTATCCTCATGTTTAAATTTGTAAAAATGCTTTATTTTGTTTTTAACTTCGTCTTAATTACATATAAAGGTATTTTACATAAGGGATAAGTGTAGGAGGATTACACACGTTTTCAAAAGAAACGTAAACATGAGAATAACAATTAATTAAAAGATATATATGTTTGTTTGTTCGAGTCAAATGCTTGTATCGAGTCATAATGGATGTTTTGCGTAAATTTTCCAGATTCTAAAGATGTAAATTTTCCGAAATTTTTCCGAAAATCGCAGACCGCTTTTTGTCGGGATAACCGTGGCGTCAGATTGCAACCCGACGACGCCGTGAAGGAGTAAAACATCGATTACTTTTTCTCGTTTTCGAGCTACTTATAAATTTTTGGAATTTTCCGGTCTTAATTTTCTTAGAAATTTGTAAACATCCATTCCACAAGCATTATATCCTAGTTTAAATCGAGTCTTATATATATTATTACCGCCGATTTTACGCGAAGGTTTCGTTTGTTTTCTTCAAGTGTGCGGTTTAGTTTGTCAAGAAGAAGTTACATAAGATTGGAAGGAGCTTTTCACGCAATAATTCTTCTTGAAAAGAATTTAACCACCACTTTGCACGGATCCTACCGAGCTAATCGGGGAGTATTAGTTTCTTTCTTTTTAATTACCTTCTTTATCATAACTTTGATACTTTCGGGAACATTGGGGACAATGTTCGGTTTAAGTGTAGGAGGAAAATAAAACGGAACTTTGAAACTATGCTTATCCTTGACTATTTGCTTTGTCAATTGTGATTGTGTAATAAACCATGAGAAAATGTCGGTTAGGGTAATTTTGGCACCAAATTTAAAATTTTTCATAACATATAGGAGTGGGCCATTAGTCTTAACAAAAGCGTCTCATGGATAGGAAGTTATATGACTAGCACAAAACCCTTACCACCCAAATTCCACCCAAATGTGAGGATCGCCTTAGATTAGTAGGAATTAAAGCATTCATCTTTAATGCTTAGAGTGTGAACCGGTAGTATATTAGATTCTAGAACTTGTTTTGTGATGCATTCCGAGATCGCAAGTGAGGCTACACTTGTGTAGTTAGGAATAACTAAATGATAAGAGGCATTAGGATAACCCTTGTTTGATACCGTAATATAATTACTTCTTCCACATCGGTTGAGTAATTCCCCACACCCTTTGCGTTGTACTCATCTTTAGTACACGATACCCTAGTTAACCCTCGAGCCTATCCTTTTCGCGGTTCTCGTGATATTTCGGTTTTTCCGAATATCAATGAAGAGCATTGTTTACACCCCACCCCAAATATACACCCAAATCGCCTTAGCCTACCCCTTATGCACTCACTTTAGTGCAAATGTTTGTTATCACCCTAAACCCTTAGTTCAATTATCTAGTTGCTTGCATAAGTTGCTAAGTCGAGTCATATCCTTTGTATACGCTTTGGGACGATTGGGATTCATGGGAAAAGTTAAAGTTTATGAAATGACGGAAGGAACGTTAAATTCAAATTCCCTTTGTTTACGTAATAATGTACCCCAAGTGTTTTGATCTTTTCGATTCGGGTCAAATTAGTGTTAGAATAATAAAAACTCAAGTGTAGGGATATGCTTATAAATCCTAGTATTTTGATGTTATCTTAGAGGATGGTAGAGTAAAAGTGTATAAAAAAAAAAAAAAAAAAAAAAAAAAAAAAAAAAATAGAAAAGAAAAAAGAAAAATAGAGTGAAAAAAAAAAAAAAAAAAAAAAAAACCATACTGCTACCATCCTACATCTATCCTTTAAATTTATGTTTGTTTATTTCAGTTATCTAGAGTTTAGAGTATCGAGTCTTGGCTTAGCAACGCCATTCTTCATATCGATTAACATAAAGATTTTGACTTACCACCACTAAATAGCCTATCCCACCAAACCCTTATTTCCTACCGTAAGCCTAACATTACAACCCTTTAAAAGACCTCTTTGATAGTCTTTCCTAGGTGCTTACGCCAAAGCGATGGAGGTTTGATCTATTCTCAAGCCTATGGTAATCTATGTACTAAGACCGGTTAATGAGTGTTTATCTTCCATTTCCTATATTGTTATATTTCATTTATACACCTGAGAGAGATGTGAGTATCCAAACACCCCATGTGAGGTGCTAGTATGTAATTTCCGTGCTTGTTATGACTTTTTCGGGGCTTATATGTGTTGTGGACCGTTTTGAATTAATGCTGAATGACCCCTAACTTATAAATTAATTGGCTAAAAGCACATTTGCTTGAGGACAAGCAAATAACAAGTGTAGGGATATTTGATAAGGTTTTAAAAGGTACCATTTTGAGGGTCATTTAAGTCCTTATTTGATCACTTTTGTATCCGTTATTGCTTAATATCGCTCCTTTTCACTTTTAGGTCTCGTGAAGGCAAAATGCTGGAATGGCACTTATTTGGACGAAAAAGCGCGAATATATGAAGAAAATGGCCAAAGTCGAAATCGAGACACTCACAATCGCTGAATGTAGAAGGCGACGACGTCAGAGCTATTTGCGACGCCGTCGGAGAATTATTGTGATGGTCGAACTCAAAACTCGTGTTTTCAAGAGACGGCGTCTAGTTGTGAAAGAGTAGGCCGTCGCTACTCGCACGGCCTAGATGCGATCCACGACGCCGGTCAAGAGGACGGCCACGGACATAAGGTGCGCCGTCGCAAGGTTAACGTGGCCAAGACGAAACCCTAATGGCGGCGACACGACGGCGTCACTAAACATAAGGTGACACCGTCGCAATTGTAATCTTATATATAGAATCCGAATTTTTCGGTCTTTTGTAGAGAATCTTTGGAGTAAAACCTAAAACCGAACCTAAGGTGTCTTGTACAAGATTTTAGGGTTTTAGCCCTATCTTACACGAAGATAAGTCTTTGCTTCATTAATTCAATTATGTCTTTGATTATTTGTGTATGCTTGCATGTTCTCCATGTCCCATTAATTTATTTGTGTGTTTGCTTAGGAAGTATGAAACTTAATTATTGAATATTGATTGGTTGTTTCTTATCTTAGTTGATTAATGATCTAGTAATGCGATAGGTCATTCGTTGTGTACTTAATGCTTGATTCATCTTTGTGAACCTTAGAGTATGATTACACGAGTGATTGTAGGCTAAACCATCCGAAGAGCGCCTTAGAGTAGGAGTCTATAATCTCTAAGTGGATTTGTAGACAAGACCCTTTGGTAAGTTCAAAGAGTTAGGGAGAAACGCATACCCTACAACTTTAGAAACACAACGCAACTAGGAATAAGACGTGACACTCAACCATCAATAGGAGATAATTAAGGAGTAATACAAACTAAGTAAACACATCTTTAAACTATCATACGAGCATACATTAATTAGATATAGACTCCCACAACCTTAGTTTAGATAATTAGATAATAGTAGAGTAATCGGTAGAAATACCAACCCCCCAAATCCAATACCCGAGATTCGTACCTTTCCATTTCATAAAATATAAAAGATAAAAATAATCTTCCTCAACCTTAACCTTAGCGTAGTAACTCCCTACTAGCATTCCTATTCCCCAGAGAACGATATCAATACCCGTGGCTTACCCTAATTACTACACTACAACGATTAGGTTCACCGCCTAGGTGTTATAAAACTTGCTCAAGAAAAGGAAGTTCCTTTGACCCCGAACGACGCGTGTAGCGTTATCACTTCCTTTTCGCCGTCACCAGCAAATAATCCCATTTGGATTATGAGAAATTATCAAAGTCAACCACCCGACCATATGGAAGTTGACACTTCCCTACCACCACCATCATTCTTGGTCGAGCCATCTTCAAATGAGCCTCCACCAATCCCTCCATCGTTTGAGGCTCCTCAACCCGATTCACTTGATCCTTCGCATCAAGTAATTTATTTTCTTCCACCACCACTACCTAGCCATGACAAAGATTGTTATCATTGTTAACATGTTGAAAGTTTGATACATGAAGCACGGAAGATCAACGTTTCATGTTCTATCACCTCATGAACGTTTCGACGAGATTAAACCTAAACAAACTTGAGCTAGAGGATTTTAGTGGTGTCCTAGTATCAAGCGTTACCTAGATAAGTCTAGTAATTCCAAGTCATGTATCGTTCATTTTCTTAGTTTTAGAGTCATGTATATCATACCTCTAATTTTAATAAATGAAATTACACGATACTTGCTATATTCTCAATATATGATTATGTTGTATAATACATATCTCACTTTGATGTTAACATTATTTGTTATATCACCATCTTGAATTTAGTCATCGACCATACGGATCCTCGATATTTGCCTAGACGGATCCCCAAATGAGGGAACTGTGGGATCCGTGCAATGTAAAACTATTTTTCTACTAACTTGAGTCATATTTGCGGAAATTATGCATTATAGTTGTTTTCTAACCTTTGTTTTGTAGTTATTCAATTTACACATGAAGACTTTGGCATCCTAAAGCTAGGGAGCTTTGTGTCAAAGCAATACATTGCAAAATCACTTGCAAAATTTGGATTACATTTCATGACGCCCTTTGCAAAGTTGCAATCAACAAGTGGGGAGCATATTAGTCACATAGGCGAAATCTTTGCAAACTTAGTTGCAAATGAACTAGCTTAGTATTATTTTTCTTGACGCCTCACATAGGGATGGACTCGTCAAGGAGAGTTAAAACGAGATCTTTTCCTGCTACTTGCTCTCTATATTATTTTTATTTTCTTTTCTCACATGTTTTCTTAAAAATGTGTTAGTTTATTTTCAAGCTCTTTTGTTTCGACAAAAGGGGAGAAGAAAGTAAAACTAAAAATTCAAACTTTACTTAATTTTAGCTTTTCCTTAAAATAATTTTATGTTTTGTCATCAACAAAAAGGGGGAGATTGTTAATACAAATAAGCCGTAAAAACGTTTATTTAAATTTTACGATCTTCTAATATTTTGTCGGTAACAAACGTAAAATCATTTTAACAAAAAAATAAAATACGTAAATAGTTTGAGCCAATAGTTTTCTAACACACTTACGCTTTCACATAAAACACAAAAACAAGTATAAGTGATTTTATGAGTTAGTAATACATATGTACAATAACTAGTGTTTACATATTGGGCAAATATATACATAACTAGTATGTATTATAAATGGGTAAAAACTACAACCCATGGAGCATATCCATAACCCATGGTATTGACCCATACCCATTTGACTAGATGCATTGCATCTATTAGATACATTGTATCTAATAAAATGCCCATGGATCAACCCATGACCCATGACCCATAAACAAAATACCCATGGGTAAAGAGGAGCGTCCCACGGATCCCTAGCTTTACACTAGACGGATCCCTTGAGGGATGGATCTGTGGGATCCGTGGAACAGTAGACATTTTCTCTCTATAAATAGTGAGTCATTTCTTCATTGTTTCTTACCCCTTTCTCACATACTTTCTCCTTGAGTTAAAAACTCTCTAACCCCAGATCCAAGTGATCTATGTATGTAGTTTTGTTTTTGTGTGATTCTCTAGGTTCCTCTTAAAGGCGAGATCACCACCTTTGAAGTCAAGCAAGCTCAAGTCCATGAGTTGTTATGCTTCCTCATCATCAAGACTACTGAAGTTATCTTGTTGATGGTTCTTTCTCTAAGAAGTGTAGTGTTGAAGACATTAGTGAAAGATGTCTCAAGTGTCAAGACGAAGACATTAGTGAACGGTGTCGATCGTCCATATTGTAGGCATTAGTGAAGGGTGCCTAGAAGACAAGTCACAAGACATTAGTGAAGGGTGTCTTAAAGATCTAGTCAAAGGCATTAGTGAAAGGTGCCTAAGATGTACATTCGTTATGGTGTGATTCGATGTACAAGATAGATTAGTATTGGGTCAAAGGATATTGTTATCCTTGTTGATATTATAAGGAGTAGATATCCTTTGGGGTTAGGTGATTGGGGAAGTGTTAAGTAGTACTTCCTCCATTGTAATGGAACTCGGTATCTAGCCTAGTACCGGATAAAGGGTAGGCGACGTTGTGATAGGATTGGTGTTCCTTGGTGAAAAGGACCTGATAACTAGCCTTGTACCGGATAAAGTGTAGGCAACGTTGTGAAGGTTTCTCCACCATAAGGAGTCGGTGACTCGGGGAGTGGAGTAGGGCAAGGAAGGTGTCCTTGTAGCCGAACCACTATAAATACTCGCGTTGTGGTTTTGTGCTTCTTACTCTTTATCTTTTCATTACATATTTATATTTCTATATGTTTGTTTACCAACATCCAACACACATCCAAATAGATTGACATAAGTCGATCTAAATAGTTTAAAACAAGTTTTAATTGGTAAAACTATTCAACCCCCCTTCTAGTTTTCCACAAACACAACTAATCTCGACTCATACACAAGTCGGATATACCAATATACAAGATACAAGATTTAGAGAACTTAGATAAAGAAGATAATCGTAACTCAAGTTACGTGTGTGTGATGTCTAACTATAATGCCTCGTTTCTTGACGAATGCGAAGGTTCTTCTTTGCACTTTGGAGTAGAGGATAACGAGATCACTTATAAACAAATTATGACACATTAACGTGATCAAAGATGTGGAAAGAAATGGGACAGACAGGACATGAAGGTTTTTGTGCAAAAGGGTCTATTTTATTGAGAAAACAGTGCAGTATATATAGGCACCAAGAGGAGGGTGGACGGTCCTTTATTTGTTTGGCGGTCCCATAAAATTAAGGGACCGTCGACGTATATGGGACCGTCCCATAGAGTCTGCTCCCCTTATTGTCCTTTAGTGGGGAAATGTTTATCTGGTGAAAAATTATCTGATTTGGGCGGGAAAATTTGAATTCAAATATTTTCTTATCAATAAAACATTTCTTTAATTTATAAAAATAATTTGAAAATTTTATTTATAAAAATTGTTAGGTCACCATTCTATCAATAACAAGCATAATCTTAGAGAGAGAGAAAGTGGAAGGAACTTATGAAAATGATAATGAAAGTTTATTTCTCAAAAAACCAACACCCTTTTCCCTTAAGGGAGGGGTATTTATAGTTTTTACAATATAAGGGCGTTGCCCTAGATTCTAAAAGAACCATTCATCACGACCCATTAGGTTACTACATCAGCCAAATATTTTATAACAAACAACTATAAGCCATATTAACTAACGACCTATTACAAATATAATGACCGACACTTCATAATTATAATGTGTTCTTAACAATCTCCCCCTAAGGGTTGGTCATCATATGTCATCATTCTTAGGTCATTTGTCGTCTTGAACTTCTTTGGCGTTCTATACTTGTGACGTCTTAGATTATTTTCTTCTTTGTTCTTTGTTCTTGTTGTTGTGATCAGATATTGGTGTTGTCTGCCCTTCATCAACATCTTTGTTGCTGGTGCTTTTTGTCTTTTCCAACATGCTCATACTTCTTGTGAAGTTTGTGATTCATACATGTGAAGCTCTCATTCTTTAGCTTTGATCTTTGTCTTGTAACTTTGCGATTCTTAGAATTTGAAGTACAATCTTTGTAAACTTTTCTTTGCTTAGATCTTTGGTGAGAACGTCTTTATGATGTGGGTATGAACATGTGAAAATGAGATGTTGATGGTAATGATGGTGGTAATGGTCTTTGATGGAACTCCGAGCCTTCATAAGTACCTACATGAAAACAGTAGCATTAAAGTTCCCACGTAAGTGTTTGGATATTTTGTACATGTACATCCTAGATCATTGCACGTTCTTTGAATAATCTCAGATCGGATGGTCATTGGTATGTCCCCATACTCAATATCTTCATATTGTCATTGTGAGCCGTTGGAGTATACCAATGTATCACTCCATGACTGTAGACCGTTTGAAACCACCGCGAAAACTAAACGTAACCTGTAAAGGATTACCGAAGTGGCCAGCTGTCAAGGCTGTTTGATGTTGACCTTGGCAAGAATTTCCATTCAATCACTAAGGAGCACGTGTGTGAATCCTCTCATAAATGTTCTAGCAGATTGCTAGGATCTGCGTAGGACTCTAAATTTTACAACTTGCATTCTTAATTGTTGGGATATAAAAGAGCTTCACACTTAATACTGCAGGTATAAGTTAGTACTTCTAGTATTGCTAGGTATAATAGTTAGTACCGCTAGTTATAGTTAGTACTGTTGTGTGTTTTGGAAAGATGTGTGAAGGTTGTAATAGAATATTCAGGATATATTCTATGTAATTAGAAGATATACTTAGATAGTTTTCTTGTAAAGGATTCCTTATCCTATAAAAGGAGGTCCTAGGTTATACTTATTGATTAGATCAGTCCTGTGAAAAGCTTCAAGGTTGCATACCCTGATACTAGCTAAAATATCCGTATTATTGTTTAATAATATTAAAGTGTTTTGATTATTACTTTGTCTATTGCATCTTTACTATTCTATTGGTTATTCTTCTAACTTTTACCAAGTAGATTCCGCATACTTGATAGCATAAAGCTTTGTTTCATTCACAAATGTTTTGGAATCATCCAAGGCAATATACTTATACAAGCTAAGTAGATCCGAGGTTTGGGACTCACAAGTGGTATCAGAGCTTGTGCATCAGAAACTCAGAATTAGAAGAAGTTCATTCAAACAAAGAAGCAATGGAATCTGAAAACAACCAATTGCATGTTGCTGCAAAGATCCCCAAGATGAAGCAGGGAGATTATGACGTATGGAAGATAAAGATTGAGCCGTGTTTTCTAATGCTTGATTCTAACATCTAGGAGATCATTGAAAATGGAAATTCCTTCATTGTAGTGCCCATTCCAGGCAAAGAAGGTGAAGCCCCAACCATTACAAAGCCTATATCCAATGATGAAAAGATCAGAAGAAAGAATGATCTGAAGGCAAAAAGCTTGCTACTTATGTCTCTCCTTGATTAACTATTACTAACCTACTCCAAGCATCAGGATGCTAAGAAGCTGTTTGAAGCTATTGAAGATGGTTTTGGTGGGAATGAAGCCACCAGAAAGACCCAGAAGACTCTGCTAAAACAGGAGTTTGAAAACTTTTGTGCAATCAGTACAGAATCTCTTAATTCTATATACAACATGCTTCAAAAGATTGTTAGTAAGTTGGCCATTCAGGGTGTGGATCTCTCTGTTGAAGATGTGAACTCTAGGTTCATGATAATTCTACCAAGTGAGTGGAACACACATGTAGTTGTCTGGACCAACAAGCCAGACTTTGAAAAAATGAAACTTGTTGATTTATACAACAATTTTAAAATTGTTGAGCATAAAGTTAAGAAATCCACTCCAACTGCTAGCTTAGAGTCACCAAATATAGCTCAACCAAACACTGGCAGTACCAATGATGTCCTTGGAGTTAGTACTGCTAGTACAAATATTGGTACTGCTAGCACACAAGATAATTCTGCTATCCTAAGTAATGCCACTGTTAATTCTTTTTTAGCTAGTCAGCCAAATGGATCTTTGGTTATTCATGATGATTTAGAGCAGATACATGAGGATGACCTTGAAGAGATGGACATTAAGTGGCAGATAGCACTCTCGAGTTTGATGGCAAAGAAGTTCTTCCAGAAGATTGAAAAGAAGATCATCATTCACAATGATGAAACTGCTGGCTTTGACAAGTCTAAAGTCGAATGTTACAACTGCAAGATCTGGGACATTTTTCTAGGGAATGTAGGAGCCCAAGGTCACAAGAAGGTAAAAACAGGAGCAGAACAACCAATGGAGAAGATTCATCTTCCAAGGCTATGGTGGCCATTGATATATTTGGGTATGACTGGAGCTACATGGTTCATGAAGAAGCAGCTCCTACCAACATGGCACTAATGGCATTTTCAGACTCTGAGGTATATAATGATAAATCTTGTACTAAAAATTGTCTTAATAACTATGAATCTTTAAAAACTCAGTATGATAAGTTGAGGATAGAATTAAATCAATTTGAGTGTAACTTGGCTAATCATAAGAGATGATTAGCCTATATAGAAAAACAGCTAGATTACTACAGAGAAAATGAGGAAGCTTTGAATGAACATATTGCAATTCTTAAGAGAGATATGTTATATAAATATGCTGAAATATATGTGCTTAAAACCGACTTAGATAAAATTAAGTTATAAAAGGATAACATTCAAGCTCGTGTGGACAAATATGCATATTCAAAAGACTGTTCACATAAGATCATAGAGGCTGGTCTTCTTAAACCAGGAAATGGTTTAGGATACAATAATGTTGCACCACCCATTTCAGGTTTATACAAACCTCCCAAATTTGAGCTTTCTAGCACAAAAATAGAGGAATTTAAAGAACCTGAAATAGAGTATGGACCTCAAAGTGTAAAATAAGTGACTAATATATGATAAGGATTTAAAACATACATATTAGGGGTCTTTAAGCCCTAAATCGACGATTTTATATCCGTTATTACTTAAAATCGTTCATTTTCACATTTTAGGTCTTTTGGAAGCAAAATCTTTGGAATGAAGCATATTTGGACGAAAAGGAGCGAAAACATGAAGAAAATGAAAAGTCAAGACTCAAGTTGTTCATAAAGCTCCGACGTCCCATCTCAAAGAGCGACGTTGTCACTTGTTGAAGATTGTTGATAAAAGTTCAAGTGACGGCTCAGGTGATTTTCTGGTTCCAAAGCCCGACGACGTCACGTGTTAATTCAGCAAAGTCAAGACTCAAGCTGTTCATAAAGCCTGACGGCATCCCATCTCAAAGAGCGACGTTGTCACTTGTTGAAGATTGTTGATAAAAGTTCAAGTGACGGCTCAGGTGATTTTCTGGTTCCAAAGCCTGACGACGTCACGTGTTAATTCGAGGCGCCACCCTTTGTTTTACACCGACGACCAAGGAACAAATCTTAGACGACGTCCCTATTGAATACAAATGGCGTCACACTCATAAGTCGACGCCCCCAACGATGACTTAGCCCAAACGAAACCCTAATGACGGCGACTGATGGCGTCACCAAAGAAAAGCGAGCCGTCGACTTGTAAATCGATATATAGAATTCGATTATTCTGCATTTAGGGATGTAGAACTTTGGATAACAAACCCTAATTCGGTTGTAGTCCGACTTGGACAGTATTTTGGGGTTCCATTCCCTTCTTTACTTCATAAGATAAGTTTGTTAATCCATATTATCATTATGTCTACCCCATGTTTAATTGTTTGTGTGCATGCTTGCTTATTTACCATGAGTAGCTAAATTATCAGTGTGTATGCTTAGATCTATAAAACCTAGTGGTTAATTATTGTTAGGTTGTCTCTTGTCTTGATTGGTAGAAGCTAGAGTAAGGAAAACTGGCTTCTTCTTTAATTGTTATGAGCTTGAACGTCCTAAATAGCAAAAAGCTTAGGAGTGCACCTAGGCTATCGTTGTGTTTATTGCGTGAGTTGTAGCTTTAGGATAATAGAGTATTCAGCGGAGATACTACGGTACATGGCGATGTCGGATAGTCTAGAGGAGAGTTACGATTCATAGAATTGGGGAATTAGCACCGCCCTATGACCAAACGGAATACAATGCACCAATTAAGATAAGGATGTGACAATTCAATCGACTAATAAGAGATAACTAGGGAGTAAGAACATCTAAGTAAACACATTTTTAATCATCATAAGAGCACACCTACATTAACATAGCATATCTTTACTTTTTTATTGTTTAAGTAGTTAATTAGTTTTATTAAAAAGTAGTTAAAATTGGTAGAAGTACCACCCCCCACTCCTATATCCCGAGATATTTACCTTGCTTTCAAAAAAATATAAAAGACTAAAAATAATTTCCCTCAACCTTACCTTCTCGTCATACATCTCTTCCTAGCATCTCTATTCCCCTAGAGAATGATCAACCCCTAGGCTTACCCCATACTACAATAAAACGATTAGGTACACTGCCTAGAGGGTTGTAAAGCTTGCTCGTAGAAAAGGAAGTCTTTCAACCCCGAACCCATGCATAAAGTTTTTGGCGCCGCTGCCAGGGAATAGTTATTGCTTAGGTTTGATTTCCAATTCGTTTAGGTCTACTCACTATGTCGCATATTGGTTTTCACAAACACATAATCAAACACACATATGGTTCGACTAAGATGAGGTTTTAGAGAGAGAAAGTGAAGAGAGTTGGGAACTTTAGTGAGACAAAATAAAATGTATTGAAAGCTCCAACCCTTTGCCTTTCTAGGCAAAGGGTATTTATAGGTTCTTACATGAGACGCCTCCTACGGGCTATGGATCAGGCATACAGTGGGTAAAGACCCCCTCCATCCTCCACGGTGTTGCATAACTAACTACTATCTATCACTAAATGACTACGACTACGAGCTTTCTAACGAATACATATACTTGAGGTGACCGAGTCTTTAACTATCGGATTTTCTAAGTCCTAACAATCTCCCCCTAAAGGAGGTCACCTCAATTACAAACAGACATTACATTTTGGTGTTCTTGAATTCTTGATTGAGTTCTTTGCTCAGTAGCTCATGATCTTTGATTCTTCATATTCCGCATGTGTTTTATATCAAGTGGAGGTCTTTAACTGATCCACGTGTTGGTGATTCTTTGAGCCAGCATTGAGATCATCAGCTACAGCAAATCTTTGACTCATCCTTTGTTGTATCGCCATTATGTGAAGTTGTGACTTTTGGACCGACATGCTCACAACTTTGGATCATGATATCTTCTCATCGGAGTAGCGGAAGCTTTGTTGATTCGTGATATTTGCATCAGCGTAGGAGAAGCATGGTTTGAAAATATCAGAGCCAGTTATGAAGATATGCACTTATCATGATTTCTTTAGATGTGAGTGTACTGTGTGAGCATGCGGTTATGGATTGACTCCTCAATTCTGATCAGCTGCAACCGTCGGGTGTTTTTACAAACAACAGTTAGCAATAAAGCGCACGAAAGTGTCTTTGATCACTTTCGTTGAATGGGGTTCCAAGAACCACGGTTCCCGCTGATCAGTACAAGTAATGCCTGTAATCAGGTAGAATTCCGAAGAATCTCCTTGACAGGGTTGTGCAGCTATTCTAGCCGTTCTCAAACCAAAACGTCTCAACGAAGACAACACGGAGTGAGTGAACCAGCAAATTGAGATTCACTGATTGATGAAAAATGATTTGAAAAACAATCGTGTGTTGCTTAATAGAAAGAGTTTTGCAATACAACGAAGGTTTTACGGAAAACATCAACTTTCAATCATAGATACCCTTTTATTTTTGAAAACTTAATACACAGTCGATGTGCTAGAGAAAAGAGTTGTTGAGCACAGTGACCGGTTTTTCAAAGGTATCCGTCAATCCATTTCCTGGACCAAGGTTGATTCAAGAGTGAATCGCCCCATCGTTTCTATCCAGTTGTCACAAGTTTGATCTTTCGAGAAGATCTCACATGTCACCCACCAAGAGCTTGTTTGATCTTGGCTCTAGAAGGATTTCCATCTTCATCGTGAATATTTTTACATATCACTCGGATGTTTTGGCAATACCACAAGGATAATGCGTAGGACTCTCAAAATATATTCTCACATTCTACATTGTGTGAAACTCTGAGTCTTCATTAATTGTGTCCTACTGAGACTTATTGATGATCTCTTGGCTCTAGACTCAATAGTGCATATTTGGTTTCCTATGTCGGAGACTAGGGAGAGGGTCTCCTTCTTCAATATCAACAATCTCTAAGAGAAAGTCGATAGATTATGTAGGTTCCCCGTGAGAATGAAACAAGTCCTTTTAAGAGGAACTTATGTAGCTTGGGAAGTTTAGTGCAGTGCGTCACTGGGTCCATGACGTCTTTTCTTCAATACCGGCGTTACCTTGGTAACCACCAATAGTATATGAATTGAACCCGGTTTCTACCCTAAGGTTGAATTAATGGAGGGCTATTTCTTTTCACCCTTTTCTCATTCAATTTTTTTTCATTCTTCAACCCCTTCAGTGCTTACCAAGACTTCATTACTAGAACCTTGTTGGGTTTATTCCAGTTTTAGCTCAATCTCAGTCGGCACTCTTCCCTTATTCTCACTTTTCTCCTTTTTTTATCATACCTAAGGACTTCTACACTAACTAGCGGATTGTCCCTGGGTAGATCCCTCCGGCTCTGGCGGGATCGTGGGAGTTCATACCTAACCTAACCATCCTTATAACTCCAATGCATAAAGTAAATTTGGTCGGTCTTTAGGTATTGTTCTTTCCGCCTTGAAACCAATTGAAAACCATTTGAAAATCAATCAAGGTACACGTGATATAAAATCAAAGCATTTTATACCTTAATTGTTTTTGATCTTTTAGAAAAGCCCTCAACATGTGCTTCAAGTATTAGAAATCATTTAGGAACATGGAGAAAGAGACCAAAGAAGGTTAGATTTGAATGAAATCTCCAATTCTTGATAGCAATTTCCAAAATGATCATCATCACTTCCCCGATCAAATCAATATTTTACATAATTTGGATAAAACATTTTGGGAAGGATGAGGTTTTCTTATGATTGCTCCCCCTCAATATGTGCATCGAGATTCTAAAGAGTTTTGCACATATTAGAGGGAACCTGCACTTAAAGACAAATCAATCACGTTTAAATCCTTTTTGGTTTAAGATAAATGCTCCCCCTTAACATGTGCATGGAAAATTTGAAATTGTTTGGCACATGTAGGGAGGAGTGCTTGTTATTATATTACTAAAACCACTTATCGAATTATCAATTTGTATCCAATTGATCACAATTTTCAAACCCTTTGAGATTTGTAATCTCAATTGATTTAAATTATTTTTAAAATCTTTTTGAGGAGAAGTGTGACCTGCTTTTGAAAATATTTAACTGATAAGGATCATATTTTGTGACTTTAAACTCCAATGATCAAACATGCTTAGGTATCTTATGAAAACACATCATTAGCCTTGGTCTTGATCTAATTGTACCCAAAAAAATGTTCTTTTTGTTTATCCAAATATAGACCTTGCTCATTTTAGTACCAATTGTTTAAAAATAACCTTTTTGATATGTTTGAAATCATTCTCCCCCTAAATCAATGACCGAAGTTGTTGATTGAGTAGAGATTTTGACAAATGATAAGTCCAGATAATTTTCAAAATTAAGTCCGAGTTATTTTCAAAGCAATTTAGTTTTCATTAGATGACAAATATTTTTCAGAAGAATATTTAGAAGAAAAAATATTTGTGAGAAAACATTTGCCTTTTTGGCGACAAACGTTCCTTATGAACTTTTGTATTTAGGATCAGAGCATGAGGTTTTAAAATAATATTAAGCATGGCTTTGTCCATTCTTTAAAAACGGGTTACTTCCTGAAGTGACAATAAACCAACAATTTTCTTCATTTTTTTTTTGTTTTCTTTTAAATATTTATTACTTCAATTCGAACTTCATCTAAACACCCGTGTCATTTTTGAAAGACAACTCAAAGTCTATAGATGTTATCGAAACCAGATAATCATGATACGAAAAACTATTTTTGGATTTTTTTTATTTATTTTTTCAAAAATTTTATGATTTTTATGGGTTTTGAAAATTTTATATTTTTCTATTTTCTTTTTGTTGGTTTTCTAATTTTGTATTTTGCTTTTTTGATAAAATATATACAAGACAATAACTGAAGAAACACCTTTACTCCTCGTCTTCCTCCTAAAGACGTTTGAGTGTCTCAGGTTGTAGGCTCTTTAAGCTAAGTCGTGGAAGGATAAGCTCAAAACGTTCTCTACGAAGACCTTTAGTGAAGATGTCTGCCAGTTGATATTCAGTCCTTACGAAATATAGTTCAACCACACCTTTCACCACTTGTTCCCTGATGAAGTGATGTCGAATGTCAATGTGCTTTGCCCTTAAGTGTTGAACATTATTGCAGCAGAGAGCAATGGCACTTTTGTTATCACAATACAGAGGAACTCTGTTGAATACAAAGCCATAGTCAGATAATTGGGATCTCATCCATAAGATTTGAGCACAAAAAGATGACATGGATATGTATTCAGCCTCTGTAGAGGATATACACGTACTCATTTATTTCTTTGAAGACCAGCTTACTAACTTCTCTCCCAAAAACTGAGCACCTCCTGATGTGCTTCGACATGTATCTTGACACCCTGCATGGCTGCATCTGCATATGTTGTCAATGACATATCGGTGTCCTTCGGATACCAAAGTCCCATGTTAATGGTTCCTTGGAGATACCGAAGACCCGCTTAACCGCTTCAAGTTGCTTTTGGTAGGCTTAGCACGGTATCTAGCACACATGCACACAATGAACAAAATATCGTGTCTCATCGGCCGTGAGGTACATCGAGATCCAATCATATTATGATATTTCGCTTGATCTTTGATCAACCATGATCCCTGAGTGGTCCTCCTCCACTTCTGTACGCTCCACCATGGGAGTGTCAACAGGGTCACAAGAATCAAATCAAAATTTCTTTAAGATTTCATTAGCATATTTAGATTGATTAATAAAAATGCCTCCGGGACTTTGTGAAATTTGTAATCCTAAGAAAAATGACATTTGTCCATCATAGACATTGGAAATTTGGAACCCATCTCCTTTGAAAATCGGTCACATTCATTAGGTTCGGTCGAGGCAAAAATAATATCGTCAACATAAATTTGAGCGTGAATTAAGTGTTTACCTGACTTTCTGGTGAACAATGTGGGATCAACTGCACCTTTTCTAAATCCATTTGTCAAAAGAAACTTTGAAAATGTATCATACCATTCCCTTGGAGCTTGCTTCAAACCGTAAAGGGCCTTCTTCAAGCAGTAGACATGGGTAGGATGCTCTAGATTCACAAAACCTTCAGGTTGATTGATGTAAACCACTTCTTTGAGATCTCCATTAAGAAAATCAGTCTTTACATCCATCTGATAAACCACCATATTCAAGAAGATCATTTATATGAGGCATTTATATCCATTAGACATTTATGTCTTGGATCATCACTGTACATTAGTAACACTCATTCTATTTCACAACTAGATTAGATGGTTTATGTTGGGCCATAAAACATAATGGGAGTGGTTGTACCCGAGAAAGAACTCGACATCTAGCTTAGTGTCGGAAATATTGTATAGGCGACGTCAGGTTGGTTCTACCTTGAATTAGAACCCGGTATTTAGCTTTGTACCGAAAAAACGTGTAAGCGACGTTTGTAAGGTTTTCTCCGCCGAGAAGGGATCTTGTTGATTGTTAGGAATTAGAAATTCCATAGTGAAGTGTCGGTCACCCCATATATAATCTAGCATAAGTTAGCTCGTAGACATTACGTTATTTACTAGTTATTTAGTTAGTTATTTAGTTTAGTGCAACACCGTGGAGGACTGGACGGTCTTTACCCATCAGATGCCCGATCTACAATCAAGGAGGACGCTTAGTTTGTAACTATAGATACCCTCACCTCCCAAGGTAGAGGTTGGACCTTCTCATTCTTAATCTAACCTTCTATGTTTTCTTTCACTTTCTCTCTCTAGAAAGGATCCCACTTTCTCTCTCTAAACCTACTCATAATTCGACCCATATTATCGTTTGTTATGTGTTTATGAAATCCAATATGTTACAATTGGTATCAAGAGCCATGGTTTGATCACTCATCTTTTATGTTCTTTGTTTTGGTGGATTTCATAAGGTTTTTGGGGTATTAAGTGTTTAGGAGAGTTTGAATCATTTGGACAAATTCTAGTGTTAAAGTTTCAATTTTGCTTGTACTTTTATGTTTAGGTTTTGAATTGGAAAGCTTAAATCATTGTGGTTTGGTCGCTTTTGATTGATAAAGTGGATATTTGTGAAAAGTGTACAAAGCGAGTTGAGACTCGTAGTTGAGTTTCTTGGATGCGAGTTGCTTCTTCATTTGAAGCGAGTTGGTATAAGCGACTTGGCTACTTAGTGAGTTGACTATTTATGCGACTTGGTTATTAAGCGACTTGTTTCTTTGCGAGTTGATTGTGTAGCGAGTTGATACTAAAGAGTGTTGCCTATGCGACTTGTCCGATTCAACGATCTAAAGAGAGTTGCCCAAGAGAGTTGCCTATGCGAGTTGCTTGCGAGTTGCCTATGCGAGTTGTGTTTTATGCGACTTGTCTATTAAGCGATTTGTCCGTTTATGCGAGTTGTATTTCATGCGACTTGTCTATTAAGCGAGTTGTCATCTTATGCGAGTTGAGCCTTAAGCAAGTTGTCGTTTAAGCGAGTTGTCTTGGTAGCGAGTTGTCCTGGATGCGAGTTGATTGAAGCGGTTTGACAACAGGCTGAATATGGTGAGGTTTCACAACAAAGTCATGAAACGAATTTTTTGAGGCCCAAATCGCCTCCGAAAGGAAGTTATTGAGCTTTTTAAGTTTTTGGACCTAAATTTCTCCGTAAAATCGTGCATCAACCAATCCAAATCTTAACCAAACAACATCTCTGCTAATCCTACAAACAATCATAAGTCCTAACACACAATTGTCTATCATTGTGACAATCCATCACCATCTTAACACGCTCCATTGCTCATTGCTTAACGATTTGGTCTTGATTTTAGTAAAATCCCGAAGATTCTATTTCTCGGTTTAAATCATAGACTTGTAAAATCCGTGGATTCATCAACATCATGTCTTACACTCTTGATTCAATTGATTTGAAGTACTCAAACTGTATGATGTCAGACAACCATGAGAATATTAGCTATCGAACTAGTTGATGATGGAATCAATCAATGATGATTTGAGTTCTTCATGCTCCGAGTCCAATGAGAAAGATTTGCACTGCTTAGACTACAAAATGCCATGCAAAGGAAGGTAGCATTGAACCTTATCAACAACTTCACTCACATCTCATGTTACTCACAACAGAATGGAACGAGCATGCAATGCCCTTTTCCGTCAAGATTTATCCACATTAACGGAACATTACTATTGAACTTAGAACAATTGGAACAACAACTTGATAAAGAAAAGGTTCAAAAGGATAGTTCCAAAGGTTGCACCGCAAGTGATCCACAACCAATTTCGGTCTTTCATCGTGGGGAATTTACATCCGATTATGATCAAGACATGACCGAAATGTCTTTCAAGAGATACACAGAATGGAAATTAAGCGTGTTCATAGAGACACTTATCCATCTCATGGATAATGTGGAGAAGTACATTGAGGAAGTTACTCGAAAGATGAAAATGTAGATGAGAGTCCGTGCAAATGAGAGATAGTTGTAATGAGACGGGTAATGTATCGCTTGAAAGATCGGGTGTTGCCGAATGCGCATTACAGAGACAACAAAGAATGATGTAACCGCAGCTCAAGAACTCCAATGACAAGATGTGGATACGTAAATCGAAGGGTGAATGAATGTCGAATGCAATCAAGAGATTGTAGCGTTGAGTCGGGTGAAGCAACAGATGTTGGATCAGTTAACACTGAATACAGAGGCTCAGATACAGATAAGCTTCAAATAGCCAGTAGCTCAGTGACTCTTGTTACACATGATGTGGATGCAAATATCAGACCGACAAATGAACATGTGTCATATGATGAGGTACCCTTAACTGTTCAACATAGTGCATCTGCTAATGTACCTAAACAATTTGATCTTATTGCTGAACATGATTCTGATAAATGTTCCTTGGTTGAGGCTGAGTCTGAGATTAAGTGTTTCAAAACAAAAGATATGGTTGATAAAAAGGCTTTTGATGAACTTTCAAACAAATTCTCAAATCTTGAAAAACATTGCATTTCACTTGAAATTGCAATACAGAGTCAAAAAGAAAGTTTTCAACTTAACAAACCATGTAAAAATCCGGAACTTCCTGAATTCCGTGAACTTTTTGAAATAAACGATTTAAAAGCTCAGCTTCAAGCCAAAAACTCGACTATCAACAATTTGAAGAAACATATTTCTGGTATGCATGTGAAAAATAATTTGGTTACAAGTAATTCGATGTTAATGCTATCGATGATATTCAAATGAGAAATGATGAATTAGCGATTTGTGTGGCCAAATTACTAAAAGAAAATGAGTCATTGAGAAAGCATCACATAGAACTAAGTGACTCACAAAGAAGCTAGAACAAAGTCAATGGAACAAACAAAATCTTTGATAGCAAAATTGATGATCTCAAAGCTCAACTTCGTAAAAGAGTTTCGCCATTGTTGCCTTAAAAATGAGCTTCGAAAACTATAGAAAGAGTATTGATTCGTGCAAACCGCCAAGTTTTCTCACACAAGTCTGGCCACTGTGAATGGCCAACCGTAAGAAACTTAAAACAATTTCGTACACAAATACAATGAAGATCGAGAGTATAGTGTTTCCCGTGTCGTTAAGTCCCAACGAGCCGCATGCGAGAATAATCAAACGTGTAGTGATCGAGAGATTTGAACGGAAAAGAGTTTTGATTATTATAACTACAGGAAAAGCTTATAATTACAAAGGCTTAAATGCAAATTAAAGAAAGTTAAAAAGATAAAAAAATATTAAATAAACGCTATCACTATTTGCAAAATGATGTTTTTGATTTTTCTTTTATGAAACTGAAATAAAAACTACGCAACGTACAAAAGAAAATGTGATACTTAAACAATATTTATCCTAAAAATATGAAAATGACATTTTTCCAAACCTAATGATAATAGAAAATTTTGAGAAAAAGAAAATTATTTTTATGACTATTTATCTAATTATTATTAATTAAAAACTATTTTTAACTATTTAATAATACCCTAAAATACAAGAAAATATGAAATAAAGCTAGAAAATGAAATTATGACTTGGAAAAATCTAAAATAACTAAAAAGAATTTTCAAAACTAATTTTGTATTTTTTGATTATTTTTCTATTTTCTATGAATTAAAAACTATTTAAAACTAATTAAATTGCTAAAAATTACAAAATAAACTATGAAAAATCTGGAAAAATAATTTTTTTACTTTTTATATTTATCTTAACCTAGGAACAATGAAAATTTTTTTTTTTTGAAGCTTTTCTGATTTAATTGTATTAAAAGCTAATTAAAATGGCCTAAAAACTGTTTTTAATTAAGAAAAATAGCAAAATGAACTAGAAAAATCTGAAAAATTCAGGAAAAGTCTAATTTAATATGCTGAATCTAAGAAAAATAGAAAAACAATGGCTTAAGTGTAAGAAAATGAGACTGCAGTTATAAGTGCTTATTTATAAGCACTTGGAATAAGCTAAGAGTACCAACTGAGCACCAAATGAACACAGAAGCTATATTATGCTAAAAGTACTAGAAAGCAACTGATTACAACTATTCTAACCCTCTGAATTACACATTGCTATGATTTGATGTTTTGAAGATTCAAGTGCTTAACAGTTTTTGAGGCCTACTTTGTGGCTAATGCCACTGCTTATTAATAAGCTGTAACAGAAAACCAAAGGTTGGAATCTAAAATAGACCTGGCTAGCTACCTTCAAACCAAAACTGACCTAGTCAAGCTCTATTGAGCTTGGGCAAGCCCGCAAGTCATCGAGAAAACTCAAGATTTATCGAGTTATGAACAGGGCAAATAAGCCCTGTTTGATAAGCTCTTTTGAAGCTTATAGAAAAATTCTAAAAATCTACAAAAATGACAATAAGAAAATAGACCAGTTGAGGTTTTAAGAACCAAAAGTCTCACTTGATTTGGACCAATAATGAACCTGTGAAAAATCTCTCTAGTTGGGTGCAAACTGAGAATTGCAAGTTTTGACTTTTGACACAGTTATGAGATAGTTGACTTTTATGAGCTTGAACCATAATTTAATGACTGAATATGATGTTTTATGTTAAACCAAGACTAATGCAACATAAGCTAATGATATCTAAACACAAAACATGCTTTTGCTCTATCAAAATCTCAGCAGATAAGCTAGTTATGACAGATTTATGTGATTTTGACTTTTGAGGTCTGCAAGTGCAATATTGAGACAGATATGAGTGTAAATGAGCTTAACAAACCTTAAACAACAAGTCTCAAGCAATGGACAAACCTCTAACACAGGTTAACCAACTAATCCAAACACCATTTTAAATCACTGTTTTGAACTTTAAATTAGCTAATCACTGAACTAGTATATATAATTGATTAAACCGAGTTAAACTGCTCTAATGACCACTAATTAAACAAGTTTAAACTATTTTTGACCATAAATACCAATACAAGCACAATATGAAACCGCATAAAAAATGAAAATGAGTTAACAAGCTCACAAGTGTCCCAAACTATGATTGCAATTAAACCAAACCCAATACCACTATTCTAAGCCATTTCCAACCCATTCCAAGCTCGCAACAACCAAGAACTATTTCCATGCCCATCTTGCCTTCTCGTTGACTTTTGTTGACCAACAATGAAACTTGATTGAAACTGCTTTCCAAGCTTACAAAAGCTATAATAAGCTTAAGTAAACCTGTTTGCACTTAAAAATAAGCTATTGAAGCTTGAATTCAAGAGTTTGAAACTAACTTTTGCAACAAGAAGTTGAAAACTTGAAATGTGGTTTTACTTTGAATTGATACTTGAATATTGATTATAATGATAAAATACCTTAAATTGAGTACATAGGAATGTAAAACTAAAGCTTTTAAATTAAACTAAGACATTGAAATTGAAAACGACATACATGAATAATAAAACTAAGTAACGCTCTCTCTTTCTTCTTCTCTCTTTATACACCCATTTGTCTTCTCTCACCTCTCGAACGATTCCCACTCACAATTGGAGCCATTGGATGACCGGAAATGATCTTGGCCATTGAATTGGTTTTATGGAAACTGCTTTTGACCCTGGCTCGAACTAGCAAGTAGGGGGTGGTATTAATTGTGGGGAAAGGTAGGTGAATATGATGATGAGGGAGGGATAAGTGATGATGGGAATATGCCCGAGTTATGTGGCTAGTCAGTGGGAAGACAAGTGGGAGGAAAGGGTATCGTTTGACTTTGGTTGACCAGGGTCCAAAATAGAGTAATGACAGGGGGTCAAAATGGGTTTGGGGGGTCCATAATACAAAAGTGGGTCAAAGGTTAGTATTTAAATAACAAGGACCAATTTGTAATTATCCAATTCTTGAAGGACCATTTCGCTAATATACCAAAGTTGTCACAAGGACCAAAACCGACAAGTTCCAATAGTACAAGGACTAGTTTTGACATTTTCAAATTTCCAAGGACTAAACTTGACATTTTTCAAAGTTTAGGGACTTAAATTGTAATTTTGCAATTTTAAATCTCAATGACCAATTTTGACAACTTAAGAATCCTAGGGACTTAAAATGATATTTTCTTTATTTTGATTTACAGTGGACCTGCTTTTGACAACTTTTGAAACTTGGGGACTAAAGCGCCAATTATGCAAACTTGATACGTTTTTCACCATATTTTGATATTTTGCATTTAAAACACATAAAACACTTATTTGTGATATTTTTATCATTTTGATGCATTTCGAGTGTTTTCGATGTTTTTGCGCTTAATTTAGTACAAAAATGATGAGTATTTAGACACTCATCAAGTGTGAACACTAAGTTTACAAAACCATCAACCTTGGGAAGCCGGCTCATCCCACTGAGACCGCCAGTTGTTAGACAACCGAATGCGCTTAGATCCGAACTACCAAAATTTTCAAAACGGTTTGCCTCCCAAGTTGATGCGAAACAAGTTTTGCCAAAACCAGTCACTTCACCTTACTTGCCTAGGAAAAATGCTATGAATGACTTGTATAAGAACTTTTATCTAGAAATGGCTAGAAAGAAGGCACAAATTCAAAAAGACGGAATTTTAGGTGCAAGACCTAGGGTGATGAATTCTTCGAGATTTCAAGGCACTGCTAGTAGTTCTAAACCATTACCTAGGAACACTAAACTAAAGACTAGGGATTGGCATGGATCTAAGAGTAGTTGCGTTTCGAATAAAGCTATTCCCATAGCAGATCACTCTAAGAACTCTAGATCATTTTCTAAATCTAAACAAGTTGTTTGCTCGAATTGTATGAAATGCATCTTTAGGGGAAATCATGATAATTGTTTTACAAAATCCCTGAAGAAAGTAAATGCTCAGGAAAAGGTTCAACCTGTTAAGTCTAGGATTTTCACTAAGTCATCTTCTGTGAATATGAAGCAAAACAAACTGAAAACTTCGCCTAGATGGATACCAACTACAAAACCTTTGGAAACTAGGAATAAGGATAAGTCTTCCACCATGCATAAGAATATCAACAATCCTAAACCTTGCCATAAGTGGATACCATCTGGTAGAATGTTTAAGGATGCTGGACTTAGGTGGATACCTACCGGAAAGCTATTTTCCAATGGCAAAATCAAGGTTGACCGTGAAGCCCCAAAGAGTTTGGATACTAATGTCACTAACCCATATATATGCAAACATGCTTGTAATATTAGTGCAGGTATTCCTTACTCAGTTGCAGATACTTCGATCCTTCATTACATGGACTGGCTTAAAGTATGGATAACAAATGGATTGATATCTCATAACTCACGGGTCCAAGTAACTCAACCTTGATATTCAAACCGGCAATGACGTATGAACACAACAGTTCATGCCTCGTTCCTAAAGAAAAGAAATGTGTACGCTTCAGTGCGCATTATCTTCTGAAGAAGAGAAATCTTCTTATTTATGACCATTCTCATCAACATGCTTCATACTTTTTCCATGCGCTAATTCATCAAGTGAACCGAACTACCGATGATTGTTTTCTTATTCCACTTGCTCGATTATAATGAAGATGGCGACATCATGTGCTTATTTTGCGGAAGAGAAGTGTGAATAGAACATTCGGATGATATTCACTTACTTAATCAAGAATGGCATCTCCGTATGCAATTCTTGAGGGGGAGAAGAAGTGTGAATTTTTTGCATGGTTGATTGATATTTGAGAATATATGGTCAAACGGCTCCTAACTCATGTAAGAACCGAGACTCTTCTTATCGGATCATCTTCACATGTAGTTTCTTCTAAGAGCCGTTGGTTGACATCTTTACCGGATTGATGAGTTTATCGGCAAAGTGCTTCCGTTAATGCTTCACGATACATCAACATGATGATTCCGAACAATCTCTCCGTTCTTGTTTGATGTGATTGGTAGTTTGTGTTACCATCTTGTGTGTTCGCTATGGCCCGATTGCTAATTTCCTTGATGAACATCTTTCGTTCTTGTTTGATTGGGAGTGATTTTAGTTAAGGGAGTTGCAAGATGTAAGTTAATTGGGATGCTTTTGGTGGGATGCTTTTGGTGTGAGTTGAAGATGTTAACTATCTATTCCCAACCGGACAATCTTGAAGAAGGTCAAGTCTACAATGGTTCTACATTCTTTGCTACATGTTAGAAGACTAAAGACGAGTTGCATTTGCTTATTTAAAGACTTCTTCTTAATCTGGGCACTTATCAAACATATTGTCGGTTTAGGGGAGAGCACTAATTGGGGGAGAGTGAAATGTCAGATTTAATCCCCAATTATACTTGCTCATATTCTTCAGCAAGTTGATTCCCACAAGAGTTCAAGTGTTCTTCTCAACAAATTTCTAGTATACGGGCTTACAATGAGTTGCTGATTCTGAAGTGTCAAAACCAGCAAGGGGGAAGGAGACACACATCTAAACACAAAGCGAGTAAACTTGATGAACTTAATTCTTCTAAGTGATTGAAGATATCCCGGGAAGAAAAATGTTATTACCGCAGAGAAACTCAAGGTTTGACTCATGGCGAGTAAACTTGATGAACTTAATACTTCTAATTGATTGAAGATATCCCGGGAAAACAAATGTCATGACCGCAGAGAAACTCAAGGTTTTACTCATCAAGGCTTTTAGTGTTATTATTCTAACGACGTGGGGGAAGTGATGTAAGAGAAAGTTTTTGAAGATAAAAGGAGGTACACAAGTGTGTGATGATTTCGATGTTATCGCAATCATCAGGGGAGAGAGGATTGTGTACATTGGGGACGCTCAGCTGTTTCACTTGAGTGCTTAATCAGTGATTTAGAGATATAATCACTTATTCCGGAGTTGAAATCCGCAGTGATAGTCCTCCGCAGAGATAATCAATGATTCGCCTGCTTCTTCAATGTTATCGGTTATTCTCTCTTTGGGCATTCGGGTACTTCGGGTTCTTCACTTCATGCCTTGTCTTGGGGAGAGAAAAGTATACATCGGGTTATTCTTCGCTATTGGACTTAACTGCTACTGATGGTATAAGTTTCTTTGTCTTTGGGTATATGTATTCGGGTTCGTGAGCTCTAGTCAAGAGATTGACCGCATCAATTCAACTACTGGGAAGTGGTCTCTTGACACCTTTGGAATGGATTGCTTGTACGTCCGAGAAAAGAAAATTGATAAGATTGTTTTATGTGGGATGATACGCTGTCGTTGTTCTATTGGATGATATAACCTCAAACGAAAAATCACGGTGATTATTCTTAAAAAGAGCAAGAAGATCTATGATAATGGTGTGCGTCTTTGTGCACCGGCTTATGGAAGCTTGAAAGAAAGCTTTGAATCTTTCACCTAAAGGATTTTCGGTTTGGGGGAAGTCGCCAAAGTCTCTCTTTCTCAAAGGCTCATGTTCTATCTTCTATTCGAGCCTCGGAAGCTTTGGTGGTGGAAGTTTAAGAGATGACGATTCTAGCTTCTACGACGTCGCTTGATATCCTTATCTCGTACTCAGATCATCATCCTCTTAAATTATATCATCTACTCTATCCGTGTATATATTTTCAGAAAACCAAATACAAAAATATAAAACCAAAGAAACAAAATAGAAAAATATAAAATCTTCAAAACCCATAAAATCGTAAAATTTCAAAATACCAAAATATGTTTTCTCAAGACATGTCTTTCAGTATCGAAACATCTACGGTCTTAGAAATGTCATTCAATAATGGCATGGGACCACAGATGAAGTTCGAGCAGGAGGTGTAAATATTCTTTCTAAACATGTCTCAAAATATGGCTTACAGCTATTTTGATCAGAACCCGCTCAAAATGGCTTGCGCTATTTCCGATCGAACCCGTGCTTAAACAATGGTTTGCTATTATTTCGATAGCAACCCGGTCTTCAAGAAAGAAAAGTGTCGCTAAACCAATTTTTCAAATATTTCGTGCACTTATCCTAAAACAATTTGAGGAAAGTATGTCAAGGATCGTTGCTCCTACACAAATGTTTTTCCGCCTAAAATTCTTCTAAAAATATTTGTTGTTTTCAAAATTGGTGGAAAATGAGTTGCTTGAAAACAATCGCTTCGAGTTTTCATTAATTTGTAAACTCAATCAATGACTTCAATACTTTTAAACTTTTCAATAAAATGAGTCATTGATTGAGGGGAGAATGTTTTCAAATTTATATCATCTAACGAGCTTTCTTTATTATCCTAATATGCTTAATTAAAAATGATGTTAACCTATGTTGAAGGACAAGGTGCCTAGGATAAGATTGTTATATAAACACATTATTCCCATACTTTATATGAACTGATTGATATGTTGAATTGACTTTTATTAGTCGATTGTTGTTTGGGTGTTGTCGACCACCATATATTTGTATGTGTGTTCACTAACGTATGCAGATATCATGGATATAAGAATGTTCCCGATCCGGATCCCACTAATGAAGATGATTGGATGCCGAAACGAAAGGGTAACTATTTCTTGGGTTGACAAATGAAGAAACGGAGCTTAATTGGACTTCAATGGAGAGTTGGCATAAATGTAACGAAGAGGTCTCACTGCATCAGCAGATGGTTTTCTTCTAAGTGATTGAAGAAACGGAGCTTAATTTGACCTCAGTTGGCATTCAAAATGCAACGTAAGAAGAAGTCTCACTGCTTCAGCAGACAGTTTTCTTCCAAGCCCTACATCAACAACGGAAGCTTCTCAACCACCTAACGTATCTTTGTGCAGGACACCATTTTTCTAAAACTTTGAATAATATTGTTTTGAAAATGGAAATATATTGTTTTAAAAATAAATAGAACTAAATTTTGGAAATCACCGGACTTCATTTTATCAAAACATAAGTCACTCAATCATCGACTACTGTCATGGATTGAGGGGGAGAGTGATTTAAAATAAAATATTTTCAAACAATATATCTTCAAAAGAGTCCGTTTGTACGTTAATAAGTGGTGATCTAAAGATTTAATGTTATGTCATGGTATGATTTTTTCTTTAAGAATCAAGATCTTTCAAAGTGAAATTTTTTCTGTTCTTGTTTGATTGTGAAATTGTTTTATTTTATTTAAAGATCTCCTAAAAACTATCATACCTGACACTAACAATCTTTAATGTCTGTTATTGGTCCTCATCTCGTCATTTTTAAAATTAACCGCCACGCCTTTCCCCAAACTTTTCTAAATGATTTTAATCAATTGGGATCACAAATCTCAATTGGTTTGAAAATTTTGATCAGGGGAGAAATCGTGATTTAAATCTCAAATATGTTTTAATGGAATTGGTTTTAGTCCTTCAAAGGCACTCCTGCCTCCATGTGCCAAACGATTTTTAATACATAATGCACATGTTGAGGGGGAGCATCTATCCAAAAACAAGATGAGTATTTAAACCTGGCCACATTTTCTCCTATGTTTTTCTAAACCTTATTAAATCACTTGGGATCCAAAATCTCAAAGGGTTTGATATTTTTGATCGGGGGAGAATTTGTGATTTAATAATGAAATTTGATAAAAGATGATTGTTTTGACTCAATTGTGCAGGCTGCTCTCTCATATGTGCTAAACCCTTTCGAATCACGAAGCACATATTGAGGGGAGCATTTTAAAAGAAAATAAACTATCGAGGTACAAAAGCTTTTATGTTTTAACATAAAGTACCTTGATTGAGTTTTAAATGGTTTCTTAAATGGCTTTTGTGTTCGTGGATGTGCTTCAAACGAACTCTTGCCTCTATGTGTTAAAATGATTTCAAATATCCTATGCACATATTGAGGGGGAGAATTTACCAAAGAAAATCAAATGGCTTTTTCTATGAAAATAGTGATCAAAGAAAATATTTCAAAGTCCTCTTGCTTCCATGTGCTAAACAATTTCTAAATCATATGCACATGTTGAGGGGGAGGTTTTCTAAATGATCAAAACAATTAAGGTACAAAATGTTTTGATTTTATATCACATGTACCTTGATTGATTTTTCCAAATGATTTTTCAATTGGTTTCATGAAGGAAAGAACAATACCAAAAGACCGACCAATTTATTTTATGCATGGTGTTATAAGGATGGTTAGGTTAGGTATTCTGCTCCACGATCCCGCCAGAGCCGAGGGATCTACCCAGGACAATCCACCGAGATAGTGTAGAGTCCTTAGGTATGATGAAAAAGGAGAAAAGTGAGATATGGGAAAAGTGCGGACTAAGACAGAGCTAGTATTGGAATAAACCCAACAAGGTTCTAGTTATGAAGTCTCGTAAGCATCAAGGGGTTGAAGAATGAAAAGAAATGAATATGAAAAGGGTGAAAAGAAATAGCCCTCCAATAATTCAACCTTAGGGCAAGAACGGGTTCAATACATATGCTATCGGTGTTTACTAAGGTAACATCGGTATTGAAGACAAGACGTCATGGACCCAAAGGACGCATCGCACTACAACTTCCCAAACCACTCAAGTTCCTCTTAAAAGGGCTTGTTGCATTCTCACGGGAACCGACATTATCTATCGACTTTCTTAGAGATTGTTGATATTGAAGAAGGAGACCCCTCCCTAGTCTCCCAGATAAGAACCAAATGCGCACTATTGAGTCTAGAGCCAAGAGATCATCCACAATATCTCATTAGGACACTAAATTCTTGAAGACTTGCTGTTTCACAAAACGTGGAAAGTAAGTATATATTGAGAGTCCTACGCATTATCCTTGTGGTATTGCCAGAACATCCAAGTGATATGTAAAATATTCACGATGAAGATGGAAAGCCATCTAGAGCCAACATCAAACAAGCTCTTGGTAGGTGGCATGTGAGATCTTCTCGTAAGGTCAAACTTGTGACAACTGGATAGAAACGATGGGGCGATTCACTCGTGAATCAACCTTGGTCTAGGAAATGAATTGACGAATACTTTTGGAAAAACCGTTCGATGTGCAAACCTTCTTTTCTCTAGCACGTCGAATGTGTACTTATGTTTTCAAATTCAAAAGTATCTCGATTGAAAATACTTTTAGAAAACCGTCGATGTGCGAATCTCTTCTTTCACTAGCACATCGAATGTGTACTCATTCTCTAATACAAAAGTATTTTGATTGAAAATTGATACTTCTCATAAAACCTTCGTCGTATTGAAAAACTCTTCTTCTAAGCAATACGCGATTGTTTTCAAATCATTTTCATCAATCGCTGAATCTCAATTACCGGGTTCACTCACTCCGTGTTGTCTTCTTTGAGACGCCCGGCTTGAGAACGGCTAGAACACCGCGAAACCTCGTCAAGGAGATTCTTAGAATCCTACCGATCACAAGACTTGTACCGATCAACGGGAAACCGTGGGCGGTACTCAATTCAACGAAGTGATCAAAGACACTTCGTGTGTTTTATTGCTAATCGTTGTTTGCAGTACATTTGACGGTTGCACCGATCGTAATTGAGGAGTCAATCCAAAGCCGCATGCTCACAAAGATCCACACTTAATTGAAGAAATCATGACTTGCATAACTACGTAACTCGGCTCGATATTTTTATACTATGTTTCGCTTACGCCGCAAATATCATGCGCCGCTTAAAGCTTCCGCCACTCGATGAAAAGATGTCATGATTCGAAGTGTGAGCATGTCGGTCCAAAAGTCACAACATCACATGAAGGCAACACAACAAAGGGTGATCCAGAGATTTATCGTGGCCGATGATCTCAATGAAAGCTCAAGATCATCAAAGATGTGGATCGCTCAAAGACCTCCACCGAAAGTACAAATGCGGACTTTGAAGAATCACATTAAAGCACAAAGATTATGGAATTGAAGAATTAAAGTCTCACGAGCTCAAGAACAAAGAAAAGATAGAATGCTAGGATGCAAATGTATTTCATGGGGCGACCTCCCTTGGGGAGATTGTTAGGAATTAGAAATTCCATAGTGAAGTGTCGGTCACCCCATATATAATCTAGCATAAGTTAGCTCAGACATTACGTTATTTACTAGTTATTTAGTTAGTTACTTAGTTTAGTGCAACACCGTGGAGGACTGACGGTCTTTACCCATCAGATGCCCGATCCACAATCAAGGAGGACGTTTAGTTTGTAACTATAAATACCCTTGATAGGTCACTAGTTTTACAACACAAGCTTATAAGAGAATAGATGAAGGCGGATGAACAAGTAAACAACACACACACACACAATAGTATGAAACGGTTAGGCGAATGTATGAGTGAAAGAATAACTTGAACAACCAACCTCAAATGAGGGTTTACAATAGTTTATATAGGCAAGGAGCTAGGCAACACCCTCTCCTTCCCTATTCCTTATTGGCTTGGGCCTCACTTATGGGCCTTCTACATAAGTCGGACCTTAAACAAACATAAAGGCCATAATAAAGCTACCTATTACATATGAAATATAAATACTTGAAATACTGTTTAGAGTGATTCCAACAATCTCCCTCAAGTATATATGAATGTAAACGGTGAAGGCGTTGATGTAATAGTAGTCGTGACGCCTTCCGACATTCTTCTTCTTGTGAGAGGAATTGCCTTGATTCGAACAATCTCCCAAGGTAGAGATCGTTATCTTTGAACGCTTATGCTTTGACGCCATCATTGACTTTGTTCTTTGATCATTGTTCTTGTGGTGAAAGTGATAGTATGTTGTTGTTCGTGATCACCTGTCTCGTGTCCGCTTCACGCTTCAAAGGTTCCACGCCATTCTTCAACATGCTCACATGCTCTTTGACGGTGGAAATCAATATCGATGAAGTTCTTTAAGTCTTTGACTTTGTAGATTCTTTGATTTGATGAAGAATCATTCGACGGTTGTGTTGCTTTAGAATAGAACTCCATTAGTGATGATGTTGGCGTGAGCATGAGAAGAATCAAGACGATCATCCCGCCCGAGCTTCCATAAGAAGAAAACATTGCAAACGGTTAGTAATAAGCGGTTTCCGCACTTACAAGTTTGAACTTCGAGAGTGTTAACAAGATAGTGTGAAAACACAACTCTAATTTACAAAGGCCGCTCTCGAACCGGAGTCCCACAAGTGAGATAACGCGATGTACCAAATACATCTACAGCTCGATGAGTCGCCGAGGTACACCAAGCATCACCTCACGATCAGACTGCTTGAGACACACCGCGTAATCCACGGGAGTTACCGAAGTGACCGCCGTGGCTGCTTTGATGTTGACCCCGGCAGAGTTTCCATTCAATCACCGAGGATCATGATGTGAACCTCTCATATATGTTCTCGATGATTGCTAAGATCCGTGAAGGACTCGATATGAACCATCAATCATCAAGATCTTATTAGTTGATCAACAAGTGATTAAATGTCAAGTGTTCCTAAGAGATCTTTTGATGAATCTCGTGGCTCTAGACTCAACAAGGCGTTTTGGTTTTCCCGAGCGGAGACTAGGAGAGGGTCTCCTTCTTCAATACCAACGATCTCTAAGAGAAAGCCAATAGTTTACGTAGGGTTCCCTGTGAGAATGAAACAAGCTTCATGAGAGAAACTTGAGTGGCTAAGAAGGTTTAGTGCATGCGCCACCGGGTCCATGACGACTTTTAATCTTCAATACCGGTGTCACTATGTGACAACCAAGAGTATATGAATTGAACCCGTGTCCGCCTTCTAAGTTGAATAACTGGAGGGCTATTTCTTTTCACCCTTTACTTTACATTTTTTTGGATTCTTCAACTCCTTCTTTCTCCGATTCTCATTTTCTCCTTTTACAATCATTCCTAAGGACTTCTAACACTAACTAATGGTAGTGTCCTTGGGTAGATCCCTCCGGCTCTCGCGGATCATAGGACGGTTATTCCTAACCTTAGTCACCTTATAACCCATGACTAACCTATGTTTGCCATTATAACCATCGTAAGTTAAACTATCTCAAAGGGTTTGTAAATGAAAACATGTTCGAACCACGTGAGAGATAAGTTTTGCATAAATACTCCCTCCACATGTGCTTAATAGTTTTAATGGTTAAATGCACAAATGAGGAAAGAGCGCGACTTTTGAATTGATCCACTAAAGATAGACAATCTCCGCGAGACACGGTTACGTTGAATAGTTAAAGAGATACATTGTCGCCTTTTAGGTGACAACTAGCTCTAATAACTACCTTGAAGGTGTAGACAAACCTTGGAAGGTTGTCAAACCCACGTAGTTCATGTCTATCAAAAGTTTCTCGAATGGTACTTTCTACTCGGACAAGTCCTTGCGAGACACGCTTACATCACTAGCTAACTAGCTTGAAATTATTACCCGTCCAGACAAGTCTTTTCGAGTTACAAATAGTTTAGTACCACAATTCGTTGGTTAAGTCCGAGGTACACGATTTATTTGCATTTTGCACAACATATTTCTTATCACATAATTTTCTCCCTCAAAATGGCATATAAAAATGTTATTTTTGAACGGTTTGAGAATAAATATGACCATTTTGAGTGTTATGGAAGAGCGACCATCGTGAACAATTTGTGAACAAAGTTTTCATCAAATACTCCCCTCAACAAGTGATATAAACGGTTGAGGTTTTGAAATCATATGGGAAGTACTTGTCTTTTGAGCAAAACCTTAAAAATGAAAGGTTTGATATGTTTTATTCAAAAATAAGAAGCTTTCGCTCCTTTTATAAGGATTGTGGCACCGAGGCGCACTACGTGGTCCTTTCGACCATTACGGGTTGTACATCGTTATGTGTGCACAAGCCATATTAGGAAAAGGTGAAATAAGTATGAAACAAATTAACCTTTCCCCAATTGACGATGTTTCTAAATTAGCTTCCTCAAACCGATAACCGCCTTTAGCGATTTGAAACTTTGATGAAGTCTACATTTCCTCTAACTTTGACGGTTTTAGTATGCAATGAATTTGTAGATGAGCAAAGAAACCACACAAAGAAAATCGACAAATTGCGGAAGATCCGCTCGAGGGTAGCATGCCGTAAATCAACAAGATCTTCTCACGTATGTAGATGCATCACACCAAACAAACCACGAAAGACGAAATGATACGACTTTCCCGTATGTTGTGGTCTTTCGAATACTAATCATCGTGAATATGCAATAACTCTATGCCAAGACCGTGTGCAGGCATCTTAACATCATATTTGGGTAACTTCACACAAGATAACCCGTGATAGTTGAGACAATAACACCGAATTAAGACGCTTGAACCTCATATCGCCTCATTTCTCCGCCTAGTTTGAAGAAATTTTGAGAGCATTGGGTTTTCGCAAGGAAGCATGTGGAAAACGAAGAAGGAAAGGACGCCTACACTCTCTCCCCTCGATGTTTTCAATGAATCGTAATCATACACCACGATGTTGATGATGAATCAAGACATCGAAACCATGTATGAGGAGATAGTGAAACCATGTAAGTCCAAGCAATCGAACAAGTGTGAAGTACCATAATATCTCGAGAGAATCAATCACGACGTAAAACATCTATGTTCATTATGTTGATCATCACCCGTCATTGTTGTGGAAGCGCTTTGATATTCGTTGTAGAAGATTCGTTGTTGTTGTAGATTCGTGTGTATCTTAAATAAGAGTATTATCGGTACAGCAAATGAAACATTCGATACATCCGCTACCACTTATGGCGTAATCTTTAACCGTGAGGAGCAAGCAATGTTTCCATTTCATGACGATTAAGTACAATGGTGGAACAAATTGATAGATCATAATATTTTGACGGTGAGAAACGGGTCCTATGTCTGCTTTTGCAAGAGGAGCCATTGATGTTGTACCGCATAGAAAGATAGAAGGGGGCAAGAAAGAGAAAGACATAGATCCCCAAGTGTAATCGGGTTCCGTGTGTTAGAGGCATAAAGATGTAGTGTCAATTATCTTCTTGACACCGAACATGCAATTTTGATGATTTCCTTCCGCCTCACGGATGGATGTAGTGGGTATCTCACTTGTTTTGGTGCAACTACTTAGTATCTTGCTCGTAGGAATCCACCTAAGACCAACAAAGGTTGAAAACTTTACCCGCTGGTATCCATCTAAGGTTAGATCTAAGGATGTTGAAACTTTTTGGGAAGAATTTGCGCCCTATATTGATCCACCTATTAGGTTTCAAATTTCACGCCTAGAGCAACGGGTTTATTTCTAACTGCTTGAGTTAACTTAGGTTTTGGTTTGCTACTACAAGCAAAGGTTTAGTAATACACTCAAGGTGATACACTAGGTCGTGAACCTAAGATTCCATCCTTTGAAGTAGGGACCTTTTCCTAGCCTTTTCAAGATCACGCTCTTGTACGCGCCATTTGAATCATATGAATCTTTACGCTTAATGCTCGTTTAGACACATGATTTGAACTAGTCCTAGATTGGCCAGAGCGCTACTTGTTGAGATATAATGTAAACAGTATATGTAAATGTATGCATTATTCATTGGCCGGAATGTGGGTAACCGGTTTTGACAAATGATTATTCTCAACAACTTGGGAGGCAATCCGTGGTTTTGACGATTTTGAACGCTCAGATTGAAAAGCGCTTGGTTGTCTAACCATCGATTGTTTTCGATTGGTTTTAGAGACGATTTCCCAAGAGTGTTGGTTTTGCAAAATTAGTATCCACATTCTTGTCGCTGAATCTTCTCGCTTGTTTTGTAAAGCAACATGTGCAAGCCCTTTGCTTGAAGTTGAGCCTTTAAATGCTCATTTTCTTTACTAATAAATCCACACGATTACTTTGTTCATTTGAAGACCGACCATTGTGTTCAAGAAAAGATTTGTTTTGAAGTTTAAGTTCAAGAGAGATGCAATGTGCCTCTAGTTTTGAAAAATCTTTATGAAACCGAGCAATGGTCTTTTGAGAAGAATGTTTTCGATTCAAGAGTTTGATTTGACGCTTCAGCTTGAATTGTTAACAAGTAAGGGCTCGTATACGAGAAAGTTGTTCTAGACATTGTGCAACATATCGGTCAACCTCTCCTTCATTATCGAATTCAGTTGCTCAAGATGTTGAATCGCATTTGCAGCGTAATATGATCAATGAGATTGTACCTCACCATCCGCTCTATGTCGGTGTCATAGGTGGGTAAGATATCTTCTCAACCATTTGTTCTTCGTCACGCTTAGGCTCGGTGTCGTAGTTAAGTATGATATCTTCTCCAGATCCGTCCGTCATGTCGCTTCCAATGCTACAACCTCATTGTCCGTGACACCGATGATGCAGACTACAACATTCTCAACGCCCATTTGAGCATTACTTCATGTACAAAGAACTCTTGCACCTTGTACGATCATGGATATTGGGAATTAGATGTTGTCTCGACGCCAAGGCCGTGAGATATAGCTATGAATCCTTCTTGCAAAGCCACAAATGGATCTTTATTATCGTAATCCATTTTACTCCCCGTAAGTATCAAAGAGAAGAAAAGGTGCAAAGTCGAGATAGTACACGTAAGGTCGATATAGTGAATTGCAATTTCCTCCAAAATAATTTTGAAAAATTTTGACTCTCAAAATTTGAAATTCACTATCAAATTCAATTCTAAGGATGAAGGAAAATTTGAGTTATGACAATTTTGACGCCAAATTTTACCCGAAAATTTGAATTTAGGCCCAAAATTTGAATTTCTGACCAAAATTTTCACAGTTAAACCAAAATTTGAATTTCGCGTAAAAATTGAACGTTTAGTCTCCCCTCAAAAATAAATTTTACTCAAATTTTCCCGCCAAAATTTTACCAAATTTTTTTTTTTTTTTGATAACTTGTGTTGATGGATCTTTGTAGTCGAATGAAACGATGTTAATGAAGTATCCTTAGGCGTAGAAATCACAATAAACCAAGTAGCACTTATGCGTAGAAAACACCAAAGTTACGCGTAACAATCAATAGTTACTGTGAGGTTTAGCTTACGCGTAATCGTGAAAAGACACTAAAGTTATGCGTAAATGTGAAGTTAGGCGAGAAACTTAGGCGAGGATTACCTTATGCGTAAGACTATGCTTAGCGAAGATGAATCTTATGCGAGGATTTTCTACGCTGTAAGCTTATGCTTATGCGTAAGTTTAGGGTTTTATCCAAGTGATCTTTACACTTCACAAAGGCAAAAGATATCCAAAGTCGACGATTTTCGTGCTTATCCAAGCAAGAAAACACGGAGTAAACCACTAAAATCAAGATCAAACCAAGGATAAAGTTACGAGTAGAATTAGGTTTTGATACGCCGTAGTTCTACTCAGAAATGACTTTTGCCCAAAGATGTTTCTAAACCAGATTTTTGTGATGAAATAGCTTCAATATCACCAAAATAACACAAAAGTGTGAAACTTGATGATCCAAAGCGCTAAAAAGCTTACGAGTAGGATGAAACCCTCGACAAAAACAAGCTTAAAACGAGATCCACGCAGAAGTTTGAAACTTTTGCCAAAAACAAGTATTTTAACACCTCAAAACATTGAAAGTACAAGAATCTTGATTAAAAAGTGTAAAAACGAGTTTTTAAGCTTAACCAGTATCACTCGTTTGTTTTACGCGTGAGGACCAAAACCCACTTCAAAAACAATACGATTCACCCAACTATTAGGCGATTGATACCACTGATAGGTCACTAGTTTTACAACACAAGCTTATAAGAGAATAGATGAAGGCGGATGAACAAGTAAACAAGCACACACACACACAATAGTATGAAACGGTTAGGCGTAATGTATGAGTGAAAGAATAACTTGAACAACCAACCCTCAAATGAGGGTTTACAATAGTTTATATAGGCAAGGAGCTAGGCAACACCTCTCCTTCCCTATTCCTTATTGGGCTTGGGCCTCACTTATGGGCCTTCTACATAAGTCGGACCTTAAACAAACATAAAGGCCATAATAAAGCTACCTATTACATATGAAATATAAATACTTGAAATACTGCTTAGGAGTGATTCCATCAACCCTCTACCTCCCAAGGTAGAGGGTTGGACCTTTCTCATTCTTAATCTAACCTTCTATGTTTTCTTTCACTTTCTCTCTCTAGAAAGGATCCCACTTTCTCTCTCTAAACCTACTCATAATTCGATCCATATTATTGTTTGTTATGTGTTTATGAAATCCAATATGTTACATTGATTTAGTGAAGTAACTCTCGAGTTGGGTACTCGGGGAGTAGAGTATGCAGAGAGGAGCTCCGTGACTGAACCACTGTAAGTCATTGTGTTTGGTTTGCACTTTCTTTTACTTACTACTTTATTTTTATACTTGCACTATATTATTGCTTGCGTTGTGACTTGATGGTTATTCTTGTGTGACAACTTGTTTTACGGTATAGACTGTAATTGGCATCTTTCATATTACAACAAGCTAGATCGGATATTTGATACAACAAGTAATAAGATTTTATAATGGTAACATATTCACCCCCCCCCTCTACGTTTTCACAATTGGTATCAGAGCCTCGTGGCTCTTATTTTCAAAACAAATGGTTTTTAAAATGGAGTACGATCCATGTATCAAATTACCATTGAAGCGGAATATAATATGAAAAATGTTTCGCTAATTATACTTATAAATTTTGTTGTTAAATGTTACTTTGTATACAAGCTTGAAGGTGTCCTTGAAAAATAAAATAAAATATTTCTTAAAAGAATTTGTAAGTGTCAAATTATGTGCTTAGAGCAAATTTACGAAAAATACGATTTTGAAAGGAGCGTTTGGGATAACTATAAATTTAGTTGAAAAATCACCTCCGTGGTGTTTAGATAAGTCACATAAGTACAAATGATGTTAAAATAAGTGTATTATATGTTTACTACTAAATCTAGTTAGTCCTACACATTCTCGCTATGCGAAAATACATGTTTTTAGCATTCTGCGACATTATGTCTCGTAGAGGCATCGGATCGACGGAACCTATTGAAGGGTTCCTGTCTTGGAGAAAGGTAACTTGGTCTCTCATTGCACCAAATTTTTGCAAACTTCAAAAATTGTAACTAATTAACCATAAGTCCGTAGGAGTCACGCCATCTATCAATTTAAAGGAATTGGGTCTACTTTCTATTAAAATACTATTATGGCCTAAATATAATTTTAAGTGAGTAGAATTAACAAAATACTACAATGTGTCCAAAATATTATGTTTTGTTTTGACATAAAACTCAAACTTTTGAGTCGGATAATTTAAGTTAGTATCCTTTAAACATTAATATAATATCTTTAGAAACTAAAGAATTTTGTGATATATAAAGGAAACTAATCAAGCTTGGTATACATCGTCCTATTTAAACTCAAAGTGACGAAAAGTATCTTTTTTTATGTTATGCTAAATGACTACTTGTTTTAGTTTATGTTGGTTGCATATATGTTACTTACTTATTGAAAATTATCGTTTATACTTGTTTGTTTGTGTAGCATGAGTATCAATCTTTCCTTGTTACTTATTTGCTTGTTTTTAGATTTCTTGTTTATGCACAATAGGACATTTGCTAGATTTTGTGCATTAAGGTGGAAAATTGTTTTGTATTGCTTATAGACTTAGATAACTTTCTTTGCATATGTTAGATTAAAATCTTGCATAATACACTTAGGAATGAGAACTAAGTAAAACTAGTCAAGTATTTTGAAAATGTTGTTTCATTATAAACTCCCACCTAATAGTTCTAGTGTTAAAATGTGTCACTACCTTCAATAATTATCTAAACATATAGTATATTTGAAAAAGGTGTTTGGTACAATAACTAACAATGATTTATGAACTATTATGTGCTTTATGGGATGATAAGTTTGCTACTAATCTATTATGGGAACTAATAGTTTATCTTGCAAGAAGATAACATAGTTATGTTATCAATCTTCATTTTTCACATTTTGGTGAAATTTCTACCCATTGTATGATCTATACTCATACATGTGTGTTTACTTGTTTTATTGTTGTTTCTCTATTACAACTAATTAATTACACATGTTCTAGAAAAATTACGCACTTGAACAAGTTTACGAGGGTCAAAATACCCTATGTGAACTATTTTGGCACCACGGATCAGCGGAACCAAAAATTTGGTTTCGTCTATGTAATTATTTTGCACCACCAAATTATTACCCGCGGATAAGGCAGAACCAAAATATGGGTTATGCCCGTTATGTGATTTGGTACCGCCAGACCTTCAGTAACAGTTCTTAATTTTCATTTAAATCTCGCACTTTAGATCACTCATACCTTGTCACTAAATCTATTCTCACTTGTGCTTACACATTTTAGGATCATAGTATTTCATTTGCACCAATAGGATAAGAATTTTCCATCAAAATTTGAAAATTCACAAAAACCACTCAAGGTAACTTTCTATATAAAGGAAGGAACCCTAAAATTGGTTTCTTGCAATCCATGGACCACTGTTCACAAAGGTGTTGTAATCATTACACACATTAACTGCATTCTTCCATCCTTTACTCATCCTTCACCCATTAGCTTGACTTGTTTTGTGACTTGACAACTTTCGAACAAATCCAGACTCATTATTTGCTAAGATTACATACAATATCCAAATCACAAGTCTAACTCATGACTGTAGATATTGTCTTGTATCTACATATGTTGCCTCACTTGGTTAACATGAAAATAATGTGTCATCCTTCAAGACGATAAGGATTTACATCAAGTCATAACTCACACTTAGGTTGATGATATATTATCAATTCTTGCCATCCTTGAGTAAGATCCAATCTCAACAAAGTAGGATTGACAACTTAAGTATTTTGTCCAAAATATTCAAGTAAAATTTACTTGTGATTATAGTCATTAAAAGTCATATCCGAAAAATGAAAACCCAAGTATTTTAACAGCATATGTTAAAACACTTATACTAACACTCTCCATATCAATAGGAATAAAAATGTCAATAAGTATTCATCCTTGAACATTTATCACTTAGTTCACTTGTTCTTTCACCATCATCCCATCACATTCACCTCTGTGATATATCTCAGCCCCTAAGCTTTGCAAACATGACCAAAACTTCAATCACTTCACCCACTAGTTGTACCAACCAATGGATCACAAGAATTAGTATCCATCCTAGTTGTTTTCAAAATCTATGAACAAATAATCAACCTAAGTACTCCCATAGTACAACAAACCTCTACATCACCACATCCTTATTTAGACATACTAGAAGACCTACCACCTAGACCAACCAATCCAGATTCCTTACCATCATTTGAATCCGTTGAGTGCATTGCTCAAAAAGCCCTTTGTCCAACACTCATACCGAATTAAATGCACGTTGAACAAACTCAACCATACTTTCCCACCTATGAGGACTTACATGATTCATTATGGCTAGAACCTCCACTATCAGATAAGCATGATGCTCCTGGTAATTTTTATCAATTTCCACTGGGTATAAGTAGTACTACCTTCACAAGTTATCAAAGTATTAGTAATACTTTTTCGTTAAACTTCTTCATAATTTTCGTTAAATCTTAAATCAACATTTTAAAAACATATGTTAAAATGCAATCTCAAAGCCAGCCTCATGCACCCCGAGCGACAATGACTCTTGAGGAGTATACATAAGAAACTCGAGGTGAGTTTCTCTTGTCATTATATAGTGAATATAATCTTGAAACCAAGTATATTTTGATAGGACTATCCGATTCAAACATCTTAGCTTCATATCTTCATTTAGGAAAACATGATGTTTTGGAAAACATTATGATAAGGTTTTAAAAGGTACCATTTTGAGGGTCGTTTTTAAGTCCTTATTTGATCACTTTGTATCCGTTATTGCTTAATATCGCTCCTTTTCACTTTTAGGTCTCGTGAAGGCAAAATGCTGGAATGGCACTTATTTGGACGAAAAGCGCGAATATATGAAGAAAATGGCCAAAGTCAAAATCGAGACACTCACAGCTGTCGAAAGTAGAAGGCGACGGCGCCAAAAGTATTGGCGACGCCGTCCCAAAATTATTGTGACGATCCAACCCAAAACTCAGATTTTCAAGAGACGACGCCTAGTTGTGGAAGAGTAGGTCGTCGCTACTCGGACGGCCTAGATGCAATCCGCACGACGCCGAAGTCAAGAGGACGGCGCCACGGACATAAGTGACGCCGCCGCAAGGTTAACGTGGCCAAGACGAAACCCTAATGAGCGGCGACACGACGGCGCCACTAAACATAAGGTGACGCCGCAATTGTAATCTTATATATAGAATCCGAATTTTTCATCTTTGTGTGGAGAGTCTTTGGAGTAAAACCTAAAACCGAACCTAAGGTGTCTTGTACAAGATTTTAGGGTTTTAAACCCTATCTTACATCAAGATAAGTCTTTACTTCATTAATTCAATTATGTCTTTGATTATTTGTGTGTATGCTTGCATGTTCTCCATGTCCCGCTAATTTATTTGTGTGTTTGCTTAGGAAGTATGAAACTTAATTATTGAATATTGATTGGTTGTTTCTTATCTTAGTTGATTAATGATCTAGTAATGCGATAGGTCATTCGTTGTGTACTTAATGCTTGATTCATCTTTGTGAACCTTAGAGTATAATTACCGAGTAATTGTAGGCTAAACCATCCAAAGAGCGCCTTAGAGTAGGAGTTTATAATCTCTAGTGGGTTTGTAGACAAGACCCTTTGGTAAGTTCAAGAGTTAGGAGAAACGATACCCTACAACTTTAGACACACAACGCAACTAGGAATAAGACGTGACACTCAACCATCAATAGGAGATAATTAAGGAGTAATACAAACTAAGTAAACACATCTTTAAACTATCATACGAGCACACATTAATTAGACATAGACTCCCACAACCTTAGTTTAGATAATTAGATAATAGTAGAGTAATCGGTAGAAATACCAACCCCCAAATCCAATACCCGAGATTCAGACCTTTCCATTTTCATAAAATATAAAAGATAAAAATAATCTTCCTCAACCTTAACCTTAGCGTAGTAACTCCCTACTAGCATTCCTATTCCCCAGAGAACGATATCAATACCCGTGGCTTACCCTAATTACTACACTACAACGATTAGGTTCATCGCCTAGGTGTTATAAAACTTGCTCAAGAAAAGGAAGTTTCTTTGACCCCGAACGACGCTGTAGCGTTATCAAGTTTTTGGCGCCGCCGGGAATAGAATAGCTAGTTAGTAGTCCACCTCGCTTAGGTTCTTTGCTTGATTCCTATCAAGTAAACTTTTTCTCATTTTAGCTTCCTCATAGTCTATCCCCTTCTTCGTGACCTTTGTTCGTAACCATTTTCATTAACTATTCCGTTAGCCGTTATGGAGAACGCGAATCGCCAAAACTGCCACCCAATCAACGAAATCCACTACATAATCTACCCTTTCCACTCCAAAATGAGATCTTGAGGTTCCAAAGAATATCATGATGAATCCTTTCCCGAGGCGTGGACTCGAATTAAATATTTATTACAAAAGTCCTTTATCATGGTATTGATTTATCTGCTTCCACTACAATTCTTTTACACTCGTGACGCCCACCTAAACCCAAAGGAGACTTGACTATGTAGCGGATGGGGATATTTGGGGACGTGGTGTTCAAATGCATGGGAAACCTTTGAGATTCACGCCCAATTTAGAAGTGGAACATGGGACCCAAAAACGAATCTTTAGACCTATTTTCAATTTGGAAACTTCGGTCGGAAAGGTTGTTTAGGAAGGAGATGATTAGAGTTGAGGTACCAAGGTGCATGTCATGGTTAGGCGCTACCACAAGACAAAATGAATACATAGGTGATCTTGATAAGATGGAGGATGAGTAGAAAATCCAATCCCATCGGATAACCCACAAGTCCTACCATCACTGAGGAACACACATCGCCTATAACTTACCCTAAGAAGTAGAAGAGACTATAGGAACCCCGATTGTAGAACCTTTGGACCAAACGCCACTAGGGAATATAGGTTTAGATGCTTGTTGTCATGACCTCTCTTAGTCCTAGGAAAGTTCCTAATTTTGATGAACCGAGCCTCAACCAAAAACCTTACCCAATTTTCCATCTTTAGATGTGAATCTTGAATTGAATTAGCCCCAATCCACCCATCAAAATAGATAGTCCGGTAGTTGCTTGATAAAGGTGGTAGATTCTAGGCCATGTAGAGTAGAAGCTAATATAGGAGTAACCCATGACCTTACACACTTACATCACCCATTCATGGTTGATAACAAGAAACACTATGGGTTTAAACCGGTTTATTAGGTCAAGATGGATCCTTAACTAGGAATCTTTTGAAGTTGATAGAAAATGATCCATTTTTAGAGAGAGATTTGATTCACCCGCTACACCAATAGACTTAGGTAAGGTTATAATGAATAGAGCACACCCTTTGAGCATATAAATCACCCATCACCCTCTCCTCACGTAGCAAATTTCCACCCCGAGGGTGTGTATTGCTACTATCACCCTCACTTAAACTTAAGTGTAGGGAAAACTTCCCTTTATCCGATAAATAAGGGTAGAGTCGCTCGTGACTCGAACAAAACAAGCGCTTCTTGGGAGGCAACCCATGTATTTGTTTTTCATTTTATTTGTGTGTCGATATCTTTTATTAATTGTTTGTTCTCATGTTTGAATTTGTAAAATGCTTTATTTTGTTTTTAACCTCGCCTTAATTGCATATAAAGGTATTTTACATAAGGGATAAGTGTAGGAGGATTACACACGCTTTCAAAAGAAACGTAAACATGAGAATAACAATTAACTAAAAGATATATATGTTTGTTTGTTCGAGTCAAATGCTTGTATCGAGTCATAATGGATGTTTTGCGTAAATTTTTCCGATTCTAAAGATGTAAATTTTCCGAATTTTTTCCGTAAAATCGCACCGCTTTTTGTCAGATAACCGACGGCGTCAGATTGCAACCGACGGCGCCGTGAAGGAGTAAAACATCGATTACTTTTTTCTCGCTTTTCGAGCTACTTATAAATTTTGGAATTTTCCGTGTCTTAATTTTCTTAGAAATTGTAAACATCCATTCCACAAGCATTATATCCTAGTTTAAATCGAGTCTTATATATATTATTACCGCCGATTTTACGCGAAGGTTTCGTTTGTTTTCTTCAAGTGTGCAGTTTAGTTTGTCAAGAAGAAGTTACATAAGATTGGAAGGAGCTTTTCACGCAATAATTCTTCTTGAAAAGGATTTAACCACCACTTTACACGGATCCTACCGAGCTAATCGGGAGTATTAGTTTCTTTCGCTTTTAATTACCTTCTTTATCATAACTTTGATATTTTCGGGAACATTGGGGACAATGTTCGGTTTAAGTGTAGGGAGGAAAATAAACGGAACTTTGAAACTATGCTTATCCTTGACTATTTGCTTTGTCCAATTGTGATTGTGTAATAAACCATGAGAAAATGTCGGTTAGGGTAATTTTGGCACCAAATTTAAAATTTTTATGACATATAAGAGTGGGCCATTAGTCTTAACAAAAGCGCCTCATGGATAGGAAGTTGCATGACTAGCACAAAACCCTTACCACCCAAATTCCACCAAAATGAGGATCGCCTTAGATTAGTAGGAATTAAAGCATTCATCTTTAATGCTTAGAGTGTGAACCGTAGTATATTAGATTCTAGAACTTGTTTTGTGATGCATTCCGAGATCGCAAGTGAGGCTACACTTGTGTAGTTAGGAATAACTAAATGATAAGAGGCATTAGGATAACCCTTGTTTGATACCGTAATATAATTACTTCTTCCACTTCGGTTGAGTAATTCCCCACACCCTTTGCGTTGTACTCATTTTTAGTACACGATACCCTAGTTAACCCCTCGAGCCTATCCTTTTCGGTTCTCGTGATATTTCGGTTTTTCCGAATATCAATGAAGAGCATTGTTTACACCCCACCCCAAATATACACCCAAATCGCCTTTAGCCTACCCCTTATGCACTCACTTTTAGTGCAAATGTTTGTTATCACCCTAAACCCTTAGTTCAATTATCTAGTTGCTTGCATAAGTTGCTAAGTCGAGTCATATCCTTTGTATACGCTTTGGGATGATTGGGATTCATGGGAAAAGTTAAAGTTTATGAAATGACGGAAGGGAACGTTAAATTCAAATTCCCTTTGTTTGCGTAATAATGTACCCCAAGTGTTTTGATCTTTTCAATTCGGGTCAAATTAGTGTTAGAGTAATAAAACTCAAGTGTAGGGATATGCCCAGAATCCCTAGTATTTTGATGTTATCATAGAGGATGGTAGAGTAAAAGTGTAAAAAAAAAAAAAAAAAAAAAAAAAAAAAAAAAAAAAAAAAAAAAAAAAAAAAAAAAAAAAAAAAAAAAAAAAAAAAATACGGGCTACCATCCTACATCTATCCTTTAAATTTATGTTTGTTTATTTCCATTATCTAGAGTTTTAGAGTGTCGAGTCTTGGCTTAGCAACGCCATTCTTCATATGCATTTAACATAGAGATTTTTGACTTACCACCACTAAATAGCCTATCCCACCAAACCCTTATTTCCTACCGTAAGCCTAACGTTACAACCCTTTAAAGACCTCTTTGATAGTCTTTCCTAGGTGCTTACGCCAAAGCGATGGAGGTTTGATCTATTCTCAAGCCTATGGTAATCTATGTACTAGGACCGTTAATGAGTGTTTATCTTCCATTTCCTATATTGTTATATTTCATATATACACCGAGAGAGATGTGAGTATCCAAACACCCCATGTGAGGTGCTAGTATGTAATTTCCGTGCTTGTTATGACTTTTATGGGCTTATATGTGTTGTGGACCGCTTTGAATTAATGCTTCATGACCCCTAACTTATAAATTAATTAAAGCACATTTGCTTGAGGACAAGCAAATAACAAGTGTAGGGATATTTGATAAGGTTTTAAAAGGTACCATTTTGAGGGTCGTTTAAGTCCTTATTTGATCACTTTTGTATCCGTTATTGCTTAATATCGCTCCTTTTCACTTTTAGGTCTCGTGAAGGCAAAATGCCGGAATGGCACTTATTTGGACGAAAAGGCGAATATATGAAGAAAATGGCCAAAGTCAAAATCGAGACACTCACAGCTGTCGAAAGTAGAAGGCGACGCATCAAAAGTTATGGCGACGCCGTCCCAAAATTATTGTGACGATCCAACCCAAAACTCAGATTTTCAAGAGACGACGCCTAGTTGTGGAAGAGTAGGTCGTCGCTACTCGACGGCCCAGATGCAATCCGACGACGCCGGTCAAGAGGACGGCATCACGGACATAAGGTGACGCCGCCGCAAGGTTAACGTGGCCAAGACGAAACCCTAATGGCGGCGACACGACGGCGCCACTAAACATAAGGTGACGTCGCAATTGTAATCTTATATATAGAATCCGAATTTTTCGCCTTTGTGTGGAGAGTCTTTGGAGTAAAACCTAAAACCGAACCTAAGGTGTCTTGTACAAGATTTTAGGGTTTTAAACCCTATCTTACATCAAGATAAGTCTTTACTTCATTAATTCAATTATGTCTTTGATTATTTGTGTGTATGCTTGCATGTTCTCCATGTCCGCTAATTTATTTGTGTGTTTGCTTAGGAAGTATGAAACTTAATTATTGAATATTGATTGGTTGTTTCTTATCTTAGTTGATTAATGATCTAGTAATGCGATAGGTCATTCGTTGTGTACTTAATGCTTGATTCATCTTTGTGAACCTTAGAGTATAATTACCGAGTAATTGTAGGCTAAACCATCCAAAGAGCGCCTTAGAGTAGGAGTTTATAATCTCTAGTGGGTTTGTAGACAAGACCCTTTGGTAAGTTCAAAGAGTTAGGAGAAACGATACCCTACAACTTTAGACACACAACGCAACTAGGAATAAGACGTGACACTCAACCATCAATAGGAGATAATTAAGGAGTAATACAAACTAAGTAAACACATCTTTAAACTATCATACGAGCACACATTAATTAGACATAGACTCCCACAACCTTAGTTTAGATAATTAGATAATAGTAGAGTAATCGGTAGAAATACCAACCCCCAAATCCAATACCCGAGATTCGTACCTTTCCATTTTCATAAAATATAAAAAGATAAAAAAATAATCTTCCTCAACCTTAACCTTAGCGTAGTAACTCCTTACTAGCATTCCTATTCCCCTAGAGAACGATATCAATACCCGTGGCTTACCCTAATTACTACACTACAACGATTAGGTTCATCGCCTAGGTGTTATAAAACTTGCTCAAGAAAAGGAAGTTTCTTTGACCCCGAAACGACGCTTAATGTAGCGTTATCTAGTCTAAATGATACATGCTCTTAATGTTATAATCTAAACATGGCTTGCATGAATCTCTCATCTTTCTTCTTTTGTGTCTTTGTCACACTACTTGTTTGCTACGTGCAGGTTATAATTTGTCAAAGTGCTTTTGGTATGATAACCTTTAGAAGTCTTTTATCCTACAAATTAATCACATAGATTTTCGTATTTTCTTATAGCTAAGTATGCTTAAATGTCTAAGTCTAACGACAAAATAATCTCAAACTAAAATGTCTTGAATAATGTTGTATTCTTGCATAATACGATTGTTTGTCTTGATGTTGTCTTGTTGTGTGGTGATTTCTTGTCTAGTAGTGGAATGTGTTGTTTGTATAGGATACTATCTTTTGATTCCTATCATGTTGACATCTTTTGTCACTAATAAAATTATTTTTTAGGTTGATAACAAATCATTTGTTATCTCATTTCATTTTAACTTTTATATGCTCATTTTGCATAAATTGTAATCACTTTATTGCTACGTAGATTAGTAATATGTTTTATAGGACCCCTACACTTGCGTAAAGTTTTAAAGCATATAGAATTAATTTTTAGAGGCTTGGCTTTGCATTCTCGTATCTTTCAACCGACCTCTTTCCAAATCTCATTATTACTTTCGCTTTCCAAAAAATCACCTCCATCACTATTTAGTTATAACAATACTTTAATCCTCTACTCCTCCTATGAGGAAACCACATGCCTTGTCATGCGATCATCTCGCATTGATATAAAATAGCTACGTGACTTCAAGGATGAATTTCTTTGTATGCTAACCAACATCCGCAAAAACATTACTAAGCTCATCGCTTTCATTAACCTAAAACCTCCTAAACACTTTATTGTCATTCTTTATTTGATGCATTACACATTATGTTGGATGTCACCAATTAAGGCGAGAGAAATTCATTAACATAATTGTATTTTGTCAAACCTTATTAAAGAATGTACACTCATGTCTCTTATATCCTAAAATACCAACACATAGGTACACACCACTTAGCTAAAACCGTTCACAAAACCGCAAGTGTTTCAAACATTTTTAACCCAACATCACAAGTTTGCACCAATACCTCATCAAGTGAAGAACACATCATGTGACAAACTTCTTCAACCAACAACTAATTTAAATGAAGTCTAGGATTTTTCTTAAACCAGGACCTCACAACTCCATTGTCTAGAACACCATCATAAGATCCCAGCCTTTTCTCCCATCACACATATCATGCACGTCATTGTCAGTGCAAAGGATATATTAATCAAAACTGCCATTCCCAGCACTTTCTTAACATGTTGGTTTATCCTATCATATGATGTCATTCTCGTCCTCATATAGGTACTTATTGTCTTCACTTCCTTTTTCTTTTCAAGCATATATTATGGTAAGACACATCTTTTTTCATAGATAATAATGGCATATTCATTTTTTATCCCTCAAGTTGTAAATTTTAGATCAGAATTGTATAAGTCCACATTTTCAGTCTTTGCATTCGTTGTAGCATTTGCTATACATATGAGTTTCTAATTCTTTAAATAGTTGTCTACGTTATCACCACCACCTTCCATCACCATCTTCACTAATCATTACCACCATGGATTAGCGAAAAAATTAGTTTAATCAATCTTGAGTTATCACCACAACCTCCTATGAATCCTACTAGTAAACCTACACCAACACTAGCACCATCCACTCTAACTCTCAATATTCAAACTTAACGTCATGTTTTCTTTTAGGCATTATTCTATAGGCTTTTACTTTTAGAGAATCATATTATATCCTCGTTTTATGATTGTTTGTAATTATTATTAGAAGACTACACTTCATGAGATCTTTGATTTCATAATCATGGCTCTCTACTTTGAGTTGCATGTGATTATATCATTTATATATTGCATTAATTCTTTCATTGTAGGTTCATCATCGTATACACTCGATTATATATAACATACTCATCTAAAGATGAAGTTTGCATCAATTAGTTTCCTTATTTTAGGTGCTTCTTGACACCCTCGAACAAGGGGAATATCCTTTAGCACTCATATTGCATCGCCTATACACTTGGTTGTATATGACATATTTTCTAAAGAAAAGCTTCTATTATGCTATTATATATTTTGTATGTTCATCTTGACGCCTAGACCAAGGGAGCTCCGTCAGCATTTATAGAATGCATCTTATACACACTTTGTTGTATATCACTTACTCGCAATGACGAATATAGTTTTGCACGAATATTTGTTTTGTAGCTTTTTAATCATACCTTGACGCCTCAAACAAGGGGGAGCATGCACGCATTCGTCATCATTCTTACTTTTCGACAAGCCTTAGTGCTTCGACAAAAAAATGGAGAAGATAGGCTAACATTGCTACACATTTTCTTCATCATATATTTCTCATAATTTTTATTGCATAAAATTAACTTGATGTAGGTTAAGCCTCTTAATTTTTCCATGGATCTGCTACCAAACAAGGGACCGATTGGAGTAGACGATTTAACTTCACTAGGGATGATGCAAGCTCGCCTTTTTGGGGAGAAATAAAGTTAAACTCCAAGGACGCGCCCTTTTTGTTTAGACAAAAGGGGGAGAAGAGTGTCAACGGAGAAGGTAATGTAAAGGTAGTACGGATACAAGTAACTTCAAGTAACTTTTTACATTTTACTATCCATTACGTTTACATATCTTTGTCATCATCAAAAAGGGGGAGATTGTTAGTGCAAATATTACGATATTAATCTATACAGTCTCGTTTGTTTTGATTGATGACAAACATATAACTTGTAATACATAACGTAAAATGTACAAGTTACTCGTAATCACATTTTGTCTCAACATACATTCAACACCTCTCGACATCTCAAGTCCTCGTATGTTACAACACAAGTTCGTACATATTTGTTATGTGGCATTATGATCAAACCCCTTAACATAGTAATTAGAATGTTTAAAATACTTTTAGAATATTTAAGTATTTTATAGGTTAGATTATCACTCTATAATCTTTGAAGGATATGGTAAATACTTCGGTTAGATTAACACTCTAGATTTTTTGAAAGATATGGTAAATATTTTGGTTAGATTTGTTAAAGATTTTTAGAGATCTTTGAGATCTTTGGAAGATATGATGAATATTTTGTTTAGATTTTTGCTCAAAGAATCATGAAAAGATATGGTAAATATTTTGGTTAGACTTGTTAAAGATTTTGGAGATCTTTGAGATCTTTGGAAAGATATTATGAATATCGCTTTTAGATTTGTACTCAAAGAATCATGGAAAGATATGGTAAATATTTTGTTAGATTTGTTTAAGATTTTTGGAGATAGTCTCGACACAACGCTGGAACAAAATAATACACCTAACGGATCCCTGCTTTTGATCCGTCCCATCCGTGGTTTGCTAAAGGCTTTTGCCTATAAATAGCAAGCCACACCATGTTGTTTAATCACCACTTGAACATACATTCTATCTATCATTTTGCATACATTTAGATCAGTAGATAACAATGTAGTAACATACATTAATCATCCTCACCATCACATGATCATAATGCTTCTAATATTCATCTTTTTTGTAAGCATACTTTACATCCTGATCCACCAAAGAAAGCTTGGAGATATTGCCATCCTCATCCACCAAAGCATATCAACATATGAATATTCAAAAGCACTTGTCATCCTCATTGATTGAATAATTCTTATTTAAGAAGATCATTTAGATTAGGCATTTATATCCATTAGACATTTATGTCTTGGATCATCGTTGTACATTTGTAACACTCATTCTATTTCACAACTAGATTAGATGGTTTATGTTTTTGTGCCATAAAAACAAGCTTTGTTATGTTGGGCCATAAAACATAACGGAAGTGGTTGTACCCGAGAAAGAACTCGACATCTAGCTTAGTGTTAGAAATATTCTATAGGAGACGTCAGGTTGGTTCTAACTCGAATTAGAACCCAGTATTTAGCTTTGTACCGGAAAAAGTGTAAGCGACGTTTGTAAGGTTTTCTCCGGCGAGAAGGGAGCTTGTTGATTAATAAAGTAACTCTCGAGTTGGGTACTCGTGGAGTGGAGTAGGGCGGACAGGAGCTCCGTGATCAAACCACTATAAATCATCGTGTTTGGTTTGCACTTTCTTTTACTTACTGCTTTACTTTTATACTTGCACTATATTATTGCTTGCGTTGTAACTTGATGGTTATGCTTGTATGACAACTTGTTTTATTGTATAGACTACAATTGGCATCTTTCATATTACAACAAGCTTGATCGGATATTTGATACAACAAGTAATATGATTTTATAACAGTAACGTATTCAACCCCCTGTTTTCACACAATTGTTCTTCGGGATTCATATAGGGGTTTGGGAAGCTAGGAAAGTAAGGCGATTGATTGTATGGATTCTAAGACGAGCCCGGATTGTTGGCCGGGTTTGAACGAGCCCATCATTTGGTTCGACTGGTCGTTTAGCATATTGTTAATCCATGGTGAGTTGGGATTCATTTTGTTTGGGAAAAAATGAGAAAAGTAGATAGTAGTATGTTATAAAATATATTGGAAGTGTGTGTGAAGTATGAAATAATAAGGATGTATTTATAGGTTTTTTGTGGGGTAAAAATTATTATTTTTTGCTCAAAATTGATATCAAAAGGTATTATTACCATTGCCAAATGTTCCAAAAGTACTCCCAACGTTAGAATTTTTGGACAAAAAAAAAGAATCCAACCGCGCTGTCTGGTTCCATCGGCGCAAAGAGGTATGGCGCGAGATCCGTAACCGTGCGCCGTTCTCATTTTTGAGCTGATAGCTTGACGCCAACATTTGGGACGACGATACCCGAACAATCGTCGTTTTTTTGATGGTTTTTCCGCTTCTCACAGCTACTCTTTCCTCCCACTCAAATGAATTAGCCAGATTTTGAGTTAATATCATTATTAGACCACTTAAAAATTGGCTAATGGGGCTGAAAATTGTTATAACATATTTGGACCGAGGCTGAATTTTTGTATAAATGAAATTGGTTGTTTGGCTATAATTTTTGACAATATTCTTGGACGAGGAATTTTCATTTGCATACTTTTATTTTTGTGCTTACCAAGGGACAAATCGTCACCATTCATCTAGATTAATCTAATGGTGGGGATTAACCTAAAATTTAATAGATAAACCTAAGTCCATGTTTTTTTTCTTGTCTTTTTGTTTTTCTTTTTTATTCATTTCTTTTGTCTTTTTCTTTTAATTCAAGTTCTTTTTTTTTTTTAATTCACGTTATTCACGCTTTTTTATTCGCGCTTTTTTCGCTTTCATACGCTTTCTTGCTTTCACACGTCATCTGCTTTTGTCCGCTTTCATACGTTTCGCCCATTTTCATACTTGTTTTACGCTACATACGTTTTCGTCCATTTTCATACATATTCGTCCATTTTCTTACGTTCGTCCGCTGCATACGTTTCCCGCTTTCTTACGCTTTTGTTCATTATTCATACGCCGTCCGCTTTTATACGCCGCCTGCTTTCATACTGCTTTTACGCTTTCACACGCTTACATACATATTCGCTCATTTTCTTATGTTTTCGCTCGCTTTTAAATGTTTTCGACGCTTTCACGCTTATGAATATCACAAGTGATATTATGTGATATTCAGATGATCACAAGTGATATTCTGTGATATTCAGAATATAACTTGTGATATTCTGAATATAACTTGTGATATTCTAAATATCACAAGTAATTTTCAACTAATGTTTTCTAACATCAAAATCACAATTGATATTCAGAATATCACAAAGTGATATCCAGAAAATCACAAAGTGATATTCAGAATATCAAATATATAATTTGAATAGCAACTACATAGTTTGGGGGTAATTGTTTAATCTTATTTTATTTGCTTATGAGCTTATGTGATTTCGGTTTATGTTTCACAAGCTTAATTGGCTTATTTTGAAACTTATAAAAATATGTAGATGTATATTTACCACGTATAAAGAGAAAATGGTCAAATTTTAGTTTAGAGTTCATACATATTCGTCCGTTTTCATACGTTTTCGTCGGTTTTTAAATGTTTTTGGCCGTTTTCATATGTCTCGAATATCACAAGTGACATTCTCGTGATATCACAAGTGATATTCGAGTATCACAATAATATTCGAATATCACAAGTGATATTCTCGATATCCTGTAACACCCCAAAAATGATTTGCGCTGAAGAAAAGGTTTTTGGGATGCTACCAATTGGATCATAACACAAAGTGAAAAATAAATATTTTTCTTAAAAAATTTCATTTATTGAAATAAAATAGAGTTTACAAAGGTTGATTTGTTGCGGAAAAATGACCCATTAATAAAATGTGGTCCCCATACGTAAATCAGAGTCATTTATGACCATGCCATGCCAATGCCCAAGCGCCTCCAGAGTTAGCTATCGCCTTTTTAATACCTGAGATAAACATGCTTAAAAAGATCAACACAAAGGTTGAGTGATATTCATAGGTTTAGTAAATATTAAAACACAAGTTAAAGATGATAATTGCTTCGAAGACAATTACCATAGAAAAACATAGATTATTATTATGCACTAAGCTCATGACACCAAACTAATCGCATACACCTAATTATCGGTGTAAGTAATGAAATTGCCCCGGATGTAATAGCCAATTACATAGAGATAATCAATATGGTGCGCCTTGTTATTTTCGATAACCGAGTCGGGTCGTCAATTCTATAGTACTATCCACAATATTTGCGCTCACCGCAAGTGATTAATGGTTCATGATGAAGGGACTTTTGGTGCAACTTAGGCTATAATAATAATAGTCATGCAAGCATGCATTTTAAGAAAAGACTTGTGTTCTAGTTTATAGCATGTATCTCCCCCAAAGAGTTTATAAAACAGTTAAAAGATTAAAAGTGGGGCTATGAACTCACCTTAGTGAAGCAATCCAAAATAGCGTAAAGTCGAATAGTATGAGTGCGCAGTACCGACACGCGACCTAGATTAGTATAGCAAGTCTTAGTTTATGGTTCTAGGCTTAAGAATCGATGAAGTTTAAGAAAAACTTTCAAGCGTTTGTTGTTGTTGTTGCTTGTGTGGCAGCATTTAATTTTAAAAACAATGTTCTAAATGTTTGTAAGTATCGGCTCTTGGAAGTGCATAAGTGTATAAGCATATAACTACAAAAGTATCAAGGACGGTTAAGTCTCTGGCTCGACAGTAACTGAAAGACGATGTACAGATAATAATCACCATTATATATCGTGATAAATAGACGTTATCGAAAAATATAGGTTTCATTAGTTGAAAGTATATATATTTGTAAGTTAGTGAAAGATTATCATATAACAGATAATTGGTGATTATTTTATTAGTTAAACTTTATATATTATAATATTGGTTTTTATCCTTTTGGTAGGTTCATATAAAAGAAAAGAAATATGCTAAGTATAGATTTTTGACAAAAATCGATCATGAGCCGTTCGTATATAGTCGTTTTTCAATAAGACCAAATGTTGCAAATTCCAACTTAATAACATCAAATAAGTTCGAATAGTCATAATAAGTCAAAATGAGTCTAAATAAGTCAATTAAGTTCTAAAATAAGTTAACTTAGAAAATTTAAATAAGTTAACTTAGAAAATTTAAATAAGTTAAGTCAATAAGTTTTGAAATAAGCCAAAGAGGCCGTAGATTAGACATTTTACATAATTTATATTAAAATAGTTCAAAAGGTCATGGATTGGACTTTTATATTATTTGTATCAAAATAGGCCAAAGAGATAAATCTGAATGAATAAGTAATCTCAAATAAGTTGTAAATAAGCCGGAAATAAGCCGAAAACATTATCAAATAAGTAACCGAATTTTACGATTGGACAAAATGAGTAAGACTGAGCACCCTTTTGGGCTCGGTTGGGCCTCGACAAACACGAGCCCAAACACAAACACAAAATAGATCAATGAATACAATACATTTACAATAAAAATCATTTGGTAACAGAGTTTGTAGATTTGGCTACTACCTACTAGTAAACTTATAAGTGTTACACGTATCATTTAACGAATGTTTGACAACATGACTCAAAATGATATAAAAAAATATGTTAATAACCTCTTTATAAATTATAAATTTGTACGTGATCAATTATATAAATTTGAAGAATCAATCTAGATGGCCAATAATAGTTTATTTCAAATAGCAAAGTAATTAGTCAATAAGCAAAGTAAAGAAGCAAATAAGTCAAATAAAAAGCCAAGAATGAGATAAGCATTTCTAATCCATGAGCCAACCTAAATCTTTGTTTATGATCTATTATTTGCCACACAAGAAAAATCAACAACAACATCAATCCCACTTTTGCCATTTGTGTCGATTGATTAACCAGCAAAGAAAAAAAAAGATTTTATTGAATCAATAAGTTAATTAACAATAATTATCAATATGTTACAAAATATGAGGGAATCAAGAAAACTCTTACAAGAGGACATGTGTGTGTGCGTGAGCCGATTACAAGAAGCAAAAGAAAATAAACCAAACTCTTAGCAAATCCTTGTTCTTGTGATGATATTGTGAGTGAGATTTGAAGGTGTGTGATCTCATGTGGATTCGACAGCCATAAATAAAACTAAAGAAGGAGATTTTTGTGAGTGAGTTTTGAATGAGGAGCTTGTGTGAAACCCTGTGGCTGCGATGGATTAAATAGAGGCGGAAGGAGAAAGCTTTGACCATATTTTCTTGTGAGGAGCTAAGGTCGTTTTCCCTTGATGGTCCCCTAGGCGTCTCGTGACTTTGACTGTGTAAGAAGGGATTGAAAGTGACTTGACTACTTTTCTGTGTTTGTTTGGGATCCAAGCAAGGAGAAGGAGAGCGAGAAGATGAAGAGCGAGAGAGGAGGTAGAGAGAGCGGAATGGGAGGAGAGGAAGCGTAAATGGGGTGGGATGCAGAAGAAAAGGGAGGTGGGGTTATATGTTTATTTATTTTTATTATTAGGTGCAGATAATCCGTACCCGTGTTTTGTCGAATCCTCAAGTAAATGTACTATCCTGGCACCCGAAAAATATAAAAGTTATATTTTTAGAAGCGTTTTTGTAAGTGTAATAATATATTATTATTACTCCGTAGAAATTTGATTATAACTGTTTTGTCGGTACTAAGTCGGTGTCGGTATACGTGAGATGCCGGTTTTTATGGACTTGGAAAAATCCAAGAGTGAAACTTAGTAATCATAGTTACTATAGTTTATTGTCAAAATTTGTTTGAAATTTTACGGGTTGTTATATATCCAGATGATCAACAAGTGATATTCTGTGATTTTCTGAATATTACAAGTGATTTTTAGCTAATGTTTTGTAACATGAAAATCACAAGTGATATTCAGAATACCACAAAGTGATATCCAGAAAATCACAAAGTGATATTCATAATATCATTAGTGATATTTCGAATATCACAAAGTGATATTCGAAATGATATTCGAAAATCACTGTGATAGTCGAAACGATGAAAACGTAAGAAAACGGACGAAAACGTAAGAAAATTGACGAATACGTATGAAAACGGACGAAAACGTATGAAAGCGTAAAAACACGTTTGAAAATGGATGAAAACGTATGAAAAATTGACCAAAACGAAAGAAAACTGATGAAAACGGACGAAAACGTATGAAAACGGACGAAAACATATGAAAATGTATGAAAACGGACAAAAACGTATGAAAACGGACAAAAACGTATGAAAATAGACGAAAACGAAGAAAAAACGCGAATGAAAAAAACGTGAATTAATTAAAAAAAAAGCAAATTAAAAAAAAAATAATAAAAAACGCGAATTAAAAAAAAATGTGTGAATAAAATAAGAAAGACAAAAAGACAAGAAAAAAAAACATGGACTTAGGTTTACCTTTTAAATCTTAGGTTAATCTCCACCATTAGATCAAACTAGATGGATGGTGGGGATTTGTCCCTTGGTAAGCATTAATTTATGGGTAAGCAAAATAAAGTGTCTCATTCTTGGACTAGTGGTTAACACCCTTTACTAGTGGTTAATTTTGTCATAATATCCACTTTTTAGTGTTAATTTTAATATATTGTTATGAAACCTTAATTACTAATTGTATTTTTTAATATACCGTTACTTTTAAGTTATATATATATATATTATATATAACAGGAGGCATTTGGCATTAATGCCACCTCAATGCCACATAAGCATTTTTGTGCCAACTAAGCAATTAATTGTTAATTTTCTTTTCTTTTTTTTTTCTTTTTTTTGTTAATTTTCGGATTTTTTTTTAAGCATTTTTGAAAATTGTTTATAAAAAAAGTCCCTTGCAAGGTTTGAACCTTGGTTATTTGGATGAATAACATGTGTGTTTACCACTAAGGCAACATGATTTTTTGGAATATAAGTTGCAAGTCCAAAATTATAAATCTATGCAACCAATTATGTAGGAGAATCCCTACAATTTAGGTAAACCTAAATAATAGATATATGGAAAAAATTATATAGGTTCATTCATAATATATCTTTTCTCAAAAACCCTAATATCCTTTTTTCCTCACAATCTCATCTAATGATCGTGACTTTTAATTTTGTAGTTGATTTGGATTTTTTTTTAAGCTATGGTTTGTGTGTTTCTTCATCACAGGTCTGTAGGCTGGTATTAAGAGCAATGGCTACACGGAGCAATGCATGAGCATGGATATTTCACATGGGAAGCTCGAATGAAAGTTATAGCATGGGAAGCTCGAATGAAAGTTATAGCTGGTACCGTAAAAGCGTAAGTAGTCTATATTCTTTGGGTGCTATTCATTTGTTTTTATGTAGAATTTTCATCAATAATCTCATGAAAAGAATTGTTTGCAATTTGCAGCCTTATGTGGAATTTTCATCAATAAGTTGACGTCTTCATGAAGGTATAACAGAGTTAGTGATCTCTAAGCAAACTTTTGTTAATATATTTATATATGTGGGTCTTGATTTTTTCGCCACATCATATGCCTTTTGCATACTGTTAGTAAAGCATGTGTGTATATTTCTGATCCAGGAAATGGTTTTAAAACCATCACGGAAAAAGGATACCACACAATACTAAATGTAAGTTCATTATATTTACATTTATACAAATTAGACAGTTTGAGATATATTTCTTTTACTAATGATGTTTAACATTAAAAATTTGTGCTAAATTGTAAACGATTATATGAGTTGTAAAGTTTACAAGTCTGACATTTTTTAACTCTTGGTGTGTAGATCGATTTTGATGATTTAGAAGATGTACATATTATAGTGAATAGGGGTGATGGTGATGATTCCGAAGAAGATGAAGGTGATAACACGGAGAGACACGAAGATTATGATTTGGATGATATTAATGACATGGAAACAAATGACGAGAAACCTGTACGCAAAGTAAGACAAGAAATTCGTGTGTCAAAAGACTGTGACAGCCCAACCATTGAAGAACAAGTATGTATAATAAGACTTTAATTGATTAGGATGTCTAAACATTTATCTCTTTACTTATTAGTACATTACTGAATATATCTTATCTATTGAACTTAATGGCATTCGATTTAGAGGCCGTCCTCATCTATCACGGATTCATGACTCATACCCGCCATCTTAGCAATGCCACCAGCATTGTTACTGAATATATTTACACGACGATTATGATTTGGATTAGCTTATTTTTAGCTTATGGGTTTAGATATAGGTATGCTAATGCGTCACATATATAAAAACCTTGAACTGACTTCCTTTTGGCCGAAAATTCTATGAAACTATATGATATCACAATATGCATCTGCTGAAACACTTCTTATTGGCTATATACATTGAATGAATGTTTCCATTTATTTGTCCATATTAAAGGTGACTACGGTTGATTAGGTTATCCTTATTAGGCGAAATTGGAAGTGTCAGCATTTAGCCTTCGTGAATCCTAAGAAGCTATGCAGAAGTTTACTCCTATGTGAACCTATATCATTTATGCTTCTTAATGTTATCCACTCATTTTCTTTGCTTCAAAGAATAATGCATTTGTGTGTCTTCGCTTTCTATTTTAACTATCATCCTATATAAAATTAGATACCTATAAAAGTGCTATAACGACGTTATTTAACATTTCGTGATTGAAAGTAAACAATGGCCAATAGCATTAACAAGCCAAACAGTTGAAACAAAGTTACCAATGGAGCTCTTTGGACACTCAATATTAATCTTTCTATATTGCACAACAACTTTCTGTTAGACTAATTTTGACATTCTATTATTTTGATAGGTATAAATGGTCCTTTGCAAAGTGTATGTTGTTGTTTACAAGGCCACAACACTCGCACCCAGTAGTTTGGCACAGGCAGGATAATTTATAATTTCAACGACCTTTAAAGTGTTATATCCCAAATATTTGATTCGTTGTATCCTTTTAAGCGGCTCCTTATCTGTGGATTACTTATATTGAAAGACTAATAATTGTCACCATTTTAGGTACGCAACCACAAGCGGGAATAAATTCTAACAATTTGCATCAAAATAGCAACATGATGCGGTTCACGTCTAGAGGTTATTCAAATGCTTATTTCTTATGTACTTTCAATAATCACATGGTAGTTACATTTACTCATTATTGTTTACCTTTTCCTTTCTTTCTCACAGGTCCTACAAACACATGTTAAAATTACACCTGCAGTTTGGGAGTAAATGCATATACGGTTTTGATTCCTAATGATTTGTCAGCTTTCGACAAGGGTAATCAAAAGATATATGTTACTGACGATCAAACATCGGGTTCGCTTCCAAGTTCAGTACCGGTTACAACTTTTACTAACGATATTATAGTTTTAATGCACAAGATGTGCAAATTCCTATAGTAGATGGCGCATTTGCCACGTTCATTAAAACATATTTTGGTCCACCTTCTTATACATCTACTGCTCATTCTTCGTCGCTCACATTACCAAATATTGGCAACCAATTTGGTAATTTCTTACTCTTTTAATTGATAGCTTTGTTTTGGGCTATTGTTGTTTCATTGTGTGACCAAAAAAATCCTAATTACTATATTCATAACATTGATTGTCATGAACAGATAAGTCGATGCTCTCTTCCAAACCATCGATGGGTACAACATTTAGGCCCATAAATTTAGACTTTCGTCGGAGTACCATTTCAAATGATGTCATATTTGTTTATCCAATGAGGCTATGTCCCATCATCAATGTTCGCCGCTAGATGGTTCGTTTATAAACCATACCACTGCAGAAAGTGTCAGAGATGAAATACAACTACCAGCGATAAATGTAATGGCAGCAGGTCATAACAGTGAGTATTCTTATATTTTTATGCCTGTGTTTACCACTAATATTTAGCTTTGTTATAGCCACACAACTGCACATTATACTTATATATGTCTATTATTTTTTGTAACTACATTTTGCAAGAGGGGGCAAGAGACACTACGATCACGTTACTAACCGATCATAGACAAGATACACGTATGGTATTGTCTTACTTAATCAATTTAGTTTCAATAATAAAATTATGGAACCTATGTTCTTCTACCTATTTTTTACAATCCTTTTCCTGTTGTTTGCTTAGCAGAAACACACACTACAGATGTGGGAGGAGGGGAAACAGGTGATTCGATTTCGTCCACTCATCGATGCATCCCTATAATCTTAGATGCATTATAACGCATCTTTGTGTGTTTTCTAGCTTTTAATCAGATACATATACGTATATTAGATGCATTTCATGATTTCTCTTGTTTTTTGTTCCTCTACACGTGCCGAAATCATGAAAATCATTTTGCACCATCTATACTTCAAATTAACTTTTGAAACTCAAGATGTTGCATCTATATGAATAGAAATGCATCTAATGCAAGTCGTTGCATCTCAATTGCGTGGTTTTGGTCATTTCTCACCACTTCTTATTTTAATTTACTTCTCACTAGATACCTACTATATATATATATATATATATATATATATATATATATATATATATATATATATATATATATATATATATATATATATATATATATATATATATATATATATATATATATATATATATATATATATATATACACACACACTAGATTCAAGGCCGCCCGATGGGGGGCTAGCTTTTAAAAATTTTATTATACGAAAAAATAAACAAAAAATAAGTATGAACGTGTAGTGAATTCGATGAGAGAAAACGAATAAAAAAAATATGCACGTATCAATAAATTAATATCGTTAAAAAAAAACTAATGTTCAAAAGAATCGAATTACCTAAAATTTATAATTTATGTAGAACCTCTTTATAGACAATGTTGGTTGAAGAGTTGGTGTATTTGCCGTCTTTGTCACAACACAAAAACTTTATACGTCTCTTGTTTTTTAGTCTTGAGACGACCACATAAAGTTGTCTTTGTCACAAGACAAAAAATTTAAATCTCTCTTGCTTTTTACTCTTGAGACGACCACATAAAGTTGTAAGTGTGAAAAAAGATGGATCCCAAAGATTTTCCTTCCAATTGTACATTGTAAAACAAAGTAATCAGTTATATGCTGAAAAAGGCCATACATTGTTTCCTATTGTTAGGCCCATGATATGCAAAAAAGCCCACAACCCGGTTTGAAATATAGTACTCCATATCTAACTAAACCGATTTATGATTACATGCAACTAAATATTTGGTTGAGTGTAACTTGCACAATACACTCATTACGCCACAAATATCAGATTTACTACCTAATCAACTTCCCCATTTCAAGATTAGTAAATCTTTTTTTACACCTAACAACCCCACAATCTATAACTCTGTAAGTGTAAAATTTATAGTGATTCATCATCCGAATATTATGTTGTTTTCAGAATATTGTTTTGCATGTTTGATTTATATTTATTTTTTCTTCAAATTCTTAAGAACATTGGTTGATTGTAATAAGCCCTAAAAATCGGTTTGACTGATGTAGGCTTGAAAATAACTTAACATACCCTGTTTTAGGTGATAATAGATTGTGATTAATTAAGAATTTGTTATCTAGGGTATTTCATTCGGATTAATGTAAATTTCATAATGTATATTTGGATTTTTATAAATATGTTATTGGACTCTTGCTTAATCTTGATATATCAGACACAAACATAGGCCACAAAGTTTCGATAGGGTAGGATTTAGGAAATGGATGGCTATGATCTCGATTAACTACATAAGCATGATACTAAAAAGTCGATGTTAGGTGCTTTCAAGTGAAGTGTTTACATCTATTTATAACATAACCGATTTGTAGTTACCGATTTGGCCTCTGTATGTTGATTTGGTAAAAAACATGTTTCATAGTTTTGTAGTAGGATGGCATTTGACATTGATTAACTTAAACAAAGATCCTAAAATAGTACTATGTTAGGTGCATCCAAATAGAGTGTTTTGCATATCTTTATAAGGAAACTAATTTGTAGTTTTTGATTTAACTATTGTATGTTGATTTGGTCTAATAAACGGTTCATTGTTTTTGTAGTAAGGTAGCATTTGATATTCATTAAGTAAGTAACCATCATACTAAAATAGTAAATGTTACGTGATTTACAAAAACCTGTGTTTACATCTCTTTATAAGGAAAATGATTTGTAATTTATGTTTAACAATTAATGGAAGTTACATACATAGGCCACCAAGTTTATGATAGTGTAGGATTTGCGAAACGGATGCTTATGATGTTGATTAAGTACATAAGAAATATTAGATGTTAGGTGCATTCAGATGAAGTGTTTACATCGATTTATAACTAAACTGATTTGTAATTACTGATTTGCTGATTGTTAATCTTATTTGGTCTAATAACATGTTTCATTCTTTTTTTAGTAATGTGGCATTTGATATTGATTAAGTACATAACAATCATACTAAAATAGTATGTGTTATTTTTTATTAAAAAAATTGTGTTTACATATATTTACAACGAAACTAATCTGTAGTTACTGATAATAACATGTTTCGTTGTTTTTGTAGTAAAGTGACAGTTGATATTGATAAAGTACATAACGATCATACTAAATTAGTAGATGTTAGGTGATTTAAATAAACATGTGTTTAGATCTCGGTATGAATAAACTAAATTGTAGTTACTGATCTGCACATTGTATTCTATTTTTGTCTAAAAACATGTTTCATTGTTTTTGTAGTAGGATGCCTTTTGAATTTGTTGTTTGGCTTAACCGTAGAACGATTCGAAATCACTGTGTTCTTCTAAACTATGGCATATCTAATTTTGCAATTATAGTCTTGTTATAATGGTATAAATTTAGCTTAACTGCTTCGTGATCTACCCGATATATTTTCGGAGGATGGTTTTAATGGGAAAAACATGTATACTTGATAAACACAAATAGGGTTCGTGTGAAGGTTAAAATAGTTAAACCGCACCATCGTCCTTTTGCAATCAAGGATACAAATGGACCGAATTTGCAAATGAGAGTATCGGACGTGTTAGGTTGATGCATTTTATCCAAGAAGGAGATGACACGTATTATGTGATGTGGTATGATGGTCATGGGGAGGAATTCGAGGATACGAAGGAATAGAGGGACGTTATTCTCGTTTCATAGTCGTGTTTGGGCATCATCATTTAGGCCTCGTGTATTACACTTTGTAGTTAAATTAAAATAGCATTACTTTACTATTATGATATCTTGACACTACCATTTCGATAATCGGATATATAAAACTATTTTGAATTTTAACAAATGTGAGCTTTGTTTTAAATTGCTCGGGTTCTTTCTTAATCGCCTAGGGCAAGCCGGGAATAGTGCGATTAATGTTGAAAGTCACGGTGTTTATAGTTCCTGTTAGCCATGTTCAAGTGAATGGAGTTAACGTTGGTAATGAATATGAACTCATACAACAATCTTGGGATGAAATTCAAACAACTTTATGCTTGAAAGCCGGAATGCATTTGGTGTTCACAAAATATGTTGACACCGAATTTTGGATGATGGCTTTTAATAATGACTTGAGTCAACATACTGATGTGCATTTCTTTGGAGCAACACGACTTCAGAAAATACAACCTCCAATACCTACCAAGATAGAGGTGCGATATATATTTAGTTATAATTATATTTGTAATTCTTTGCGTTTAAACTTGTGACGATATATTTAGTTATAATGTTACTCGAAATGGTATGACAACTACTAATTTAACACTATGTGACGTAGTATAATATGTACATTATTGAGCAACATTTATATGGAAAGGGTATTAGTGATTATTAAGAAATTGCTTTTGTCTGATGTAACGTGTTTAACAATAACAGATCCTACGGTTTGTTATAATAATCATTTAATATTTTGTATTCAAATACTTAGTCGGTGGATAATAAAGATGATAACCGCTTTTGTAGATGATGAGAGAATGTATCACATGTGTCGCCGTCACCATACAGATCATTTTGGTGAATACCGTGATGCATTCTATAAGAGGTTTTGTTATATAGTCGTTATGCAATGATTGGCACGTAATATTATTATATATTAACTTTACGATTTGCGTGTTTAGATAAGTACTTAGTGTTATATTTTATTCTTAATAATTTGCAGACAACGAAAGGTAGTTCTTAGTGAACCATCCAATGCACACATACTTATGCGTTGATGAAACACCAAAATGTTGAATACACGATGAATGTAAAGATGGAGTTTCACAAAGAGGAACCGAAAGGACAAATCACATTAACATATTCGTGCATGGAGCGAGTTTGTCAAGAATGTCGATTTGAGTATGATAAGATGATACGCTTCAAGTACATGTATCGCTATATATATATATATATATATATATATATATATATATATATATATATATATATATATATATATATATATATATATATATATATATATATATATATAGGACTTTATTTTAACCTCTCTTAAGTGCGAGAATCGCAGAACCTCCTTTAGACCAATCAAAATTTTTAAACATTAAATATTTTATTTAATCCAAAAGGGTATAATAGTAAAATACATTTTTATATTATTTTTTTATAAATCCTGTTTTTAAACTCCTAGATTTTCGCTTTTTTTTTTTTTTTTTTTTTTTTTTTTTTTTTAATTCTTTGCTTTTTTCAACTTGCATGTTTTAAAATGATTTGGTGCATACATGTTTTATGAATTAATTTTTTATTTTAGTTTTTCAAATAATTTTTTCTAACATGCATGTTTTTCAAATGGTAAGGTACATATGCGTTTTCTTATATAATGTAAATTTATAACAAGCCAAGAACATAAATGTTATATACGAAATTCGATATCGATTGAAATATAATTAAAATACAAATTTCTAGAACACATAAATATATTAAAATACAATATCGATATCAATTGAAATACAATTAAAATACAAATTCGATATCGCCTTCCAAGAACATATGTGCACATAACATGTGTATTTGAAGTTTCTCATCGATTTTTCGAACATGTGTGCACGCCTTTCAATAACATACATGCACGCCTTGAAAGAACATATGTGTACTTCCAGATTCTTATCAAATTCGTTAAAACATATGCGCACACCTTCAAAGAACATACATGCACGCCTTCAAAAATAGCATTTCTTCAAATGCCTTATGTGTGCATCCACTTCTAGGTCTTCAATGCTATCACCACGTTCGTTAATCTGATACAAACATACCCAAAAATAATTAGACCACAAGCACCTTTGTTCATAGACAACACACCAGCCACATAAGAGAACATGTTAGCTTATAAACTAATTATAAAATCATAAAGTGAAAACAAATCTCAGGAAGGGCATCATTGAGAAAACTAAAGTAGATTTACATTAATTAAAAATGTAAAGAAAGTAAAGCCAAGGCAATCACTTTTATTGATTTATATCGGCCAAAAAACACGTATGCACCAAAAGGTCTAACAAACAAACCTCAATATAGTTTACCAATTCATATTACCAACCAAACAACATAAGCAAAACCCGAATCGTAAATGTAAACTAGCAACATTAATTTCAGAATCCTAATGCGCCAAACAAAACCATATACTATCTAAACAATAGACGATAGGATGTAGTCGCTTATTAAAGAAATAGTATATAAACCACATTAACGGATATTCGAAATATATCAAGCCATATGCTAATTAAATCCAACGCATCCCACTAAGAACTATAATGACGTTTGGAATAACGCTTTCTTAGGTATCAACAAATATTAGTGTCCTAATAAATTTGTTGCAGATAAGCAATAAATAATTACAGTTAGTGTGTCACGAAATACAAACATGATTGTTTTTTATCTATTATTAGTTGGGGATATGTATGTTACAAATTTTGTTGACCAATATACGTACCATCAGATATTTGATATGTAAAATGGGTAAATTATGCTTGAAATAATGCAAGTGGTTAAAGAATACATATTAGCATAGCACATTCCTTTTCCCCATCAACTGGTCAATAGCAGCCAACTACATTTTTTTTCCTTTAAACTGCAGGTTTTGAGCCTAACATTATATTATTGTATCAATATTCATATATGCATTCTTGATCCAAATAAAACCATACTTTATGAAATAGTATTGTACCTTATCTTCGGATTCCCCAGTAAAAGATGTTGCCATCGCAATAATGAATCTCGACTCGATTCCAATTGAAAAAATCTGGCAAAAAAATCATTTTAAAGGAAGAAAATAATAGTATTGCCAATATGAAATATGAAAATATGATAATGGTTCTAAAGGTTACCTGAAATCAGAACCCTAAGTTCTATATCATCGAAACCAATAACATAACCAATAACACACTGAATCAAAAGCTGTAAGTTCTATATCGTCGAAACCGTGTAACATAATTGGATCGATTCAAAAACGCCCTTATATAATCATAACCAATAACTCACTGAATCAAAAACCCTAATTATATCATCGAAACCCTATAACATAAATTGGATCGACTCAGCGGATAAAAGGTTGAAAAAATTTATACAAAGGTTTCGATATGATCGGAAATATGATAGCAACTTACGTTTTTGAAGAATCAAACTTGAAAAAGGGTGGTGGATTTTTAGGGGCGGCAGATTTTTGTGGAGGATGATAGAGGTGGTTTTAGGTTAAAGCAATTTAAAATCCATATTCATATTGACGGTTTTAGAAAAAATATATGAGCGTGAAATCCCTTGATTACCCTTATGCTAATTACAGCAATAACCATGATCTTTTGATTATTTACGGAAATGGCATATTCAATTTTGACCCTGATCAACTAATCCAATGGCTAAAAAGAAGTTCTCGCAGCTTCTCGTGATTTAAAGTGGGTTCGAAAATAAAGTTTCACTATATATATATATATATATATATATATATATATATATATATATATATATATATATATATATATATATATATATATATATATATATATATATATATATATATATATATATATATATATATATATATATATATATATATATATATATATATATATATATATACTAGTTAAGCCCACCAATGGCTGCATGACTTATAATTATCGCTGACATAATTTACTATAGCGAAAGAAAGCGGTGTAATCATAAGGAAGTTTTCATAAAAATTATATAACATGTCTAAAAATTAAAAAAAAAAAAAAAAAAAACATGTCTAAATATTGTCTTCTACAAACACAGCTGTTTTTATGATTCTTGTTATTTACCATGATAGCTACTTCGGGTCTAACAATAGGATCATTCAATGCTACTATTCTATTTTCAGAGATGAACACCCTTAAAGAACTATAAGCTTCACACCCTTAAAGAACCATAAGCTTCATAAGTGCTCAGCCTAGATTTCATCTGCCAGCTTCCTGTGTCTAAATACTGTCTTGCACCAACAAAACCGTTTTTATGATTATGGTTATTTACCATGATAACTACTTCGATTCTAACTATAGGATCATTCAATCCTACGGTTCTATTAAAAGAGATCAACACCCTTAAAGAACCATAAGCTTCAGAAGTGGTCAGCCTAGATTTCATCTGTTTCATTCCAGCTTCCTGATTCGTTGTATTAACTTGTTGACAATCAAAGTAATCCCGGGGATCCTCTATAAGATCAGACTATAAGACACACCGAGATAAATTACATTAAGACATTAGTAGTTAAAATACTAAAATTCAAACCTTTATAGAAAGTGGCACGACGGGAGGCTCACGTGGTGCATGTAGGTCCTCAATCTCAAACATTCGGGATATCCAATCTAACCGCTCTTGATGTACAAATAAAGATAACCTACATTTTAATAAACAATAATTATTATAAAAACAAATAACATGCGTATGCTAACATTTTCACATGCTAAATGTGCATGAAATATGTATGTGTTTTCTGTATGTAAAAGTGGTGCATGCATGGATGATTATCAGTAGTAAGGCCATATGTTTGAGAACACTAATTTGAGCCTGCAAGAACTTGACGTAGTTAAAAGCAGCTTGAAACAACTTGGTCGTGTTCATCTTCTGACCACCGGGAATTAGTTTCCCAAGCTCTTGTGTCTTCTCGCTTATCTTCCTTTACCTCACCCTTGCCGCCAGACTTTGTGCTGATAAACTGGTTGATTACATAGGTGCAAGGGCGGAGCTTAGTGAGGGCCGGGACCCTAGCCTAAGCCCGTTAGTATATTTTCGCGATTTCATGTGTTAAAAAAATATTTTTTCATCTTGGCCCTCCCATCTAATATTTTTCCGGAAAAATATTTGTTTCGGCCCTCCCTCAAAAAAATTTCTAGCTCCGCCACTGCATAGGTGTAGGATGATTGATTATAATAAAGTTATGATGCTAAAGTAACTAAAATAACTCTTAACATACAAAGGATACTTAAACTAAAATTATACAATAACTAATAAGAAAATTTAGTACCTGGGCATGTTCGTCAAGTCCACAATTGTACAAAGGATATTAGATTTGTAAGATTAGCTTAAAGGGCATTAGGACATACCTCACTTTTATGCTCTAAGGGCAAGCTCAACTGCTACTAAGGCAGTTAATAGTGTGTATAATTGACTGTCATTGGTCATCACACATCTTCCTTCTTTATAGTAGATAAATAACCTTTTTCTAAACCACTTTTCTTTAAATCCTTTGTATCCAAGCTTATAGAAACCAAGCCTATAAAAAGCAAAAATAAAGAAAAGAAGTAAAAATGTACCTGAACGGATAGCTACAAAATCATGCTCAATAATATGTCTAACATTCACCTGCAACAGTTAAACAATATTTGAGAGTTGCAAGATACAAATTACACATTGTCATGATCAATAAAAAATGCATAGTACTTTAGTTCAATGATAATGTCATACTACATCTTATTTCAATCCATACGTACAATTCAACTACCTTTATATAACTTATAATTAAATATTTTTAGTTACATATACCACATTTGATAATTTACATAAGGTTTAATAGCTTCTTTAACATGGTGTAATGCTTTTCCACTGATCCAAATGGCACAAATAAACAATCCAAACATAAAGCAGTGCGTAAGACTATACATAAAAATGAAAATATAAAAGCGGTACTAACCTTTGGTATGTTGTTAATTAAGATTACCATCCGGGTTGTTGGAAGTATGGGCCACCGGATGCGGTGAAAATCCCGAGGCATAACACATGGCGACCATAAAACTATTAGACACCAAAATAGATACAATGTATTCAACATGTACCAACACCGTATGAAATTATAGGTGTTTGTAAATGGGAAATATACATTATGGCTAGCAGTCACACCTTTAGATGAACGTGGGTGTTGAGACCCTGCTTCCTCACTGCCGGGATTCCCCTCAAACGACGGAAATATACATAATGACCCGTTGGGTTTACATTGCCACATCTGACTATGGAACTTGCTTATGCTCTTTAGGGGTCAAATATTTATATACCCTTAATTGGTCTATCAATTCTATCACTAATCACAATTTGCTAAACACCCATCAAAAGTTACTAATACAACTTCAAGTACCAGAAGCACTTCTAAAGACTATTGCCTGCAACGTCTTTCTAGCTAAGCATACTTGGTAATCTATAAACGAAACCTGATACATATTCGGGTGGCATATAAAGTAGTTTTAATAGGTTAATGAACAGAAGAAGGAAAAAAAAACTGAATAGTTTATTATCCGCCGATCCATATACATTATTGACTAAAAAAAATATAAGATGACAGACAGTATTCGTAAGACTTCTTATTGTTCATTGTTCAATAAACTTTCACTTATATCTATTATCCATCATGTTATTAGTTGGATTATAAGAACCAAACTGAATGCATACTTATTCAAATTTATAAATTAGCTGTTTAACATGTAAGTGGCCTGTAATAGTCTTCACAGTTATAAGTATAAAGTAATTATAAATAACTGTAGTAAATGCCAAATTAATTGGTACTAAAACATCTTAGTACAATAAATTTATGCAAGTATAACACACTTACGCAGCCTTTGTTTTCCCATCTCCTGCATGTTCTCGGCTCACCTTACATAAAGCGATAAAAGTTGTGTAACCTTAAAAATACTTTTCGGTTTTCACTCTTGTTTTCATCCATATTCGAATAATTTTACTTACGATTACTATCTAATTTTGTTACCCCATACATTATGTTTTAATTTCAAAGTGTGTCTCGAAAGCAAGTGACATTCTAATTTGTTTTAATTCTCAGGTGTGTAGGAAAATGATGTTGGATATACTTGTACACGCCTGTCGCCTGAGCAAGAGAAAGCGGCATTAGAGTCAAAATAGAAACACGAGCATAAACTTAATAGAACAATTTTCATACAGGGATCATACCTGCAAACGGAGGTCGATTTGGGTCTAGGAAATCTACTAAGAAAGGTTGAAATGACCCTATCTGTTGCTATGGCTAAGTATGTGTTATTTACACAACCAATATCTTGGCTTCCATAAGACCTAAGTGACACGCTCAAGAAAGTTATATTAATTCATTCATTATTAACGCAGGAAGCACAGATGAATGGCCTTAACATAAAAAGTTGTTTAGTAAAGTAATAAAAAGATTTATAATAAATGTCATAACTCATAACATAGTCGTAGATTTGATTGTGTACCTTTTGATGTAGTCAAAGAAAGCTCCTCAGATCCTGTAGATTGAACAGGCAGAACAAATGCCGACCCTTTAAGAAGTGTATGTGGGGGCTTAGGATGTTCATGCTTCCATAAGTAATTTCCCAGTTATTTTCTTCTAAGCATCTTACATCACGCAGTGCTATAACATATACCCTTATAAAAATAAATATATTTATTTCTCTTGCAGAAAACGTATATGTATTACCCTTGTAAAAACCTAGTGTATTTGTACTTGATCACCATACGTACACCCCGTGGAAGAGATACATTCCCAACAGTGTATCTCATCCTTGGAATAGCAACATTAGCACTGTTTTGAGTATGTTTTGTTATCACCTGTTTTTAACATATTCACAAAATAAAAGGATAGTTCAACTCTGCCTACGCTATGTTTTTTATGCATGTAACAGTTTCTTTAATGATCATTCTAATTTGCTTGGTTGTATAACCCAACCCACACAAATACAAAATGTAATCATCAGGTTTAATGTAAAAAATAAGTCCTGGATCTTTGGCTTTTGATGGGTTCATGTGACTTGCACCAATAGCAAATTAAAAACGTTTGCGGGGAGCTCTCTTTCGTTTACAATGGCTTTTCCATTTAAGCTTACTTGGGTTGCTGTTGTCATTATTGCAGACTTGATAGCAGCAGAAGACCATTCCGGGTTGGCACGTTTTAGGAGTGTTGCTATGCCTGCTAGATGAGGACATGCCATTGATGTCCCAGATAAGAGGTTAAACATTACTTTTGTACTTTGGCCAAGTCGCAAGGATGTCAACGCCCGTCCAATGATGTCTCGGTTAAGGATTCGGGACTTGCAAGGGTTAGACCCTCTTGACTACTCGGAGCTGATTTTACGCCTAGTATAGTTCCACGAAAAAGAATAGTTGCTACAGAAGGGGATGAAGTTGAAGAACTCAAATACCTTTTTATCTCAACGTACTCCTTCTTTGTAACCAATGTTTGAAGTAGGAAGAACGTGGGGTTATGGTACTGTAGTCTGCGGACAAACCGTATTTGTGTTGACAAGAATCATGGCAATTCCTCTAGCGTCCTTAACTACCTTTCCCTTTTCAATTCCGTCAATCACACCACCCATATCACACAATACTATCTTTCCCTTGACATTAGTGTTGTCTAATGACCCTCTATTACATTGCGCTAAGTGTTTACAAACATCGGAACTTGTTCTTCAGTTTTCACAGCCGAGAGTTGCACCCAGTCAGTGTCCTCTGTTGTTCCTGGTGTAGATGTTTCAGGTATGTCATGTGTCAGACTCTTTATTGGGGAGACATCAGTGGTCATCAATGTTTCCAGCATGCTCCTTGCTTCATTGTCGGGTGCTATTAATAAGAGCAGTCTGCTTTCCATCACTTTGTCAAGGATGAAATCTGTTCGTTCCTTTGTACTCTCTGAAATGGAATGCAGCTGGAACAGATGTGTTGTTCCATCCTATGAACTCTAATAATGAAAGACCTTGTGCTCTAACAGCCCAAGTAATCCTACAATGCAACACCAAAGCTTCTCGCAAAGAAGAACATAGGCATGAATATGCGTGGATCTTTGTGTATTATCGCTCTTTCAACCGAGATACTAACTCAGATGTCATCATTGAACATGCATATCTTCTTACGGTATCTTTCAAGAGTTTCAAAAGCCCATCTGAATTGGAAGTCTTCAAACTAATACAAAACGCACAATCACAAATTGATAAAGCTGTTCACATGAATTTAATATTACATAAGCCACCAAACACTTGGAAATAACTGAACCTGCACAACTTCTTTTGGCCAACGTGCATGAATAGCTTCCATTAATTCATCCACTACTGATATATTCTTCTCCTTCCAACCTAGGTTGTTGTAGTCCTATATCTGTCAATAGTAAAATATAGATTATATATAAATCAAGACTTCATACATTCAGTAAAGATGCCCAAATATTAAGCTTTTTTTCCTCAAAACATACTCATTTTCAAACAATAAAAGACTGCCGATTTACTTACAAAGACGATTGTTTTTGACATAGATCAGATGAATTTTAAGTTACCAAAAAGGAAAACACGCAGTTGCAACTGCAAACTCAGAACAAAGGTAAGAAATTCATAGCAATCCACTCTTATATGTTCATAAGCTAAAAGACTATAAAATAAAATGACGTAAATTATAGGATAGAAACTATAGTGGTATTATATTGAGGATTTATGTTTGAATGCTCTTATCATTTTATGTCGTTACGCTTATAAAATAAAACCTATTTTCCTTATTTTCTAAAAAGGAACACATGCTAAAAACGAACTTACTTGTGGGGAATGAAGGTAGGTCGAGCTTGACCATAGAACATCCGTTGTCCTAGACCAGACCACCGGGAGGGTACATTGGCATATGAGGAGCTCTAGCAGTGCCATTGCCATCACGATCTCGTGAAAATTGTGCTCGCAATAGATAAAAATATCAATCAAATATTATTTCTTATATGTGCCTCTAATATCATAAACTTATTGTTACATCCCATGATCCCATAAATCACCTACTCAACGCAATAACATAATCAGGTGAGAAGATAGAACCTCTTAAAGTGCATTTGCAGGCCTAGGGCTTGGAGCTTGGGGTTAATAATAACTTGTTGGTCCATATTTGATGATCTGCAAAAACAACTTGCTTCTAAGTTGATGAATAAAATAATTACTAATCACAAAAAAAGGATTGTAACAACTGAGGAAGTGGAATTGTGCTTGTGGAAGTCCTTAGGATTCAATGCCAAGACATGAACTTCTTTGTATCTCTTGTCGAGGTTCCTATATGAGCCTAAAGGAAAACACATAATCACCTTGAATCATATAGTTTTAAATCATAAAAGTAAAATTTAATATGTTTAGATTATTAAAAAAACCTGAAGAGTTGTTCTTCATGCTCCTACTTGGAAGTTATACAACAAAACAAAAGTTATATAGCAATTATGAACATGATAAATCACTAAAGAAGCAAAATAAAAATTATGGATCATTATGCAGGGATGTATGAATGGTATTAGGGTTTTGAGAAAAAAGTAGGGTACGAATTATATTATGATGAATGAATAAAACGTGGGATAATATTTACCTAAATCTCAACTAATTACACAATGAAAGGTTATCCTTTATAGATTATAAAATGCAACATAATTATCAAAATAACTTGTTGCCTAAGTGGTAAACACACATGTTATTCAACCAACCAACCAAGGTTCAATCCTTGCAAGGCTCATTTTTTATAAATAATTTTCGAAAAAAAAAATAAATAAATAAAATCCGAAATTTACATAATAACAAATAAAATAAAATAAAAAAATATTGCTTAGGTGGACAACAAATGATTACATGGCATTGAGGTGGCATTGAGGTGTCATTGAGGTGGCATTGAGGTGGCATTAATGCCAAATGCCTCCTGTTATATATAATATATATATATATATATATATATATATATATATATATATATATATATATATATATATATATATATATATATACATATATATAAGAGGAGGCATGCCACATAAAATGCCACTTGGCATCCCATAATGCCATGTCATATTTCCATGTCATCATTATTAATCCACCTAAGCAAAGCATGCCATCTAATTAAATGTCAAACCGGATTTAGTTAAATGTAAAATGATGGGAACAAGGATTGAACTTGAGACATTTTGCACAAATAACCAACACCTCAACCACCGGATCATTCCAACACTTTAGATAACTTTTGAAAAACACGCTTCATAAAGCAGATACTAATTACAACCCACTAATTAAGGAATTAGAAAGTCATATACCAATATTCCATCTTTATCTTTTGCATGTTTACAATCATCCAAACCCTAAAAATTCAATCCACAACCTTCAATGCATCGATCTTCATCTCCATCGCCATCATACAATATTCATCTTCATCATTGTAAGGTATGTTTGATTTTTAATTCGAGTGTAAATCATTCTTAATTACGTGTTCTTATGATGTGTTTATTGGCCGCACTTTTCTTTTCTTCCATTATTCACGCCTCCATTCTTCTTTCATTTACATGTATCATTTGAATAAACTTCGTATGATTATAGTTACTATAAGATTATGCAACTTACATCTACTTGTTATACTTTGTACTAACTATGTGTATAAACATTGGATTCGCTTAATTTTAGTTGTTGATATGTGTTTTATAAGTCATATGATCTTTTATTATTTGTGACGATCTTTTTCTAGGTTGAAGTAGGTATCGATTGTATTCTTCGATCTCTTTGACTTCATTATCAGAACTATATAGTTTTTTTTTTTGAATCATTTGATAAAATGGCTTCCATAAAATATGTATATCTTCTTGTCTTCCGTAGTCCGGTCGTTAACGCACTTTCATCATCAACAAATAATAGTTGTCGACGCATTTGTGTAAGTTATTTATTCCGATAATGCTCTATAGTTTTTCGCTTTTCCGTATTTATTGATTTTAGCAATTTTATGTTATGTTATAGAGTGTCCCATTTAGTGTTGTTGGTATCTAACGTTACGTTTTTTATCGTGTTTACACATGGACACCGACACCCATAAATGTTAGTTTCGTGTAGTAATATGCTCCCAACGAATCGCAATTCTGTTAAAGTTTCCATGAACATCGCTGCGCAGACGTGCCAGCCCGCCTAGCACTTCCATCACCGGCGAGGCGGACGATAATTACCGTAAATATGTTAATTCATTTTGAATCTAAAATTTTGTATACTATTATTTAGAAGACTATTTATATCGCAGAACCTTTAAGATTTGATTAACTTTGTAGGTATGAATGACCCGTTGCGAATTTGTTGGATAACTTGTTTCTACAAAATAAACGGCGACAATCATCGATCGATGATAAGCCAACCAAGATGTGACGGAACCATATCACGATATCTATGCAATTCCAAAAGTTCTTGCTCCAATGCCTGAAAAGGTTAAATAACGTAACTTCTTAAAGTCTTATATAAATATGTTAGTGGCGGCAATTATTTGACAAGTTACCTCTAAATGTATTTTGGAGATGAATTAAAAAAATTAGCTAAGAGGGTAAGGTGTACGGGTTTAGAATGAGCAATAGTCGCCTTTCTCGAATTCAGCTTATCTTATTTTAGGGGTGTCAAATTTCTAAATATTTATTAATACCTTGAAGAAGGGCATGCTTTACTTGTCGATTGCAAGGTTGAAACGTTGTTTTGGCATAATCGCTTCTTCTCCATTTCAAAGAAGCGAAACAACTCGCTACTTCATATTTTCTCAAATCATGCAAATAGTTATGTAAAAGTATAATCTAGAAAGCATGAGTCACATATTTGAATAATAGTTATGTAAAAGTATAATCTAGAAATTAGTGGTGTGTTTATGAGTTGTAAGCATATCTCGCGAGCATCTTCCCATCTTCTTTACCTTTAAAACTCCCTTTTGCATACGCCATGCGTGTATAATTCTTCAAACATTTCACTTCACATCCATCCAAACTCATACTCATGTTAAACCATGTACTCTCATATCGGATTACATAACACCGATTTAAATGTCCGTCAATGGTTATGTGCCATTTAACGATCTTATTATAACTTGTTCGCTTACCGATCCACCATTGGATCCTTTCCTTATACACACCTTGACCATACGCTTTGAATCTAGAAGACATGTATGTTCTCCTTATACAAATCCTTCATCCCAAATACATAAAATCCGCAAAAGCACCTTCAATTGTGAGTTCACATTAATCTATAATTTTCAACCGCTTTTTTGTACCGATAAATCATGACTTTACTTCATTATTTTATGCCATATATTAAAGAACCACATAAATAAATATTTGATGATAATGAACAAATTAGTTATTATGAGATACAAAAACAAAAGGTAAAGACATTAGTTGTGGTAACTAATCACGCTAACTGCATCGGTGTAACATGAAGCGTGAATAGTCACCGAGAAAGCATATGATGTAGGCAAAGTTGATGCGGAGTTAATGAGGCGTCGCAGCTCCAATAGAGCGTATAATGCGGCTAGCGAGCTTCCATAAAGGCAAGACATAATAGATGAACCACAAGACTAATTATGATGGGCTTCCTATACCGGTGGTGCAAAATTTCTATTATCTTTCAACCCAACCATCGGTGTGACTACAAATGATCTCAAGGTCAATTTATTTATGTTTAAATTCAATATAATTAGAATCATAAAGTGGCTCAAAATGTTAACACTAAATACCGAATGTAACTGTGTGTAATGTACAATTATCGACCGTGAGAGAGTTATTGCAGAAATGTAAGCACAAGCTAAACTCAAGTGGAAACTTTAGAGGTCAAATCGTGAAGTTGCAGGAAGGGACAAGGTATTTTATATAATAACATGGTATGCGACTTAAATTTATTATGGTAGAATCATTTTAGGTAAACATACAATACAATAATTAGTTAAGCACCGCTTTAACGTGTAACAAAATGTGACATATTAAACTTTTGGCCTTTTGAGTAGCCATTATCATGTAACTACATAGAACTAAAAACTCTACATGATACAAACCTAAGATTACCGATATCTTTATTTCTAAAAGGCATCTTGCTTAGGGAATTTGCAAGACCAATCGTAAAAGTGCTATGATAACTAATGCAGACATTAAAAGACAATCCGCTAAGGTACAATTCGTGCCTCCATTGTAAGTTTTGTACAAAATATGCTACTATGATGTTTGGGTTATTTGAGCTAGCTCCCATTGTGATTAGTTTTCCATTAGGGTTTTGAATCATAGATACTGGTGGAAGAATCACTTGATCACGGCTTTGTTTGGTCAATATGTGAGCGATGCAATTTCCACGGAGAAATGGTCTACTTTTTCATTGCCCAGAAGTAGTTAGTTGAAGTTGGAACATGCTCTAATGTACAAGGTTAAATGATCTCATTGAAGAACAAAATGCAAGAACATGCTTGTCCGACAATATTAGATGATCATACCGATGAGGTTCATGAAGGATACCAAGCGTGCTCTCAAGGTAATATTTGCCATACCCCATCATTTACATAGAGCCACAATTTATGAACATACACTCTTTATTGTGATTTGAAAACCAAGAGTTTAATTTTGTTCCCGACTCCATGTCGCTTTCTAGGCTCATAATGTCGGTAACTATTCCAAATAGCCATGGTTGAAAAGAAGCATGTTTTATTCTCCATCTTCTCGTTTGCATTGTTGTTGCATATTTGTATTTTAAGGCTATTAGGAAATTACCGTATGAATTTGGTCATGTCGGCTTATCTTATCGCCAATGCTCGCTTTTAAAGTTTTGCAAGAGGTGTGGCCATTTTCACACAAGATTTCTTAAATGTTTTATCTTTTGATGTATCAAACCGAATCAACAACTGGAAGTATTTGTGATATGGAGCATGCTCTTTAAACATACATACATCCGATTGTCAAGCTCGAGTAAATGTATTTTCCATCTCGCCCCCACTTTTATGACTTAACTATTGATAGTTATGGACTCATGGTTAAGTGATTAGCTATCTTGACCGCATAAAATGTTGATCATATATGGGTTCTAATTGCATTTAGGTCTCTGCGTGGCATTGGGGATGAACCTTATTTGTATTATGGGTTCTATTTTAAGCTTTAAGGAAATTTTAATTTTGGTCATGCTTTTTGATCTGCGCAAAACCGTCAAGTTTTCTTACGCTTGCGTGAGAGAACTTGACGGTTTTGCGCAGATCAAATTTTTGGCGCCGCTGCCGGGGAGCTGTGCTATTTGTCCTATGTTTAGCAGATTAGTTGTTTGAATCCTCACTCATTTGTTTATATCATCCACATCTATCCACATATATATATATCCATATTTTTCTTTTAAAAAAATCCAAAAACCCAAAAACAAATTTAAAACGATAAAACACAAAAATATTTTTCCTTTGTTTCTATATATGTATCAAATAATAAAAATACAAAAGATTCGTCGCTTTCTTAATAAATAACAACTTAAAGATTACCACCGCAAACCAAGGCAGCACTACCTAACTGGGGTGCGAGCATAATAAGTTCCCGAACTAAAGATTTAAAACTTGCCTTTGTGTCCTTGTGATTGGTGTACCTTTTCAAAGAAGCTATTCATCTTGGATTATTGGTTGTTCATCGTTGTTTTGCCTCGATTTTGTGTTAATTGATTTTGTTGTGATATCGACGCCTCGCAACCGGAAAACCCATAAAGATTCTTCTCACACGATTTTTATAAAACGCCTTCATAATTTCATTCTCATCCGAAAGATTCATAATTCCATTTCTCTCCTTAACTCGAGGTCTCTTAGAGTTAACTTCTAGTGCGCGCTCGCTTCTTCTAGATCTGTGAGCCCATTTCGTGAGCTTGTCAAGATTCCAAGAAGGCGTGTTCGCAGCTTTCTCGCTCATCAATCGGATCCGAGATCCGGATTCTCACACTACCCGCTATCATGGCGGATGAAATTCCTACGTGTGAGCTTCTCCGTGCACCCATCGACGGGTATGGAGATGTTATCGTTATACCCGACCATCGTGGTGAAAATTTCAACTCAAGACCGGTTATCAATCTTGTAACTTCAACCGCTTCTTCGGTTTTGAGCGGATGATCCTCATGCTCATATAAGATGGTTTAACAAGATTGCATCTACCATCAAGTATAAGAATGTCCCCACCGATGTTAAGCTTCTTCATTCCCATTTTCTCTTGAGGGCAAGTCCGAATTTGGCTTGAAAAACAACCCCTCAATCAATAGAGACATGGGAAGATCCGTGAAGAAATTTGTGAATGAATTTATCCACCTTCCAAGACCACGAGTCTTAAAATGAAATCATCAAGTTCACCGTAAGTTTGATGAATCCTTGATGAATCGCGGATCGTTTCATGAATTGCTTCGCAAATGTCCTCACCACGTTTCTCCGAGTTGATGCAACTCGATACTTTCTACAATGGAGTGAGTCAATCGACTAAGATTCTCTCAATTCCTCCGCGGAGGAAATTTCCTACAAAATCACAAAGAAGCTTTAGCGATAATCGAAAACAAGTCTAAAGTCCGTGACCGCATTTAAGCAAGCTCGTTGTTTCCCAAGTCGTTGTTGGTCCTTCTTCTTCTTCATCGCCCGCGAGTCGGTCTAGCACCGATGCTAAGATTGATAAACTCACTAAGCTATTCAAGCTTTGGTTCTTTCCAACCGAAGAAAGTTTTTTCCACAAACTTCACCTCCCTGTTGAAGTTAAGAAAGTGGAAGTCGTGTTACCGTGGTGGCCCCATGCTTATTATAATCGTATGGCCACCGATGGTAACCCTTTGAAGCAATGCCGTATGGATGTCCGATCAGGAGGCAATCAATATCGTGCTCCTATAGACCCGAACCACCGCCCCTAACCACTACTCGGACCTCCCGGCTTCAATCAAAACCGTAATCGTAATCGAGCAGACCAAACCAAGGTTTCAAAACCAAGGTCATTTCAATCCAAATAATGGTTTCAAAATCGTAATCAAAATTTCCAACATCAAGGAAATTACAATAGAAACCTGTGTCGTGGAAATTTCAACCCTGGTATTTTCATGGAAATAATCAAGGAATTTTCAAAATCAAGGCCCTAATCCTAACAATAGGGCGAATTTCCCAGTCAAAATCGCCATTGTTCCAACTCGCCCATCATCCGATGAGTTGTTGAAACAATTCATGAAATCCCAAGAGGAAATGAATCGGTTGTTGGTCGCCCAGTTTCGAGATCAAGAAGTCTTTAAATGATCGACCGTGCTCGGTGCATTTACCTAGCAACACGATCGCTAATCCGAGGGGCGATGCTAAAGCGATCACAACCAAGTGGTGCTTCTTATCTGGACCCGCTGCTTCCTACTACCTTCTTCTTCCTCCCGAAGGTAGTGGAAAGCGAGCCCGAGGCGACAAAGGACAAGGAACTCCCTACTAATAACGGAGTAACAACAATGTCCATCCTCGTGTTGTCCGAAAACCAAACTCGAGTTGTTTTTGAACCTCCGATTGTTGACCCTAAATCCAAAACTTCTATTCCTTATCCTCACGCTTACATGAGCAAAAGCTCACGAGAAAGCTAGTCATCAAATGGAAAATTCTTTCAAATTTTCCAAGAGCTTCACTTTGACATAAGCTTCGGATGCCATCATGTTGATGCCAAATTTGCATCTACTCAAACATATGCCGAGCAACAAAGAAAAGCTATTTGAAATGGCTAAGACCTTTGAATGAGAATTGCTCAAAGAAGATTGTTGAAGAAGCTTCCCGAGAAGCTTGGAGATCCCGGAAAATTTCTTCTTCCTTGTGTTTTTCCCGGATGATTGAATGCTTTCCCTCGCCGATCTTGGTGCAAGCATCAATCGATGTCAGATTCGAGGTGGAAGAAACTTTCTCTTCGGAACTTATTCCTACCGCATGACTCTTGAGCTTGCAGATCGATCTATATCTCGTCCTCTTGGCATCGCCGAGGATGTATTTGTCAAAGTAGGAAAGTTCCATTTTCAAATTGATTTTGTGGTCGTTGATTTCGATGTCGATCCTCGAGTTCCCTCATTGTTGGGCGGGATTTTGAGGACGGGCCGTGCTCTTATCGATGTATTTGAGCAAGAGATCACACCGTGTGGGTAATGAAGTCGTTACCTTTAACCTCGATCAAACTTCGAGGTACTCCTCAAATTATGACATCGAATCAATTAATCGAGTTGATTTAATTGATATTGCTTCGAGGAGTACTCTCAAGAGTTTCTTGGTTATCTTCATAATTTCGTGAGTGGAAATTCGATTCCACCACATCTTCTCAACCTATCATTGCCGACTCTTCCCTCTTACTCCGCTTGGGGAGGTGACTTCCTTCCGAAGAGATCGATGAATTTCGGTTATCGATGAATCAATTCCACTGGAATTGATGGTGTTTATGATTAGGAGGGGATATTCTCTATCTTGAGCAATTGCTTAATGAAGACCCTTTGCCTTCACTCCTCCGAAAGAAATCACGATTGAGGAAATCAAATCGGTGCAAACATCTACCGATGAATTTCCGAGGTTGAACTTAAGGACCTACCTCCTCATCTTGAGTATGCATTCTTGGAGGTGATGATAAATTACCCGTCATAATTGCTAAAGACTTAATCGAGGAGGAGAAAACCGCTCTCATAAAGGTCTTGAAGTCACACAAGCAAGCAATTGCTTGAAACTCTCCGATAAAAAGGTATCAACCCCGAGTTTTGTACTCACAAAATCTTAATGGAGGATGACTTCAAGCCCGGTCTAAAGTCGTAGAAGGGTGAATCCTAAGATTCACGAGGTTATCAAACAAGAGGTTCTCAAACTTCTTGATGCCGGTCCGATTACCCGATCTCGATAGTCCTTGGGTTAGCCCATTCATTGCGCTCCAAAAAGGGTGGCATTATCGTTGTCACGAATGAAGAGAACGAGTTGATTCCGACTCGATTGGTTACGGATGGCGTGTGTGCATTGACTATCGAAGTTAAATGAAGCCACCAGAAAGACCATTTTCCTCTACCCTTCATGGACCGGATGCTTGAGAGATTAGCAGGAACGAGTACTATTGTTTCCTTGATGGTTTCTCGGGTTACTTTCAGATCCCCATTGATCCGCCGGATCAAGAGAAACCACATTCACCGCCTATACGGGACGCTTGCCTATAGACGATGCCTTTTGGCTTATGTAATGCTCCCGCACGCTCCAACGATGTATGATGGCGATTTTCCACGACATGATCGGGAAACTATGGAGGTGTTTATGGATGACTTCTGGCCATCGGGGACTCATTTCGGACATGTCTCTCCCACTTAGACAAAATGTTAAAACGGTGTGAAGACACCAATCTATGTCTAAACGGGAGAAAAGCCACTTTATGGTCAAAGAAGGCATAGTCCTTGGCCATAAGATTTCTAAGAACGGGATCGAGGTTGATAGAGCAAAAGTTGATGTTATTGCTAAACTACCTCACCCTACTACCGCCAAAGGTATTAGGAGTTTTCTAGGTCATGCGGGTTTTATCGTAGATTTATTCAAGATTTCTCTAAAATCGCCTGACCAATGACCCATCTTCTTGAAAAGATGCTCCTTTATCTTTTCTCCCGAGTGCATCAAGCTTTTGAAACACTTAAGAAAAGCTTACTAAGCACCCATTCTAGTTGCCCCGACCGACTTACCCTTCGAGCTCATGTGCGATGCAAGTGACTTTGCAATCGGTGCATCTTGGGGCAACGCAAAACTAACATTTTCAATGATCCACTACGCAAGCAAAACGATGATCAAGCTCAAACTCATTACACCACTATGTAAAAAGAATTATTAGCTGTGGTGTATGCTTGAGAAATTTCGCCATACCTTATCTTGACCAAATGCGAGTGTATACGGATCACTCGGACTCAAATATCTCTTTGCTAAACAAGATGCAAAGCCGAGATTGCTCCGCTGGGTTCTCCTCCTACAAGAGTTTGATATCATCATTCGTGATAAAAAGGAGCCGAGAACCCGTGCAGATCATCTTTCCGATTAGAGAACCTCACCAAATGTGTTCGAGAAAAGGAAATCAATGAAACATTTCCTCTCGAAACACTCAATATGGTTTCTTTTCGTGGAGACTCTTCACCCCATGGTTTGTCGACTTTGCAAATTACCATGCGGGTAACTTTATGGTGAAAGGGATGTCGTCCCAACAAAAATAAATTCTTTAAGGATGTGAAACATTATTTACGGACGACCCCTACTTGTTTAAAATCACATGATCAAGTCATCCCATGATGTGTATGGTCGAAGCCATTGACATTCTCAAGGCTTGCCATTCTGGACCTCTTGGGGACATCATAGCCCCAACTACACCGCCAAGAAGGTGTTTGATTCCGGATTCTATTGGCCCATTAATCTACAAGGATGCCCATGAATTCATTAAAACCGCGACGCTTGTCAACGTCACGGAATATCTCACAAGGAATGAAATGCCGAAACGCCATCTGTGTGCGAGATCTTTGACATCCGGGGCATTGACTTTACGGGCCATTTCTTCTTCTCACGGAAATAAGTACATACCGTGGTCGTTGACTACTTGTCAAAATGGGTTGAAGCTAAAGCTTTACCCACCAACGATGCCCGAGTTGTGGTGAAATTCTTGAAACCTTATTTGCTAGGTTTGGAACTCCACGAGCCATCATCGTGATCGTGGCACGATTGCAATGACCAATTTGCAAGAGTCATGCAAAAGTATGGTGTAACTCACCGTGCCTCTATGCGATCACCCACAAACAAGTGGGCAAGTGGAAGTTTCTAACCGGGGATAAAGAATTACGAGAGGACGGTTGGTGAAAACCGTGCTCTTGGTCGGATAAGTTAGATGACACTTTGGGCCTCCGACAAAATTACAAAACACCCATCGGTGCACTCCATACAAGCTGGTGTACGGAAGGCGTGTCATCTTCCAATTGAGCTCGAGCACAAGGCATATTGGGCCTTGAAGTATGCTAATTTCGACACTCGACAAATGGGTGATCATCGGAAAGTTCAAATGAATGAATTAAATGAACCCGTGATCAAGCTTACGAGAACTCTTTGATCTATAAACAAAAGACAAAGAAGATTCATGACTTAAAGATCAAGAACCGCGTTTTCAACGTTGGTGATCGAGTCCTTCTTTTCAATTCAAGATTGAAGATTTTCTCGGAAAGCTCAAATCACCGGTCCGTCCATTTACTATCGCTAAGGTTTATCCTTATGGTACCATTGAGTTATCTCAACCCGATGGTCCTAATTTCAAAGTGAATGGTCATCGAGTGAAGCATTACTTTGGAGAGGACATTCCCCGCGATTGTCCCCATTTACAAACTTTCCCATGAACCAATGAATGCGGGATCGAGTCAAGCTAGCGACTTAATCAAAATAAGAGCATGCCATATGGGTTTTCACCCATATTTCGCCTTCTTACCTCTTTCTACCACCCTAGTGTGGGGGTTACCCACATGTTTCAAAAAAAAAAAAAAAAAAAAAAAAAAAAAATTCTTCTTTCTAAATAATGGCCGTAGTATTTCCTTTCACGTTTTTGTTTCGATAACTGCTGTAGACTTTGAATATTGAGGGCAATATTCATTTCTAAGCTGGGGAATTCTCACAAATTTTATCATATAATTATACCAATTCCCGCTTTTGGCCAAAATTTTTTTGAGTAAGTGTTCTACACTTTCTCATTTCGTTATCATCCGCCATGTCTCAGAAGACAAAAGGATTGGCTAATCCAGAGCAAACGGCTCTTGGTAAAGATTTCTCAAACCGCTTATATGGCTTGCAATTTGCCCAAAATTGTATGGTATTCACCACCATATCCTAAAAAGTGAAGAGTTGGCTAGCCCGCAAGATTATGGCTTGTGGTAAAGGCAAGGAAAAACCATAATTGGTAATCACTCACCAAAGATAATATTGATAATTTATCTAAGAGTTGGCTAGTCCGGAATGGTACGGCTTCCGTAAAGACAAAATCAAATCCGTTGAAGTCGGTGGTTTGCTCAAATCACATGGTTATCGGTGTACCATGGTTCTTACTTGAATCAAACATTTGGCTACTCCGAAGTAATGGCTTTTGTAAAGAGATTAAAATCCATTATGTTTTCTCAAATCATTTCTAGGACTAGCAATATCTCGGTGTGGGGATTGATGAGTGTGTAAATACTCATCATTTTTGGTACAAAATAAACGCCAAAATCATCCGAAAACACTTAAACACATCAAAATGATCAAAATATCACAAATCAGTGTTTTATGTGTCTTAAATGCAAAATATCAAAATCGATGAAAAACATATCAAATTTGCAAAATTGCGCTTTAGTCCCCCAGTTTCAAAAGTTGTCAAAAATAGTCCCCGAGTCAAAATTTCAAAAGAAAATCATCAAAGGTCCTTTTAAATCATAACTTGTCAAATTTGGTCCTTTGGTGAAAAATGTAAAAGTTTTGAGAAAATTACAAATTGGTCCTTCAAGTTTGCAAATTGGCAGAAATGACCCCTGGAAAAATTGAAAAGGGCAACTTTGGTCCTTGTAATATCAGCTCTTGTCAATTTCAGTCCCTGAAGCACCTTTGCAAAATTACAGGATTGGTCCCTTGTTTTGTTGGAATTGCATAATTAGTCCTTGTGTTTTAAGCTTAACAATTGGACTCTTTTTACACCTTTGGCCCAAACCAATTACCCAAATTTCAATACCTTTACCTGTTTTTAACCCGAATCCAACCTCGGTATTTAATAAAACCGTCAAATGGGTTTGACCTCCTTTCCCTCTCTCCTCACATGTTACCCATTTCCATCATTTCACCATGCCTGCTTCTTCTGATAACACTCCACCTCCACTCCATCATCACCTACACCCCCCCCTCCAAACACAAGAAGCCAAGGGATCATTAAATGCACCCTCCATACCTACCCTGCCCACCTCCAGATGTTAAAAAAGGATTTGGCGCCAAAATTGCTTTAAACGGCTAAGATCAACTTGAGTGATCCAAGGGTCACTTTTTGTGCTGGGATTTATTCAGAAGGAGGAGAGAGACAGACCTGGGTATATAAAAGGCCAAGAGAAGCATCAAAGAAGGAGTTAGCTTTTAATTTTTTGCAATGAATGTCGTTTTTACTTATTAAGCCTTCAAATAGATTTAAAGTTGTTATTTCAAGTTCCTTTGTAATAATTCAGTGTGTTCAAGTGTATTGCAACCGTTTAAGTATTAATGCAAGTTCTATTTCGCTTCATAATTTTCGTTAAAGCTGTTGAAATTTGTAATGTCAAACCATGAATATCAAGCTTCAATTGGCTTTCCAAAGTAAAACAGCTTGTGTTAGCTCATATTAGCTTTCTATAAGCTTGTATTTAAGTTTTAAGCAAAATTGAAATTTGGTCAACAAACAACAACATGGATCAAAGGTGATGTAAAGGAAATGGGTCAAAGCAGATATGGAAATGGGTTGAATTATAGCTCATTGGATCGGGTTTGATAGGTTAGAGGTTCTTGTTTCACATTTGGCTAGCCATTGTGGCTTGGACATTTGTAAGTTAAATTTATAAGTTTCTTAGCATAATTAGTTCTTGTGGGTTAAATTTGTTAAAACTTGTTCAAATAGCGTAATGAAGTCATATTAAGTTAGTTTGATCATAAATATAAGTTGGTTCTTGGTTTAAATCGTTTTGAGCTCTTATCAAGAATAAATAGGAGTGTTTGGTTCGCTTAATTTTCTCTCGAGAGGTTTGTGCAAAAGGCTCATTCCTCTTGTTTCATGTTAGTGTGGTTTAAGTATACTCAATTGAGTCAACATCTTGAGTCTGCTAGTACCAAAAGTCAAAATTGTTCCTTAATCCATCTATCTGTCTTACTGTTATGATTTTGGGATAGCAGACCATCATTTTGTGTTTAGAAATCAATAATGTTGCTTGCATTAGGTCTATAACAACACATAACATCAACATCACTCTTAAAATTGGATCCAAAGTTCAACTTAGTCAAAGTTCTTCATTTTGTCAAAAGTCAAAAAGTGTGAAAAAGTCGTTTTGGGCTCGCTTAGAAAGAATTGTTTTGAGTTCATTTTGGGACTTACTCAAAGGAATCTTGGCATTTCAAAAAGCTCACTGGTGCTCCTTCTTGTCACCATTTTAGTTGAATTTTACAATTTTTTTAAGCTTCAAACAAGCTCTCCTTTTAGACCCAAAGTGCCTCGCACCATGTGTCGTTGAATCGACTTTTTCACAGATTTTGTAGCTTGTGCATGTGGATCATTATAGCTTCCCATAGTCTTATTTTTGGTACATATACTCACCTGTGTCCTTTACAAGTTCCAATTGGTAGTTTTTGTTTGAGCTTATTTTGAGGCTTGTGCATGAGCTTAAACTTGCCAATCGTAACTGCTTTTAACTTGGAATTCATAGACATCAAATCTTTGCTATCTTGTGATTACGTTGTTGTAGCTTGTTCTTCTTAGTTGCATTCTAGTACTATTAGCATATTTAGACTTCTATTATCAGTAGGTAGCTTGTTTGTTCCATTTGGCTTATTTTAGTGCTTAATAATAAGCACTTGTTTAAGCAGTTTCTGATTTCTCCAAACAAGTGCCTGTTTTTCCATTTTTCTCAGATTCCTATATGAGGAAAACTTAGCTACACCAAGGTGTAGCCAACTTAGCTATACCATTATGCCAATTTGAGGAATAAAACATCAAATTTTATGCCCGATTAACATCAAAATCTATTTCCATCAATAATATCTTATAACTAACATCTATAATTGAAATTTACACTAAGATAGTCATTGTTGCAAATGTAAGATGTTAGTAGCCATTTCGTGACTCAAACTTGATTTAAGAACACACACATAAAAATTTGAAGCAATATCAAATAATAGATGTTGGATATGATAGATTAGGAAGGTTTACAAGTTTAAGATGTTAAGATGACATCATAATTGAGGTTTTATGCATGGAAGTAGCATTTGGTGTAGCTAAGTTCTACACCCTGGTGTAGCTAAGATATTGCTCAATGCAAAACCAATTTTTGTACAGAACCCATGAGAACCAAATTTATTTACTTTAATAATGCATGATGTACATCATATTAATGCAAGATGTATTTTTTAAATATCCACCAATTATTTTAAGTAAAACAAATAAATCAAGGGTATTTGAGGTATTTTGTATCCAACCCTAAATAAAAGGTAGTAACTGTAATTCTCTCTACCCATCTTCATCCCAAAGTACATCACCGCTTTTTTTTATCAACATCCCGTGATCTACACCTCTCTCCTTCACTTGACCCAAAAATATTCATCGGTTCACGATCCACCATTGTACACAACGCCATCTAATTCTTCTATCAAAAGAAAATTCATGCACTTATATTAAAGATTTGAATCCTTGGATGGCAAAATTAGGTACGTAATATTTTTTATTGATCATGTTTCAGGAATCGAACCTTGGCATAATTTTTTTGTGAATCGAAACCTTGTTCCTGTTTGTGAATTGAAACTATTTTGTGAATCGAAACCTTGATCAAGATTACCTACGCTTAAAAAGATTGGTGGGTTTGGGTTAGAACCCATTTTGTGAAGTGGGTTTGTGATGAATTGATTTTCCGTAGGTGTTTGGTAAAAGAACAAGAAATCGTTTAGAGTAAATCAAAAGTATATGAAGAAGATATCAAAAGTATTGCTGATGTAACAATTCTAAAAAAATCCTCATTGTTTCATTGACCAGCATTACCTAAGTTGCCGCTTTTACTCAAGATCTCTTATATTGATGGTCTACACTAAAAAAATGTTATTTTCATTTTAAGTAAATACTAGTTCTGCTTAGAAAGAAGTCGAAACGCAGAAACATAAGCAATCCTACACACCTCCTATGCTTATCTTTTTTAAGTATTATGAGTTGGTATATGTTAATTTAGCTAATTTATGATAAATGTGGTACATGTTTTTAGTGTAGACCATCTAATTGGTTATAGTTAAGACCTGTAAGTTTGTTATTGTTAAGACCTGTAAGTTTGGATTTCAAGCTCGTTCCAATGTCAATTTGTTGTCCTCATATTGCTGTTTTTGTTCTACCGAGGAAAACAATATTATATAAAACGAATAATTTTTTGTCATTTGGGAAATTAACCCTACATATGTTTATTACTCCTTGGTATGACCTTGACAGCAGTCCTATGGTTAAAAGGATACTTATTAAATGTAATAATCATGCACGTTTTTTTCAATGTTTAGTTAAATCAGGTGATCACAAAAAAGCAGCGTGCATATATGTTTTCGGAAGACGGGCACATATGTTCTAATGAACTTGACGAGAAAGTGAAGCGTGCACATATGTATTCGGAAGACGGGCACATATGTTCTAATGAACTTGACGAGAAAGTGAAGCGTGCACATATGTTATCGAAGTGTTCACATATGTTTTTGATATCAAATTTTGTGTATTGTATTTATGTTTTTTCTTTGTTATAAATGTAGAGATTACATGTATATGTTTATGATAAATTGTTGGAGGTTGCATGTGTATTTTTATGTTTTTGTCATAAATTTCGATAATCAAATAATGTACAGTTGAAACATATATGTACTTACCATTTTAAGCAAATAAGTTTGACGTCTAAATGCAAAAAACACATGTAAATTTACTATATTTAAGGAAAAAAACACGATGCACTTGATTTTAAAAAAAACATATATGCACTTGAGATTTTTGAAAACATGCATTGTAAAATCAAAAACTTGAAAAAAAAAAAAAAAAAAAAAAAAAAACTCCGAAAATTAAGGGTTGAAAACGATTTTAATTAAAAATTTCAAAACAAGTATATATAAGTTTTACTATTATACCCTTTTCAATTAAATAAAAATATTTAATAATACTAAATTCTTATTCATCAAAGTGGCTCAGAAAGCTTACATACAAAATAATTGCTCAGATTTAACGCGTACTATATATATATATATATATATATATATATATATATATATATATATATATATATATATATATATATGGGTCCAAGAGTGCATGACGACACCATAAACCAAAGGTCATATGAGGAAGGGTTTTGGTGTTTATGAGAAAAACAATGACGCGACAAAGATCTTTCACATAACACCGCGATTTACACAGAGAATATCTAGTCGTTTTATAATTATGGTAAGGTTTCTTAACTATAATTATCAGAAATTATAAAATCACAATATAGTATTCGTAATGCCAACAAATTGGGAATTAACTTCTTACTCATTTCTTTCTCAATTTCACATTTTAAATGGTTGTGCTACACTACACTTTTGTCCGAAAAAAAAGTGATGTGGACAAAAAAGATGTACGTAGAAATGGTGGGGTTTCTGTACAGGAGACCAAAGTTTTCGCTCCTCCCCAGTATGGCCATATATTATTCGTAGCTATCCACACACGAAAAGTTCAAACAATGTAAAAGATAAAAAAGACGTGGTAATTAAATTGTGATGGCGGTGTCGTTTACGGATCTTCGCTTTGGGACATATATTAAGTTGTTAGAAAAAATTTACTATTACTTCTCTCATTTTTTATTTTTTATTTTTTACAAAATATTACTTCTCTCATATTAAGTGTTCATTTTGACTTTTTAAAGTTTTTTTTTCAAATTTAATTTTAAATTCTATTATTTGTGTTATATAATATTTGATAAATAAATAGGCTTTTAAATGTATTTTTATTAGTATAATTTTCATCAACTATTATGTAGCACAAATAAAAACATTTACGATTAAAGTTGAACAAAAAAAATTTAAAAATTTAAAAATGAACACTTAATATGGGACGGATTTTTTACACTTCATTGTTCATTATCAATAATCAGTTGACTAATATACTAATTAGTAATAACACTCTTTTAGATTTTGAAAAATATTTATCTAATTTATGTCATTTCAGACACTCGAAAATGACGACACTCTCAAATAATTGTGCTTCAGACATTTATACCTTCACAAGAGTGAAAATGTAATCGTAATTACGGCGATATAAACGTCCAAATACAATTAATTGAGTGTCTCAATCACTTTTGGGAGTGTGCAAATCATCTCCCTTATCTAATCCATGCATGTACGACGACAGCGACCAGTGACCAAAATAAAAGGAACACACGGTTAATAAACCACTAATTAATCAATAAAGAGACAAAAAAAAGATTCCATTTCAATGATATTCATCCGTACAATGGATGAAAGCAGCAGGGTTTGAAACCCATTACGGTAAGAAAAACAAAAAAAACTACTAACCAACTCAAGTAAAATGTGAGATGAACCCACTTGATTGAACTAAAAACATGAAATTACTGAAAGTAAATATGATAATAACCCCATGACAACTAGTCAACTACCTAGCAAAAAAGCTATCACAAGTTCTTTTTAAAACCATGGATTTCCGCCGTCAATGATAAACCTTAAAAAAGTGATAAACAAAAAAACAAAATCCTTAAAGAGTGAAGCGGTGATATACTTTATAAGAAAGTACGGAACCCACTTATTATCATCGTCCGGTTGTGGTGGTGGTTCATCTCCGCCGAAGGGTTTCTGTGCATGCAGCACAAAGGGCAATGATTTTTGATGATAGTGTTGAGTGAAAGGACTTTTGATGAAAGGAGAGTAGTGGGTGTTTGTTTTCAAGCTTGATAGTGGTTTCATTTGGTATATTCCGGTTGCTTTACACCGCCGGCGGTGGCGGCGGCGGCGGGTGGTTTGAGAGTGAATGAACTCATGTTTGTGAGAGAGAATGAGGTGTGTGTATGTGGGTTCGTTGGTGACAAGATTGAAATTTGATCCTTTTAACAATGAGAGATGGTTACTACTTATAGCAAAAGAATAGGGTATTTGTCGTATCAGACCTTTCCCAAAATACCATTAGAGTAATATGTGTCACGACAAGCCTCACCCTCTTTGTCAGTGTCATCTCAACGCCACATCAACATCCCACTTCTCAACAACTAACCACAACAAACCCCCTCCCCCCTCACTCATAACAAACCTCAACCTTTTCATTTGGGACCCACCATTACCACTAAAACTCAACAACATAAAGAGAAAAAAAAAAAAAAAAAAAAAAACAATCCTCTACCTCGTCGCAGGCACGACTAAGCACCCACGACGAGCGACGGCGAATGCCACGGTGGACGGCATGAGCTCTCACGCAAGCCCACACCGCGGTGCTCTTATCTACCAAATGATCATGGTTCCAAAAGGCTTGCAAATGCGTTGAAAGTCGTGACGTTCGGTCGTGTCGCCGCCACGCCATCGTCACGCCGCCTTACGTTACATCTTTTTGTAAACTAAATATATATGAAATATGATATAAATATATAAATATTTTCATATTTTGTTCCATCTTACGCCACGCTTTATAAACACAAAAGTTTCGTCTTACCCGCAAAGGTGTGAAGCTTGGTAATGCCGCCACGCTACGCGTCACTCTATTTATATCCTTGCAAATGACCCACACCCCTCAATATCTCGGATGTAGATATTTTTGTAGAAGTAATGAGTTTTTTTTAAATGGTTTTGCTAATAGCAGTCTTTAAGATTGTTGTTAACACTTAACTCAACAGATAAAAAAAACTTGATTTTCAGCTTTTAGACTTTGCGATTTTTTTTTTCAAAAAGTGAAGTCAAGCAAAATATATAAAACTGGAGTCGAGTAAAAAAAAAGTGAAGTACAGCAAAAAAAATAAATTTGGTTATGAACAAGTGATCGTTTGACCGGTACATTCGGTCATGTATCTACATAGCAGTTTGACCGGTTCATTCAGTTTTGTATGCATAAATGTTTAAATAACTTGTGTCTGTATGTAAAAGTAAGCAATGTATTCTCACATCGAGTATTTTAAGATAAGTATAAATAAACAATGTAAAAGCAGGGCTATGAAGCTCACCTCAAGTAGTGAATGTGTTCGGAAATGTCTGTATGTAAAAGTAAGCAATGTATTCTCACATACCTTGTAGAGTTAAAAGAATAAATTACGATGATTGTTCCATGAGACCAAGACCAAGGCAAGTAGGTTGAATTGTTCCCGCTCAACGGTTTGGTGAGGACGCTCGGTTATGTTGCCTTCGGATGCTACCTCTCCATAGAGATGTTCCCCTTTCAATATTGTCTCTTAAGTGATGATGAACTTATATGCTTTGTGCGAGAATGCAATACGGATTCTTGCTTAAATCTATGGCACCTTTGTTGTCACATAGAATGGCTATGTCACTAGATGAATGTCGAGTCAACTAACGCTTGTTTCATCCATAGTGCTTGTTGGCATGCTTTGCTGGCGGAGACATATTCGGCTCGGTTGTTGATATTGCTAATGCCGCTTGTTTCTTAGAAACCCAAGATGTTAAACAACATCCCATAAAAGTACATACCCCACTTGTACTTTTTCGGTCAACATAATCACCGCATGGTCGGGATCGCATATACAATTGTTTCTACTCCGTGCACTTTAGGTGACCATAATCCTAATTGAGTCGCACTTTAATATATCTAAATATCCTTTGACGGCTTCTAGATGTGATGTTTTAGGATCTTCTTGAAACGAGAACATAGACAAACACTAAACATGATATCCGCCTACTAGCTCATGAGGTGAGAAGACTACCAATCATGCCACGATATTTTGTGTTATCAACGGATTCATTGCCTTCATCTTTTGTGAGTTTGGTGTCGGATGACATTGGTGTCCTAATTGGTTTTGACTCTTCTAAACCGAATTTCTTTAACATCTCCTTTATGTATTTAGATTGATTAAAGAAGATACCATCTTCTACTTGTTTGATTTGTAGACCAAGAAAGAAACTAAGTTCTCCCATCATACTCATCTCAAACTCGCTATGCATGATTTTAGAGAAATCATCACACATGTCTTGACAAGTAGATCCGAATATAATATCATCTACGATATTCGCACAATGATTATATGTGACTTTTCTTAGTAAAACGTGTGTTATCAATTAACCCCATGGTGTAGTTGTGTTTGATTAAGAATGACTTGAGTCTATCATACCAAGCTTTTGAGCTTGTTTAAGACCGTAGCGGCTTTCTTTAACTTATACACATGTTTAGGTTTTCAAAATCGATGAAGCCCTGAGGTTGAGCTACATATACTTCTTCATTAATAAAACCATTTAGAAAAGTACTTTTGACATCTATTTGGGTCTTACGCGTAAAGATAACACAATCTTTGTTCGCTTAAAAACTGATTTTTTACACTTTTGAATCCAAGATTCTTGTACTTTCAACGTTATTAGGTGTTAAACTATTGGTTTTTGGCAAAAAGTTTGGAACTTTACGTGTTTTTCCTTGTTTTTAAGCTTGTTTTTGTACGCAAGTGTTATCCTACGCGTAACTGTTTTAAGTGCTTTGGATCATCAAGTTTCACACTTTTGTGTTATTTTGGTGTTATTGAAGCTATTTCAACACACAAAAACTGGTTTAGAAACACATTTGGATAGAATCAAAGTTACGAGTAATCTTACGCGTAACAAAACCCTAAAATTACGCGTAAGACTTTCCTTGGTTTGATCTTCAATTTTCTGGTTTATTCCGTGTTTTCTTACTTGGATAAGTCTGAAAATACGTCGACTTTGGATTTCTTTTGCACTGTGAAGTGTAAAAGATCACTTGGGATAAAACCCTAATCTTACGCTTAAGCATAAGCTTACGCGTAGAAAATATTACGCTTAAGATTCATCTTACGCGTAGACTTAGTCCTACGCATAAGGTAATCCTACGCCTAACTTTCTACGCCTAACTTACTGTTTACGCATAACATTAGTCTTTTTTCCTGCTTACGCGTAAGCTAAATCCTACGCGTAACTATTCTTGTTACGCGTAACTTTTGGTGTTTTTTACGCATAAGTGCTACTTGGTTCTTGTCATTTCTACGCCTAAGGATACTTCATCAACAAAGGTTCATTCGACTACAAAGATCCATTATTACTACACAAGTTTATCATCATGTCTCAACCACCATACTCTAACTACTTCCCTCACACTTATAATCATCAACAACAACAACAATTAACTCCACAACATCAACAATGGAATCAACAACAAGCCATTTATCAACAACAATTTAATCAGCAACATACTCCACAACTTGGTGCAATTCCACAACCACAAATGGTTCAACCACCACCAAGTATTCAAGCTCAACCCTACACAACCGATTTCAATCAACATCCATCACGGACCACTATGAAGGAACCCACTTGGTTTGCTAAGATGTGTGAAGCTTTAAGCAGCCAACAATCAATTCATGAAGCTGGATCACTTGATAGACCTCCAATGCTCACTCCAGGAAACTACGATCAATGGGTGATAAGGTTCTTTAGGTTCTGTGATCTGAAGAAGCCACATGGAAAGTTCTTAAAGAAGGTTATCTTGGAAGGTCCATTTGAGATGCCTACTGTCATTGTACCCGGAGATCCAAACGCTGTTCCACCAAGAGATGAACAAACCAACATTGCTACTGTTGCAGATTTAAACCCTACAGAACTTCTACACTATGAAGCTGATGAACTTGCAATGGAATACATCCTCTTAGGATTACCAAACCCAATTCTTCGTAGTGTTGATGCTCAAAAGACTGCACAAAAGATGTGGGATCATATTCGTCTTCTTATGGAAGGATCGGTACTCAATCAGGAGGATTTGGAATCCAAAATTTACTTGGCTTATGAACACTTCATGATTGAACCTGGAGAGACACTCGAGTCATATCATCATCGATTTTCAGACATCATCAATGATTTGGATAAACACAACATCATCATGCCAAGAATTGCAGTGAATACTAAGTTCCTGAGTAGTCTTGGTCCAGAATGGGAGAAGTATGTCATTTTTCTCCGTCAAGCGAAGAATATGCATCATTCTACTTATGGATTGTTGTACGATTACTTGAAGCCTCATGAAAAGGAAGTTGATCGGGAAAGGATTCTCCGTGCTCAAATTGCTAAACAGTCACAACCGGACAATCAACAACTTGCCTTATATGCTCAACAGAATTATCCCTCTCAACCAGCAACTCAACCAACTGCTTCCAACACACCTTCACAGCAACAACCTCAACCTCAACAAAATCAATTGGTCCCATACAGCAACAATGCTCAAGCATATGTCAGTGAAGCGACTGAGGAAACAGATCCGTTCGAAGCATTGCAACAAGGATTTGTGATGATTGCTAATGCTTTTGGCCGTTACACCAACAAATCCAACAATCGTATTCGTTCCTCATCTAACACACGGACTCAAGCTGTTGTGAACAATGGACGTGTTGAAGTTCAGAATCGTGAATATGGTCGTCAGATGGGCGGTGGTCAAGGGTTTAATGCTGTGGGTAGGAATAACAACAGAGCTCAAGTGGTGGAACAGGGAAATGCTATGAATCGGTTAAATGGTCTTAGATGCTACAACTGCAATGAGAAGGGACACCTGGCTAATGCATGCCCAAAGCCAAGGACTCGGGGCAGTGCTTATTTCAAAGAGGCATTACTTTTGGCCCTTAAGGATGAAGCCGGTGGATCTCTCACAAACAAAGAACAGAGCTTTATGGCAGATGCAGACTCAGATGATGATATGGAGGACTTGCAGGCTAATGCAGCTGTTATGTTGATGGCTAATATGCATGAGCTGCACATGAGTGATACAGGCCCAGTGTATGACACTGATGGCTTGTCTCAGGTACCCGAACAAACCATCATCATATCTGAACTAATATCTCCGCCAATATCTGAATCCGGCACGGATCAAACTGTTCAAAATGAGTCTTCTACATCCTCGTCTGATGATTTTCAAGTTAACCCTGTAGTTACATTTGACGATCAAGATGACCTTATGGTCTCCTTTGATAATCAAATGACTCC